>JAMXBD010001499.1:0-125000 GCA_024138025.1 Combretum micranthum
GTCATCAAACGTGGCAACTTATCATTTTCTTAATCTTTTTTTTTTTTCTGACATGAAGAATTTATAAATTTTATTTCTATTTTTGTTATATTTTTATTTTATAATAATTAGTATTATTTTATTTTTTCAATAAGATTATATTTAAAAGCCTAAGCCATCTAACCTATCCACATAAATTCACAAGCCCACATTTCCTTACAAGTTCTTATTTCTCAAATAAAGTTTACTCTAATTTTACTTATATACAAGTTCACTTCTTAAAATTTTTTCCTCGTGGGACTTCTTAGTTTACTCTTCTTCTCTCTCTCTCTCTCTCTTTTCTCTCTCTCTTTCTCTCTCTCTCTGACAAAGGAACCATGGTACACAATAACTTAGTACGCTTTAACTTTGTTTACCCCTAAACAAAGCTTTCCATGTCCTGTGATTTGGTCTCCCATCTCTCTCTCTCTCTTTCGTAGAAGTATATACTTATCTAGTAAGTCCTCCATGCCAATCAAGCTGCTGATCATGAATTGTAAAAGTAGCAACTTTTCAAAAGCTCAAGTCTTAAAACAAGTTTAGCAGAAACCCGAGCAACATGAAGATGCTCGACTAGGATGATCGGATCAGTCCATACAGTAGATGCTCGACTAGGATCCTCTACCATACTGACTTGTTTTGTTCCTATTGAGCTGACTTGCCATCAATAAAAGCTACGATAAAGTTAATTAGCTGTTGCACATGTGAGACTTGGGCTTACAAACTACTAAGCTCCAATAAGGTAGCAAGAGCGATAGAAGCAGCAGTGCGTCTAATTGCAGAATTCTGAGCAAAGTAGTAGAATCAAGCAGTCACTATGTTGAAGACCAACTAGCTCTGATGTCCGAGCACACATAAGCTAAATGGACCATTCATGTCACCATTTTGAGCTCACTCAAACACACATGAGTAGTCATTACACCCACTATGAGCACCCACTTCATGACAGCAGAACAAGCCAAACATTAAAATCATGAACAATGCTATTACAACCTAGTGATCAGCGTTCTCTCGAGCTTCCAATCCCACCGAATTACTATTTTATCACTAATGTAGCAATAGCGTAGACCCATACTGCACTCCTGTTTTCTCGTCAAGTAGACCGCATCGATTAGAACTGGTGGGATATATTGGACAAAGGATCGACTGTTGTAATACACCTATCTAAATCTATGTTTAGCAATTTGCACTGACTTATCCAACTTAAGCTACTTCAACACTGAACCAAACTCGTCAACTGAGCTCTAAAGTGCAACAATAATGAAGACCTAGGTTGACCTCTTTTGGTTAGCACAAAGGGAGGAAGAGGAAGGGTGGAGGAGGAGGGTAGGAAGGTGGTGGCGGTGGCAAAGTTTGAGAGAGTGTGTGTATATGTGTGAGTTCAACCATAGGAGCAATGGAGAGAGAAAGTTGTGCAGATATGATTCAACTATGTTGCCATTGTCTCGCGTTGCTTAATTTTTTGCAGTCAATTGTTTTTATAATCAATAAGCTAATAATAGTAAGCTAAAATGGCTAAAGTGCTAAGACTAAACGAAGTGAGTCTTGTTAGGCGGGCTTGGTCAGATTCTCAATGAACTTGGTGGACTATTTTAGTTGTTAAAAATTAATATGTAATAATATTAATTATAATAAAATTAAATTAAATAAAAACAATAAATAAAAAAAATATTAATTTTCGATGTCAGAATAAAAAATCATAATATGCCACATCAGATGACACGTGTCATATTGTGGCTGGTCATACGTCTACATCGGTAACAGAGTTAACACCATTAATAGGGGTACCAAAAATAGCTACGAAAAGTTCGTTCATGTATTAAAATTGAACTTTTGAAAGTTCAGGTGTTTAATTGAATTTTCGAGCAAAGTTGAGATATTAAATTCGACATCAACCCTAAATAATATGTAAAATTGTGTAGAAGGGATAATAGTTATATAATTATAGATCTATGCTCAAATTCTAAAAAAATTCTAAACTGTTAAACGATTATTTATTTATGTTTTAGAAAAAAAATTATAAAATTATAGAGACAAAAAGATAAATAAATTAACTTGCATTTTTAAATAAAATAATAAAATTGAACTCATGTCCTGATTCTTTGGATTTGCAACTTACGATCCATTCAAATAGCTTTTTAGTTGAGGGAAATGACAATTTTTAATAATTTACTATAATACAAAATAATTAACAACATTATGTTTTAATAGATATGAAATATTATTCAATGGTTTGTTTTTAATTTTTATAAAAAAAATACTAACATCTTGAAATTATCATGTATACAATTATTATCTCTTTATAATAAAGACAAAAGATATTATAGATATTTTATTTTTATATTAATAATTATTTATTTTATTTTTTATAAATAGATATAGATAATAATAATTGTAATTTTATTATATTTCTATTAAATGGCAAATTGAACGAGGTGCTTGTATCGGAAACCATTTAGACCGTCCATTGTAATTGACTAATTGTCAAATGTGCTACATCCTCCGAAATGATTTATTTATTTATTATTGCCATCTTCCTCCAAAATTAATTAAATGACAAGAACAGCATCAACGTGTGAAATGACCTAGGCGGCTTAGCTACCGACGCATGATACTGAACTCTGAACCGGCCTCCGGACACGTGATGGAACAAGACCTGGCAGGGCAGGTCCGGCCTTGGAAGAACCGCGGGTCCATCTCTACAGTTATACGTATTGTATAATATATACATGATTTGTAGTTATTAATAATATTCTAATATGAGATTATATAGATGATAATTATATTAAAAATTACTCATTATCATGTATAATTAATAATTACATAGCAAGTGTGTTGTACTGATAGAATATTTTTGCATGTTTGAACTTTGAAGACTATACGTGTATTGTCTCGTAACAAGCTCAAGTGTTCAACAGAGTAAATTTTCATGAATGCTTTAATAGTTTACACTTCACAGTTACAGCCAAGTTAAAAAAAAAAAATTAAATAAATAAATAAAGGTCAAACAAACAAAGATTTGTCTTTTTCCTTTTCTGCTATATAACTACCTCATAACCCACCTTTTCTCTTCCCCCTCTGTCGTCCTTTCTAAAATCTTGCTTTGCTTTGCTT
This sequence comes from Combretum micranthum, assembly GCA_024138025.1. Classification (NCBI taxonomy): domain Eukaryota; kingdom Viridiplantae; phylum Streptophyta; class Magnoliopsida; order Myrtales; family Combretaceae; genus Combretum; species Combretum micranthum. Next base: position 3,133 of record JAMXBD010001499.1, read on the forward strand.
TTTCACACCAAACACATTCGTCTCCTCTCACCCACCTCACTCCATTTAATGCGATACCAGTAATCATAATCCTATTCAATACCCGCATTCATTTACTACACAAAGTCCGCTTTTTCTTCCCCCTTTAGTTCGACTTTTGCATTGTATCTCTATTTAAGAACATTCTTCCCTTAACAACTCCATACATAAGCATACCATAAGAAAATTTAGAAACAGAAGAAAAAAATCTCACTCCAGGCCTCCAAATATGGAAAATCAACTCTTTACTAGTTCATTAATCCCACCATCACTCCATGTTGAATCATTGCTACAGTTTCCCAATTGGCAAACTCTAGAAATGCAGATGAATGGCACTTCTGATCAGTCAGTCGGTGGCTTTTATAGCGACTCTGATTGGGAAAGGTCAAATGACAATGAGATGAAGTTTGGTTCTTCGTCTTCGAGTCTAATGATGCCTTCCAATGTGATAACTTCACATACTAGTGGCTGTAATGAAACCTCAGTCATTAGGGAATTGATAGGAAAGTTTGGTGGAATTGGAAATTCTAACCGGTTTTCGGCTTCACCGCCTTCTCATTCCATGCTTGGACAGAGTAATTTGAATAATAGCCAAAGTAATTCATCCTATAATGCTTCTTTGAATTCCCCTCCTAAATTGAATACCTGCCTCTGAATACTATCGTGGCTGAATTTTCGGATGATCCTGGATTTGCTGAAAGAGCTGCCAAGTTTTCCTGCTTTGGAAGCAGGAGCTTCAATGGCAGAACAGCAAGCCAATTTGGTCTAAATAATGTTGAATTGCCACATAACCCTTCATTGCCAATGCTGAAAGAAAAGCTGTCTCGGGTTTCGAGCAGTCCTTTAATCAATTTATTCCAATCTCAAATCTGTGCAGCAGAGCAAGAGATCAACCTTAAATGATCGATCGGAATTATCGAATTCTCAGGAGGAGTCATCCGTTTCGCAGCTAGTCTCAAGTGGAGAAATCGGCCAAGGAGCTACAAATGATACCAATTCCAGGAAAAGGAAAGCTGTTCCTCGGGGGAAGGCCAAGGAATCTCCACCATTGCCATCTTCTAGTGCTTCAAAGGTACAATTGAAAGAATAATATTTAATCCAATGTTTAAATCTGGTTAATTAATTGGGGTTAATGTTTATGAATATGTTATTCTGCAGGCTGATGAGGAGAATGAGAATTCCGAAACGAAGAGATGCAAGCAAAATGAAAGTAATGGTAAGGAAAGTGATTGTGTTGACGCAGAGGACGAGGCAGAGAAAAATCCAAGCACTGCAGGGATGAGAAACAACAGAACAGGTCTGATTCCAAGCTTCCTGAGCCCCCAAAGGACTACATCCATGTTAGAGCCAGGAGGGGTCAGGCTACTGATAGCCACAGTCTCGCCGAAAGAGTAAGAATTTCCGGATCAATTCACCCAAAAGAACTAGTATTTCGTCATCAAAAAGCTCTCTAATGGTTTGAATTCTGTGTGTTTAGGTACGCAGAGAGAAGATTAGCGAGCGTATGAAGATTCTTCAGGACCTTGTGCCAGGCTGCAATAAGGTGCCTTGAAATAATGAATTTGAAAAAAAAAAATTAAAGCATGATTTGTTTAGCAATAGGGGTTGTCAAAATCATGATTACATCTCCAATTTGAGTCTATTGAATTAATAATATTATATATATTCGTTTGAATTGAAAATTTGTAGGATTACACGGTACTTAAATAATTTTATATTTTCTTAATTGAGAAAAAGGCGTTTATAAAATTACAAACTCGTAGAATTGTACGAGCTATGATGCGATTTTAACAGCAGTGTTTAGCAATATTGGGTATTTTTGTTTTCCCTTTTAAATTTAATTGCTAATGAGGTTGTGGTCACATCAGGTTATTGGAAAAGCCCTCATGCTTGATGAAATAATCAACTACGTCCAGTCTTTGCAACGTCAAGTTGAAGTAATCTATAATAACTTGAAATATTATTTAAAGATTCTCTTTCAATTTTTATGCAAGTTGGCTGACAGTCAAAGGTTTTTAATTTATGCAGTTTCTCTCTATGAAGTTATCTACTGTCAATACCAGTATGGATTTTAACAATGACAATCTAATGTCAAAGGATGTAAGTATGAAGGCTATTAACATGCGTGGTTCCTAAAAGGAATGGTACTATAAAAAAGTTGTCTTGAAAATTTTGATTTAATGGCGATATTTTGATTCCCAGACATTTCAATCAAACAATGGATTCCAGCATTCCGCATATCCAGTTGATTCCTCGTCGGCCTCCATTTTCGGGCAGCAACCGCAGAAAATTCCAACATTCAACAGTAGCATTTTGAATGGGACAGTAGGACAATCTCCGGTGGATCCTCTAAATGGCACAAAGATGACTTCACTCGATGGACAGGGACTCAATAATAATAATGGACATGTCATTCCAGTAATTTCCTTTTCCCTTAATTTTTGGCAAAAAAATTTGTGTTGAAATAGTCTGAACTATAGAAAAGTTTGGAGTAATAGCAAACAAAGTACATTTACTTTCAACTTTTTTTTGTAATTTAGTGTCCTATTTTTTAATTTTGGTAAGTTAGTGTCTATACTTTTAAAGTATGTGCAATCATACATCTTTGTTAAATAATATTTGATAGATATTCAAATGCCTATATTTTTCAACTTTTAGTATTTTTTTTTTAGTTTAGTATCATATTTTTAGATTTTAATAAATTTTTACCAAATTTCTGCAATTATTATATTATTAAAATAAACATTTGTTAAATATTAATTAACAAAAATACTAAATCGCATATACTTAAAAAGTGCAAGTATTTGTGAAAATCTAAATATGAGATTCTAAATTGTCAAAAGTTAAAAGACTTGGCCTTTCTTTAATCCAACCTTTTATCTGACTACATTTTTCTGCAGTATCAAACATTCTGTGGAGATGATCTGCAAACCATTATTCAAATGGGGTTTGGCCAAAACACTCCTATTGAATCAACATTCAATCCTTAAGGTCTCATCAGTAAGTAAATGACACAAGCACTTTACTTTAGCATCCATTTAATCACGGAAAAATACTAAGGTTATTTATTATCTTACAGGTTCAGATCAGAAATGAAAAAAGAAGCTGTAACAAGCATTTGTTATGGAAATTATCCAGATTGTTTCCGACATAGTTCTGCTGTATATACAAAATTAATCTTGTAAAAGAGCAAACGGTGAAGAGGTGAAGGAGGAGGAGAAATTCGGGATCTAGGTCTAGATTCTAGTGAAGCGAATTATATTGATCTATTAGTTTTGAGTCAATTAATTCAATTCCCTTAATCATTTCTTAATTTTGTTGTATTATGCAAATCATAGTAATTCTTGAAGTCTTTGCTAAAGTTTAGTCAATGTGGTGCTTAAGAAATTACATTGCACCGTATTATGTAATATATATATATATATATATATATATATATACAGTATAATACTAGCTACATCACTAGCTATCATTTTCCTATCTTTTGGACAATTCACCTCCTGATTTACTTATTATTAAAAATAAATTTTAAGTGGAAATTTTTCTTCACTTTTCTTTCGTTGCTTTCATGGTCTTGTTTATCGAAAACGACTAGTAAACCGCGTAATCTGGTAGTTTTGATTCTTACTCTTGTTGTAACCAGCTGGAAATGTGGGACCCTGTTTAATCTTTATAAAAAAAGTTACATTTTACATGATAATAAAAAAGGGTTAAAGTTGAAGTAAAATTAGTTCAATTATATTTCAATTAATTGAAACAAATCATAAAATTTTCACTTTGGAAAAGGACCTATTTTATTAAAATATTTCAAACTTTATTTGGAATATTTTACGGGATTATTTTCTCCTATGAGTGCTTCCCCTGACTCACTTTTCCTTTTGGTGAGTATTTCACTATGATAATTGTCGAATATAATTTATTTAAATACGATATTGTGTTATAAAATTTCGTTTGACCAAAAGAGTGCTTTCTCTTTCAATAAGTATTCATTATTTCAAATCATCTTTCTCGTAAGCATATATCTAATAATATGTTTAATCGGTGTCTATGGTCACAAAAGTTTGCTTTACCAAATCATATTCACTCACAAGATGTGGGCTTGAAATTGGAAATATGGGTACTATTATTTTTATTTCGTGCCCGTTATACATGGGTTTGTTTGTTTCATCATCTTTTTATTATTTTGACTTAATTTTTTTATTATTTTTAAATAAACTATTTATTAAAAATAGATACCAATGAAAAACATATATCTATACTCATAAACCCATGAAATATGCCAGATATTGATATGAAATAAATATGATACAGATACTGATAAAAAAACAGATCATCCAAACAGACCATAGAGTGCATCTACCAATTAAAGGCTCGAAGTTGGAAACTTATGCGGTTAAAGTTGTAATCACACTAGGGTTTATTTGTTTCGTCATTTTTATGTTGTTAGGATTTTATTTTTTTATCGTTTCCAAACATATTGTTTGTAAAAATTAGATATCGATAAAAAATAGACATTTTTATTCATAAATTGATCAAATAGATCAAATACTGATATGAAATAGATATAATATAAATATGATATAAATACAGATAAAAAATAGATTATTGAAATAGATCCATTATAATTTATTAATTATTCTTTATTCTGAGTTAAATAGTGCCATAGAAGGAATCCCAGGTTGGCAGTATTGAGATTCTGTCTAGACACAATGAACCTAAAGGAGCTTTCCATCTCATCAACTTAAGAAGCAAATGATCAAACCAAAATTAAATAATAATAATAATAATTTGAGAGAGAGAGAGAGAGAGAGAGAGAAAGGGTTAACCCGTTGGTGGAGTTCTGGGGTGGAAAGATGCCCACAGCATATTTTACTTATCATTTTTTTTTTTGCCGTTTATTTTACTTATCATTTTGTGTGAGGTGTTAGTAAAAGATAAACCATATACCCTTAGCCGATTGGCCAAACATTTAATAAAACAAAAATTATGAAAAAATTAATAAAGGATTGACGAACCACTATGGTTTTGTTTTGTCCCCGACAATCTTAAGGAATTAATTATGAAAAAGAAAACAATTGATGTCATCAGATTCACAGCGGTAATGGTTACTTTGTGCAAAAGAGATTAAATTCTTTTCATTCTTTATTGGACGGGAAAATATACTGCTTTTGGAGCCTTAGAAAATTATTTAATTAAGGGGGTTCAATTATTGGGAGAGCAGGACGGCAGTAATTTAATTATTACTTAAGTAGAGTAGATGCTCTGTATGTGGCCGTCACCACAGAACATTACTGACAACATTACTTTATAATAATAATAATCCTGAAAATTATTAGACGGCAGGAAGTGTCTTCTTGTGCTATTGAAATTCGAATGGATTAAATTCTCCAAATTACAAATGCATCCTTTTAAACTATGATGCATGTGGAACAACATTCACACGAATTTTGGTATAACACTTTAATTTTTAAAAATATATGAATAACTCTGAAGATTTATACTAGAATTTCTATGATTATTATTAAAAGTAATTATAATTAAATAGCGATATATATAAATTTTAAATTGTTATGGAAAATGTAAAATTATATGTCAAGAGTTTAGTAAAACCATTCGTACTTAAACAGTAATTTAAGAATGTATCTGTAATATTATTAGAGTTTTTCTTTATTTTTTACCCCTTATTTACTTCATCTCTTTGAATTTTCTTTTTATTTTATTTATTTTCATTTTCCGCGCTTTCCTTCCCCGGATGGCTATCCTTAACAGAACGGACTAAGTATGAAAGTGGCAACGCGCGCAGACAGGAATTGCAGAAAGCTGGGTTGTAAGATGCCACGATTGAACCAAGCTATCTGACCTCGCGTAAAATGAAGTTAAATTCTCCTCCTTTTCTTTTTTTTTTTTTTTTCGACCTCCTTAAATCTTTTATTAAATGTACAATACCTAGGAAGTTGTATAACTTTTAAGAATTTTGTAATTAACTTCTAAATTTGTCGATTACAGCAATTAAACTTTATAACTTTTTTAAAATAATGCAATAAAGTCCTGGTTGGCCATGAGACACATTTTGGGTGACTCGTAGCACTATATAGTATAGTATGCCATGCCAATAAGTTTTCAAAAATATTAAATATGCTCACTGAATTCTAAAAGTTAAAAAAAGAATAACAATATTAAAAGGTTAAATAAAAAAGGAAGTTCCTAAGAAGCCATGTCATAAAAACTTTATATTGCAAATTTTATTAATGTGCAACAATATTAAAAATATTCTAATGTGCCACATGACATATTAGAATTTAATTATATAGATTTAAAAAGTCTTGAGAATTGATTACTTTAGTAAGAAAGTATTATAATTAACTTCACTAATATTATTCCCCTATTAATTTACGTTGGCTATGACTAGAAAAAATTGTGAAAGGCACTAGGACTTGGAAAAAAGAAAAAATTAAACCGCACACCGAACTACATCAAAGTTCCAATTCTCTTATAAAATGGCTTAGCTCGATAAAGAGTAGACATGTTACAATTAGAGTTAGGACTCTAAACCAAACTGAACTGTTTCAAATTTTCAAAAGATTCAAACATATCATTTTTTAACTGTTTTATTATAAAAGATTAATTATTTAAAAAATTTCTTATTTAAATATATATCATTCATGAAATGAATTTAAACTAGTCATATTATATTTGCGTAGATGATAATAAATATGTAAGTGAAATTTTTCAATGAGAAACATGTATAATTGAGTTCGCTACATGTATCATGCTAATAAAATCACAAGTTCACCTAAAACACTCAAATCAGTGTCCCATTCCATCTGTTTGAATGGTTCCAGCTTCATTCTCGCTCAACTAACCCATATCGGTTGTAGTTTCGTCATATTGACAACATGTTTGATTAATATAATGACATTCAAATATGATCTAACCACATTGTAGGAGGAGTTTAGGACTACCATCCCCCATCCTTAACTACCACCCACATTTATGAATGGTCATGCAGAAATATCACACACATTATTTGAGTCATATACTTTTTAGTGAAGTTTCAACAATCTTATATGCATATGCATCATACAACAACAACTATGTATAAGAATCCATTCAAAACATTGATAACAATATATTTTAATATAAGTATTTAAGCTCAATATATAACATAAATCAATGCTTAAATATACTTGATAAGTCTTTTATACTCTATTTCATGCATAGGAATTTATGCTTACTAGATCCATTTTTAGATAAATTCCTATGGTTCCATGCTATTATTGTGAAAATGTTGTTTTTTCTTTCAGCTCCAAAGATCATAAAAGGAAGAAACAAAGTTATTTGAATCAAGATTGGGGCAAAACAACAACAATGTTTGAAGATAGATTTCAACAGCGCCTTAAAAATCTCAATCAAGGGGAAGAAATCAAGGCAAAACTCTAAATCGCGCCTTCATTCATCCCCTCGATCTAGCCTGTGATTTACACTAAGACAACCGTGCCTTACGATTCATAATACAACTCCAATCGCACCTAAGCATCACGCTCGCGATTTCACCCATGGTTCAAACTGCATTAAAATCACGCCTATGATGAAAAGACACAATTTATATCACGACCAACTTTTGAGTCCATGATCTGAGCCGCAAAAATAACCTTGTCACATGTTTGTTGCCTTGCTATCACACACACAAAAGATAAGAATAAAATCTGTTATAAAGAATCTACTATGTTAACAAATAAAATTTTCATGATTTCTATACCTAATCACCTATAAATAAAAGTGCATAGACATGTAATAAAGTATTGTATCATATGTAATAAATTCCTGGTATATAATAGAGTAGTATGAGAATTTTTGGTGAGAGAAACTCTTTGCCAAAAATTCAAGTTTTATGTGTAAATTCATATTTAACCCAGCATTTGTTTTTGGAATATTTTTGTGCTTAATCTATAATTTTCATTTTTAATTTCATATTATTTCTCTTGAATCTGTGCTTAATGTTTACATTTACAAAGAAATAATTATCTTAACTTTAGGTTTGTGAATCCAATACCTAATTCGTGTGATTTCAAACATGTTTTAATTAAATATTGGTTGGGTACTTGTATTTAGTAGCTTGAACTTATTTTCATAGGTCTACTTGTGTGGTGCACCTTTTAGATCCATGTTTAATTTTAATTGAGTAGATTGAGAAATCGTTATTTTAAATAGATCCAGGTTGCTAATAAAGTTGCTCATAATCAGCTAGGGATATAGATGATGAAACTTTATGTCACTTAGTTTTAAATTTATTAAAATAGGTTTTAATCAAAGGATTCTTAATTGTTATGCGAGTTCCGGTTGTTGATAGCTCATGAAGATATTGTAATGGTCTAATCTAGATTTAGAACTTTTGACCTTGAGAAAGGCTTTAGCTTATCTTAATAAATTCAATAGTGCAAGTATACCCAGCCAACAACTTTTTGAATTTGTTAAGAAATCACATGATTATTGAACCAGTGCACTCAACCTGAATTTTGATGAAAAAATTAGTTGCACAAGTAACTACTCAATTGTGTTAAACTATTCTTAATTAGTCAAACAATTTGGATGAAGAATATGCTATAATATATATATATATATATCTGTGTGTGTGTGTTGTTTTCTATAGATTGTGTAGGTGCAAAATGGACTAGCAACCAGGTACAAAACAGTTGCAAAATCAACATGCTCTAGCCTTAATCGTGGCTTTCATCGATGGTACGACAAGTTCAAATCAGGGTGCGATAAGTTTAAATCAAATGCATGCCAAGATTTAAGATGTGACTCTTATTTTTTAAAGCACATTCAATCTTCATCATAGGTGAGCTTATTGAAGGTTATATCGGCAAGTCGATGGGTTTATAAAATGAAATGTTGTGTGCATTTTTTGTTTTGGACATTTAAACTTTTGAAATCTATAAATAAATGTTCCTTAAGAGATTCAAAAAATGTTTTAAAATCTTTCATTTGCAAATAAAGGAATTATAAATTCTCTCATTATTCTTGTACTATTGTTCATTCTTTTGCAAAATCTAGAAAGAGAGAGAAAAATTAAATTAGTGCTATGTTCTTTTATTGTTAATCTATAAGAGAGTACTATAAAAGAGAGAAAATCATTTATTTCTTGAGTGTTGTAATTTGTGTACTGCTCTATTTGAGCTTGTGTGTTTTTTAACTAATAAAGTGTGTGAAGTCCTTTGTTAAAGGCAGATTAGATGATCGTGGAGATTAGAAAGTTGTCGAACTCTACATTATATTTGGGCTTAAATCTTCTTTCTCTATACCTTTTATATTTCTTATTACTTTATTATTACTATATCTATTGTTATCAAAGCTTAATTTGACCCATTGCATGAAATTTCATAGTTTGAGCATTTTAGATTAAATACTCAATCCCTTCCCTCTCTTGAGTATTTCTAGTGCATTTTCATTTAGTATTAGAGCATTGTCTCTATTTTTCCTATGCTTAATCGCGTTTAGAGTAAAGATCATGGCATCAAATGCACTAAGGTTTCTAGAAGGACAAGCTATTAATAGGTCACCTCTTCTATGTGAAGGAAATTACCTCTATTGGAAATGTAAAATGAAAATATTTCTAAAGGCACAAAATGGACTGATATGAAATGTAATAGAAAATGGGCCTTTAACTATTGAAGGAAAAGAATAAAGAGATTACGATGAAGAAGATAAAAAAAGATCAGATCTAAGTGAAATAGGTATGAATACATTGCATTATGGGTTAAATGAAAGTGATTTCCATAGAATCTATACATGAAAATTTAATAAAGATATGGTATGAATTAAAAAAGACATGAATAGTAAGAGATACAAAAATAAGTCTTCTATGTGGACAATTTGAAAATTTCAAAATACTTCCCAATGAATCAATAGATGATGATGCATAATAGATTCATCAACATCACAACTCCCTCAAGTGTGCTTGGAAAGAATTTCACTAATGTGAAAATAATTCTAAACTACTCAAGTCTCTACCGTAGGATTGGTAGGCTAAGAGAACAGTTATTGAAGAAGTATGAGATCTAATTGTTATGAGCAAAGATAACCTTCTTGAAGCTCTCAAGACACATGAGCTAATTGAGAAGTAACAAGATGAATCAAAGAAGAAGGCTATTGCGTTAAAACCCACAAGTCATAATTCCAGTAAAGAGAATGATGATGAGAAGCTTGCCTTAATGGAAAAAAGTTCAAGAAGTTCAGCAACAAGATAAAATGAAAGGATGATGACAATAGCTCCTCAAGATACAAAAAATACAAAAAGGAAAAAAACAAGGATGTGATAACCTGCTACAAATGTCGTAAACCAAAACACATCCAATAATACCGTCTAATGCTCAAGAAAGTATCTACAAGATTTAGGAAGGAAGCTCTCATTGCCACTTAGAGTGATGACGACTCAAGTCACTCGGTGAAAATGTGTGTTTCATGGCATTGGATGATGACGTAAGTTTTCCATCATCTCCTTCTTATGATGAATTAGCTACCATATATAATAACCTTTGTAAAGAAGTAGTGAAACTATAAAATCAAAATCAAGTATTCATAGAAATGATGTTAAACATAGGAAATATAATGGATGTGCTCAAAAGAGAATATAACAAGATGAAGGATGAAAATGAAAATTTAAATGAGGAAAATAATTATTTGAAGCTTGAAAATGAAAAGTTAGGGAAAAAAAAAGAGAAACTGAAAATTGAAGTTGATTTGTTAGACATAGAAAATAAGACCTTTAAATGTGATAATCATATAAATAATTGCAATAATGCAAGCATGAAAGAGCTAGAGGAACTAAGAAATGAAAATACCATAGTAAAAGCTAACTTAGATGATTCAAAGGAAACCATAGCTAAGTTCACCAAAGGAAAAAAGAACTTGAACACACTTCTTGGAAATCAAAGGTGTGATTTAAATAATTATGGAATTGGCTATAACAAAGAAAATAGCGGTAAGCTCCATAAAACTTGATTTGTGAGAGCTACTCATGGGACATATAACTATTATGGCAAAATTGGTCATATTCTATACAATTGTGCAATAAGAAAAACCATGCATCTGAATCATAAAAGCAAACTAATTTGGGTTCCTAAAAGAGAAATCCTTGTTACATCTAACCAAAAAGGACCTAAACTTAAATAGGTACCAAAGAAATAATCCCTTGTTTTGTAGAAATCCTCAAATGAAAACAACAAATGGCACTTGCATAGTGCTGCTCTAGACGCATGACCAGAGATGCATCTAAGTTTACAACTTTGGTCTTGAAAGATCAATGAAGTGCCACCTTCGGAGATAAGTGCAAGTCAGCTGTTCTTGGTGAATGTGACATTCTAGTAAATACAGATTTAATTAATAAGAATGTGCTTCCAATTGATGGTTTAAAGCATAATTTACTTAGTATCAGCTAATTATGTGATAATAGCTTTAAAGTAACAATAAATGTTGTAATGAAAAAGTTGACAATAATAAGCTCATTTTGAAAGGTATAGAAAAAGAAATATTTACAAAATCAATCTAGATGATTTCAAATCTTCAAATTAAACTTGTCTTTACCCTCAAAATGACAACAATTGGTTATGACATAGAAAATTGGGACATGCTAGCATGAATGTAATTTCAAAACTTATTAAAAAAAATCTTGTTAAAGGATTATCAAAAATAAATTTTCAAAAGGATAAGATTTTCCAAGCATATCAACAAGGAAAACAAACTAAACTTCATTTAAATCTAAGGATGTTGTTTCCACTTCGAGGCCATTAAAACTATTGCATATGGACTTATACTAATATTTCTATTACCTAAATTGGTTTTTTAATGGCCTTATGGTAACAAATATTGTTTAATATTTTATTTTCATTTTTCTTTTCTTGATCTTATTTGATATTTATATTTTTATTAGATAGTTATAGAGTTTGTATTCAATAGATCATTATTTGATCATTACTATTATTATTACTTTTATATCGTTCCTTAGTTGACCTATTATGGTAACTAATATTTATTTTTTATCATTTAGTTTCATCGCATTTCTCTTGATCTATTTTTATATTATTACCTAACTATTTTTAGAAATCACATTATTCTATATTTTAGCTTATTCTAAATTTCCATTCTTATATATTTACCAATATGAAACAAGTACTAAATCATTATCATATTCTATTCTTATTTTTTTTAGTATTACAATAATATTAATAATATTTTCTATTTATAAAATTTATTTTTAAGTTTAATACTAAAGAATTAATTAAAATGCTAGTATTGAAATATTTGCATTTATTATTTTCTTGTTTTCTCCCTTCTTCTTCTCTTATATATATATATATATATATATATATTATTTAAATTGTTATGGGCGAAACGCACTTCATTCAGAGGCATTTTGTGTGTATGCCAGCATCCAACGCCACCGGTGTTTATTCAAAGGATGCCGGTATTTGTTTTAAATTTTATACGTTTAAAGCTCCAGTATACACTAGTTTCAAAGGCCACTAATGTACAACGTACACTGGCTCCAATGCTGCCAGTGTTGGATTCCAATATGTCGGTATTTGTCATTTTACGTAAAAATGAATTTACATAACTTCTATTCCAGTGCATGCCATTTCAATACCGCCGGCCTACCCTTGTAAGCCACCGACGTTAAGCACATACACTACTAGCGTCGAGCCGGTGTTGACACTATTCATTATCTTCTCTAATTTTCTTTGATTTGAAACTTAACTTTCTTATGATATATGTGTATTATACTTGTATTAAAACTTCTTCTAAGTGTTTTTACATACTCCAAAAGTAATTTCCTTGACTTAATAACACATTTAACATCCTATAATCCTCATACTACATAATTTCTAACTTCTACATCTATCATAATGCATCAATGGAGTTTTAAAACTAGATATTACCTTATAGGAGCTTATATGATGGTGTTAAACTCTCCTCCAGAGCTTGATATGAACCCAGGGTTAATAATAATATTGTTTAAGCTATTGTTTAGTATGTAAACTAACGTAACACGAATTTCTTACCTTGTTTGTCTTCCTCCTAAGTTTGGAACTTGTTAAAGCTTTGTTTTAATGGAATTGAGTAGGTATGTTTTTTATGCTTTGAGTAGTTTGTTTTGCTACTTTAAAAGTTTTGTTTGGCTGTTTATTAAGAGTAGTATTTAAGGGCAAAGAGTTGCACTTCTCCAAGGATGTTTTTGGCCAAGTTGTGGAGCTCTCTTCCCCGAATTCAACTTATGTTACATGAATTCTTGGTGCATTAATTAGGAAGCTTAGTTGGAAGATTTGGATTGGATTTTCAATATTTCCTCTTGACTTTGTTGATCCTTTTTTCTTGCAAATTTTCGACTGATGGTGTCTAAGAACATCACAACCATATATCTACACCAAATCGCACTGAAATTGTATAAGAATTACAATAATATTACTTAATCAACTAATTATCTAGATTTTAGGATAGTTTATTAAGTTAAACGAGTGCAAATGTGACAATTATTTAGGAGTTTTGTCTCTAAAAATTTATTTAAAGCTTTCACAAATATTCTAGGTTATCATTAAGTTCAAATTTGAGTTTAAAGTTTATGCAATTAATTATTTTTAGGGTTTTATCTCACTCGATTATGGTTTTCTAAGCTTAATAAGTCAATTTTTGTTTTAGTCTCTAATAGCTTTAAAATTCTCTAATTAGAACAATAGTATGATCCAAATATTTATTTGGAGTCTTTATTATGAGTTATGGATCTATTTTTGTTTTAATTATGTATTTATAACTCGAAAGGTTCATCATTAAATTATCGTTTTCTAACTGTAGGTTTTATTGATTATTGACCTTCTAATTCTCTTGAAATCTTATTTAAATTATTTCTATACTTTGAATTTTTGATACTGGCTACAAAATTCTATTTTTGATATTGTTGTTATTTATAGAACTTTGTTTTAGGGTTTGAAGATATATTTAGATTCATAATTACTTGTGAGTTTATTCTAATGTCTTTGTTAAGTCTTATATTAACATTCTATTTTCTATATTTATATTTCTAATCATTTCTACTTGTATGAAAAATCTCAGGGTTTACAACCCTAGCCTTGATCACGGCTTTCATCAAGGGCTTGATTGCTCGTTTCATCAAGGGTGCGACAAGTCTAAATCAAAGGCACAATAAGATCTAAGCACAACTCTTCTTTTTAAAACATGTTCAATCTTCATAACGGGTAAGCCAGTTAAAGGTTACACAGGCAAGCTGGTGGGTTTATAAAATGACCATTGCTTGCATTTAATATTTGTCATTTATTAGACATTATCTCTAACGTACATTTAAACTTTTGAAATCTATAAATACACATTCTTTGGGGGATTAATTTTTTTTTAAATCTTTCATTTGCAAATAAAGAAATCATAAATTCTCTCATTATTCTTATACTCTTGTTCATTATTTTACAAAATTTGGAAATAGAGAGAAAATTAAATTAGTGTTCTATTCTTGTATTTGTAACCTATAAAAGAGCACTATAAAAGAGAGAAAATAATTTATTTCTTCAGTGTTGTAATTTGTGTACTACTCTATTTGAGATTATGTGTTTTTGAATTAATAAAGTGTGTGAAGTCCTCCATTAGAGGCGATTTGAGTGATTGTGGATATTAGAAAGCGGGCTGAACTCCACATTATATTTGGTCTTAAATCTTCACCCCCTATCTCTTTTATATTCCTTATAGTACTTTATTATTGCTATATCTATTATTATCAAAGCTTAATTTGACCCATTACATGAAAATTCATAGCTTGAGTATTTTAGGTCAAATACTCAATCCACTCCCCCCACCTCCCCTCCCCCTCCCCCGTCCCCCCACCCCGCGCCCCCCCCCTCCCCGGCCCTCGAGTATTTCTAGTGCGTTTTTAATTATAAGGGCTTGGTGAAGCAAATCCTAAGCTCTATCTTGCATTAACAAACTTATATAATTAATTTGCCCTTAAAAAAGTATATATAATTAGTCATAACCTTAGTGTGGTATTCTGTTTTACATAATTATTTGCTAAGTTTTTGTTTCACTAGATAATATATTAGACGTGAGTTTGGTAGACGGTAACGATTCGCAAGGAATACAACTTCATGCTTTTTATGCTACTTCGAAGATGTGTTGGCTTATATTGGTGATTGCAACCAAAGTTGAACAAAACTTATTAATATTTTTACAAATTTTTGGAAAATTTTAGTTTCGTGTTTATGCTTTTAAAATGCGAAACCTACTCACCATCCAGTACTAAAAGATTATAAATTTTAAAATTAAAGCTCTTTTTTTTTTTCACATTTGTACATGTAATTATAAGCCTATTGAGTTCATAAGGGGATCTCTAAAGGGTCACGTGGTTGACTTTAGAATCAAGGATAATTGACTTTACTAGACAAGGGCTCATCAAAGGACATTAGATTACCTTTTGGGTAGCCTTTCATCTCTTCCAAAAGGAGGTTGGTTGACCTTAAGTCTTATAGATTGACCTCACTTTTGCCTGTGTTGATCTTTAAGCCATTAAATACCTTATTTTTCCATCTTTTTGTTGTTTTAATTTTCAAATAGAACCCTAATTGTTATATTCTCCAATTTATCGACTCCTTAACAATGATTTAAGTAGCATCACTCAATTCTAACATAGGCATCACTTGATTTAAAATCCCTTTACATAATAACTTAAATTTTACAATTCATACTTTTATTAAATGATTTATTTTGGGATTTAGGTTGTTTCTTGTTTGATTAACAATCCTTAAATTTAGACATCTATAAAGAAAGGAACTAGTTACTAACCTTAACATGAGATCTTATATTTTGATGGATCCTACTGTAAACCCTTGTTCTCTTAGCAACTTGAATTCAGTTTTGGAAATTGAAGCTAGAAACTGAAACCCTAAAAAAAGAATACTCTAGTGCCAGTTGGACCTAAAAACCCTACGTTCGATAATCTCGAGAATGAAACCCCGAAATAATAGAAATGACTTAACTCCATAATATAGCCCTAAATAAATTATCAAAACATAAAAAGATCAGATTCCAAAACAATTCATTCGTTTCGAACCCGATCGAGATTTGTTCTAGAAAACCGGTCCCCGGGACTCGGAAATAGAAAAATAATATATAGGACTCGTTAGAATCGAAATTTAATAAGAAATTCAAAAATATAATTATAAAAGTTTTTCGGTTTATAAAAATTATAGTTATAGCATTTTTATCGTATTTTCATTACTATCAGTAATTTAATTGTCTAATAAACTTTTTTATTTCTATCACACTATTCACTAAGCACAACCACCCATACCCTATTCTTACATCCTTACAACCTATTCTTACAATCTCACATCATCTTCCTTACATTTTCTTTTCCAATATAATATCTCTTTTACCTTTCACTTTTTCACCTTTTCTCACTTCTCACAAATCAAACTTTTGAAAAAAAAATTTTCTCTCCCTCTCCTCTATCCTTTGCCGTGAGCCCTTCTCCCTCTCACACACACACACACTTCTTTTTTTTTTTTTTCTTCAAGTTTTCTTACTCCACACATCTAAATAGTTAATAGATCTTGACTCTACCATACTAAAACATGTAATGGCAAGATCATACATATGTGGTTCCACTAAAATCCTTATGAGCTTTATGCTAGGGATATGGAAACACTTAAGCATGAGATCCTTACCATCACAATGTTGTGGATCTTGATATTTAAGTTGTCTTACTATTATTTTGCAATATTATTGCTAATGTTGATCTTATAGATATTTTATATATACTCTTTCTTTAAACTCATCTACATATTGTTTATGTTGCATTTGCATCCATGACACGAGTAATATAGTAGATCTATTTGTTTAGAATACTTAAATGCCATAGTTACTTGTCTTACATAATAAAGGATTTCCAATATTAGTCTTAATGAAGGTGTTGCCAAAACTCAAGATCTATTTTGTTTCTATAAAAAAAGATTTTTGAAATTTGGATCTTGAGAAATAACCATTTAGAAAACCTATTTTCCAACTTCAAAATGAAGATCTTACATGTAAAATGAAAGGCTTAGGAGATAAGTATCACAAAGGAATGATTTTTATGAGTTGAGCTTAGTTTTACTAAGAAAAATTTTCAAAACAAGAAAAATGTTATAAAAGATAGGTTAGAACTTTTTTCAACCCCAATGAGAGCCTGAAATTCGTAACTAGGGTGAAAAGCCAAGAAAACACCTATTTTCTAACCTAAAACAAGAGTTTTATTAAAGAAATGGAAACCTTAGGAGTAGATTTGGTTAGGACTTAATTTTAGAAAGATTAAATGAGTTTTTCACAAAAAATAAACTCAAAAAAAAGTTTCAAAATTCGGATCTAAAAATAACTCCCATTTAAACACCTATTTCCATATGTCAAAATGAGGATTTTAATAGAAAGATGGAAGCCTTAGGGAATAGATGTAATAAAGACTTGATTTTGATAAGAGTAAATGGATTTTATCAAAGTATAAACCTAAAAAAGGGAAAAGGTTTTCAAACATAGTTAAAACAATATTTTCATTTCCTTAAAATTTTGTAAAATTCGTAACTAGGCAAAACCCTTATATGAACATCTATTTTCCAACTCCTAAATGAAGAATTTTATTAGGATAATGAAGATATTAGGTATATAGGTTATCAAGACCTTATCTTAGTAAAAATATGGATGATTTTCAAAGAAATAAAGCTAGTTTTCTCAACGAAGTGTTCTTGAAGTTGTTGCAAAGTAAAAGTTTCCCAAAATTCTTTTTAACCAAAAATCATTAAGGAAATACATATAGATAGCTCATATCATTTAATTCATGATAATAACTTGTAGATAATGCATGCACATATAATATACTTGGTAAAATAATACAAATTTCACAAAACAATTTCAGAAATAATTTTAGCTATTGATCAGATCTAATCCATCTTTCCAAGACCTAAAATTTTTCAAAACTTAAGAATAACATCATAAATAGATAGATCTTTCGAATTAGATAGAAATCGATAGCATATTTGCGAAATTCCAAGTTAAAATGACCAAGTTATGGCCGTTTTAAGTTGGAATTTCCATATACCACGAAAATTATGAACTTAAGAGTTTTTATTTAATAAGTTGGGATTAGTTATGGTATGAAATACTCATTTGGGTATTTCTTTCATTTTGGGTGACTTTGAATCGAGGGAATTCTTGTTTCCGGAGTACTACTATTAAAGACCAGTGTCCATGGCCGATTGAGTTTACTATCTTTAAATTACATGCTTATGATTGTGCTTGTAATGATAGTGACATTAGAAATAGGACAAGATAAAATGGGAATGCATGTGAATTCTATTTGGTTGAATTGATGTTAAGAATAGCGAAATGGAAATTGCTATAAATATGTATATAATTTAGTATATAATTGAAATGTCTGAATCACCATCATCGCTTATAATTCACTTAAATGATATGCCATGACTATATAAACTAAATTATCCATGCGTATCATATGTTGAGTCACATTATATTTGTTATTATACTTTTGTAGGAAAAAGGCATAATAGCTAGGCAATGGGTGGGCTTGAAAACTCGGTTATTGGCGCGGGGTTACCTGAATTAAAATGGAAGTGGAGTAGGCACTTGAATCAACTACAAAATTAATGAGTGGGTGGGCACCTGAATCAACCACTATATAAATAAGAAAAATTGAAATCTATATTCGTATAGGCCTGAAACACCTAACCCCGAATGGAGGGCGTAAATCCATTCAACATAGGACTCCTAGAAAGTTTTATGTATTGTATGCTCACATGCTTGTGCATTTCATATGATTGCCTAATATACCTTGCTTTCCCTATTGTTTGATGAAATATTTAATTTGGAAGTGAAACTTAATAAGCTAGCGTAGCTTATGTCCCCATAGCTTCTTTTTGATGCAATTCCCATATATATGGTTGCGTCCTCGGACCTGGCCAAATCAGGTAATACGAAGTTAAGAGTTTCCCTTATCAATTTATGATTAGCTTTGTATAGGATTTCATAGTAAACCTTAAACGCTCGGGTTGTTATTAAAAACTAATATCTGGACTATTTGTTTAGCGGGGAAATGCCCCTTAGTACTTTGTAACTGATCCTGAGATATCTATTGTTTATGTTTGTATGCTTATTCTGTGAAGTTGAACTATCTATCTCCAACTGTATATGTATTCTATTATCATAAGGGAACACCTTGCATTAATACAAGACTTTTGAATGACTGTGGTAGCGATTCTTAAGTTTCGTTTATCATGCGGTGGACTGTTATGTTTAGGATACCCTTTGGGGTGTGACACCTACACAAAACCCGAATTTAACCATTTCATTAAAATTCTTTTTAATAGACACATGATTATGATTAGATTTTAAATAAGGAATTGTAACTCATTAAAGAATTGCAATTTTAGTATACCATTTCTCGTATACTCCTTAGAACTTCTTATGATCTCATTCTTACTACATGAAGATAAATCAAAGGATCAGCATGTATTGGTTTCTTTCAGCTAAGTTTTCTTTCTAAGGATAAAGGATTTATCTTTTTTATTGATGGGAAACTTTACCACATAAGGCACCCACCCAATCAATGGCTAGGAGAAGATAGGGACAAGTAGCAACCCTTTGAGTTATAAGAGCAAGAGTAGCACAAAAGAATAAGAAGGAGGAAGAGAGGATTAATATTTTGACTTTTTCGAAAGGAAGGCTTATAAGAGTTTGTAATAGAATGGTAAGTCCATTTATGAGATCCCTATGAATAAAATGACTTTTATGCTCTTTATATTGAAATGAATTGTAGGGTATTTCGATAGGAAATAAGATACCATGGAAAAATCATAAAAATTGCTTATAAATTAAAATAAATAATGTTCTTGTGTTTGTAAAACATAAGGGGAAAAACAATATCATTCAATAACTTTATTCATGGTGCTTTACATAAGAACCAATCTTATAGAGCCCACTAATACCAATAAAGTAAGGTTATTGTTATAAGAATTAATGTTAAAGTTTTTCCTTGAATATATTTTAAAAATTACTAACAAATGAACTCACTTAGAAAAGCTTTAGAAATAAAGTAGAAAGTTCTTTAATACGCATACCTTAAAAAATCATTCCATTTTGAATATTAGAATCCAATGCCTGTATTACATTGAATTAAGTTATTTAAAACCCTTTATACATTTATTTCACCTATGATCCACACTTTTATAATTTCTCCCTTTATCTCACTAAAATCAATGTTTCAAGGTCTTAGGATATACTTTAACCCTAGAGAATGAATTAGATTAAGTTGATTTGCTTTTCAAGAAAAGAAATGGGGAATTCGACAAATTCCTACTAACCACTTACCAAGTACACAGCCATGTTGAGGTCTTGTACTTGTACATGACTAGAGTACATAGTCATGTACAAGGTCGTACATAGTCATGCACAAGTCATGCACTTCCAAGATAAGTTGCTTTGAGTCACATAAGGTTACACGATCTAATGCATGAGCTTATGCATAGTTTGTCCACGTCCAGGGTACAAATTTCATCCTTTTATAGTGAGGTACAGAGCTTAATGCATGAGCTTGTGCATGGGTCGTGCATTTCCAAAATTTCTTATATTTCAAACACCGAGAAGTACACAACCTAGTGCACAAATTATACATAGGTTGTGCACTTCAAGAAATCCACTTTTTTGTAAAAATACCTCTCGTTTTCACTCATCAAACCATCATTTGCATATTTTGATATAAGAAATACTTATAATGTATAAAAATACATCAAATTCGTTTTAATTCTTGAATTCTTCATTGTTTTCTTTCTTTTGAAACTTCCTCAATTTTCATCTTCCAAAACTCCTATGGCAATCTCTTCTAAAATTGTTGTTCCTTTCGTTAAGACTCGCTGTCAATACTAGAATGCTAGGTTTTAATGTCTTCTTGTTTAATTCTTCATTAATAGTGAGAAAATCTAAAGAGTTATTACTTATCTTTGGATTTTGTTGAGACTCGTCAAAAGGTTTAGAGAGAGAGAGAGGTTGTTTTGTGTGTATGAGGAAAAAGAAGGAAGAGATAGCTTATTAGATTTAAATGCCTTATCACCAACATATCTTTTAAAAGATATGTTTTGTTGGATGAAAATGCTACTATTTTTAAAATAATAATTATTACATTGTCCTTCTATATACTTTATCTAATCTATGTTATTTCAAACATTTTAATGAATACTTTAAGAAACTCTGCCTTAAACATACTCTAGTTAATAAGTGATAAAATATAAGATAGGGTAAATATATACTTGTTAGTTGCACTCTTGAATTTCCATTCCCTGTGTACTACTATTGAGAATGAGTGGTGTTATTCTTTGTGGCTTTTATTTTAAGGTAAATTATATCGAAAGGTATTAATATTTGTCGATAAGATCATTTAAGATATCAATATATTTAGTGGTTTAAGAGAGGTTTCAACATTTGGGAGTAAATTCATTTAAAGTATCAGCATTTCAAATGATTAAAAAGATAAACCAGCATTTTGCGTAGAAAATCAAATAAGATATAATAATTGATCATTGGAAAAATTAGATAGAATCAATTGAAATTTAATCTAAAGGTTGATACTTAAAAAAAATTACGAAACGTTGGTATTTTATTTGATTTACTTTATGAAACACTGATTTTTTTTTTTAATCACTCAAAATATTAATAGTTCAAATATTTTTATCTCTAGATATTAACCTTCTAATGTGAATTAGCATTTTATTTTAGTTCCTTAACTTTTCTTTCGGATGGTTCCTCAACTATCTAAGCACAATATGGAAAAATCAATTTTAAAATTCACATTTTTATACAAAATCCAAAAGAAAAACCTTAACGCGGTAAGGCAATCATGCATAGACACAGACATGTCGATATCGACATGGCACCTAAACTAAGCACCATTAGCCTATTTTTGTTGTTTTAGAATCATAAAAGTTACAAGCAGGGAAAATGTTCACTTCAAATGAACTAAAATTACTGACTACTAATCATGACTTTATAAGAGTGGACTAGTGTAGCTATTAAAACAACCATTAATACTTTACATCATGGAATTAATAAGTATAATAATCAATATCAATATACACAATATCGGCACACCATCGCTCCAACGTACATTTATGGTAGAGATAAAAAGACTAAGAATTAGGCCGGTTAGATTAAAGATATGACTAGGAATTGAGAACTTTTCGTCAGATGGAGTGCTTTGTTCTTTAAGTATATGAAGAAGAGGGTTAGGATTCTTTTTCTTTTTCTCAAAAAGTACATTGCCAATGTAGACATGTTTGGCATGCATATAAGCCCTCTTCTTCTTCTTCTTTCCTTCTTTTTCTTTTTTAATTTAAGATGATAAAAATTTGGCGCGTTTCATGTTCGATAAAAGTATTAATGCATTATAGTATAGGTAAGTTTTAAAAATAAAACAACCAAAAAATTTACCGCTTTAGCTTTAAATTTCAATTGCGGTTTATTCCCTTACCATTGTAAATATCATTGC
Source organism: Combretum micranthum (assembly GCA_024138025.1). Lineage (NCBI taxonomy): Eukaryota > Viridiplantae > Streptophyta > Magnoliopsida > Myrtales > Combretaceae > Combretum > Combretum micranthum. The sequence goes on from JAMXBD010001499.1 coordinate 25,733, forward strand.
TTAAGCACACTGAAAGGTCAAAAACACTAAAAGTTCCGAAGTTAGATGGGTTCCTCATGAGAGATATTCCTTTTCTGTGTGCTTTGTCTAGCCACCACTTTTAAAGGTCATGTCCTACATGGTAAGATGATGTCCTACATAAAGTCATAAGTATAAAGAGAGTGATTGGACAACAATGATACAATATTTGTGTTTTGCTGTCATTAGCGGTAGGTGTCTTGTTAACTGCGTCGTCACTTACGTGTTTCCTTTATTCTTTACTCGTCTCCTTCTCATTTTTGCCTTTATATATATATAAATATAGAAGTTTCTTTGGCTTTTTCCTTCTTTTCATTGTTTTCTTTTGGCCTTTTACTTTGTTGGCGAACAAAATTGTTTGGAGAATGTAATCATTAGTTTTACCCACCTTTGCATTATTACAAGCTAAATATATAATATCTTAACAACTTGCCTACACTATATATGTGCTGGAGTAATTGTGAAAGATATTCATGACCTAGCCTCACGGAAAAGATAGAGATAGGGATAAAAGTGAAGAAGGGAAAGATTTTAAGTAAAAAACTCACATTAGGTAAAAGACTCGGTTATGAAGGAAAAAGAGAAATCATATATAATCACAATTTTAAAAATATATGAATTCCACTCGTCAAAATTATCTTACAATAAATCTAAGAGTATCAATGATATACCACTTCTCTCAATAACAAACTCATTAATAACATACACGGGCCTTCCTAGAAATCTCATGCCAATAAGTGTATTCTAAAGTAAATTATAGCCATCTATTTAGATTTTTAAGTCTCATATAGCATAGAACCAAGCCAATAATCTATAATGCCTTTTGATAGCCTCTTTCTCCAACAGCCCTACCAGCATTATAATATTAACACAGGCCAACCAGGATGATATATAAAAACCATGCATTGACATTATCTACAATCACTCGATTGCAATCTTGGACTCCTTATATATACAACAGATCGAAAATAGCCACGATAATCAGACTAAACAACAAAACAAAGATGGTATTCGAAGCAAGTTTTTGCATGCATTTTTTCTACTTGAAGTTTGGTTTTGAACAAACTAGCTTTAGATACCAAATTGTTCAAAACCAAACTTTAGATATTTGATTGTGCTTTTTGCGAAAGTTCAAGTATCGTTTTAAACATTTATACTAAGATTTATATTGACAATAACCTTGGTGCTGGGTATTAAAGCGATAATAAAGACCGTCGACAAAGTTAAAGGAGCGGCCATCCACTGATAAATACAAAAGAACGTACAAATCTTTGCTATAATTTATGAGTTTGTCTATGGAAACGCATGTGATCGGGGTCATTTTGGAAGAAATATATATATATATATACACACACACTCACGTTAAAAGATTTTGAAGAGGAGTTCTAATGGATCTTGTGACTTTAGAAATAACGTTACTATAATGTTTAAAAGAACGGCTTAAAGAGAAGTGCTGTAAGTACAGTAATAGTAACAGGTAAGAAAATATGTCAAAGTAACACCCTGATATGTGATCACCACATATTTATAATCAATATACAGATTATGGAAAGAAGATTATGACTAATGGTATAGAAGTCTATTAGATTGTTTTATATCCACATTTGTGATGAAAGCGTAATATTTTTCATATAAGTTGTATACTAAAAACAAGACAACAAATTTACAATATATTTTGCATATCACCGGTACTCTCTAAGTAGTTGTGATATCTTTATTCCCTTGATCCCTTGAAGGAGGAGGACTTTTTAGGGTGAGTTGACTTGACCATTCAACTTATAATCTCATTATGGAAATTTTTATTTTGTTTAAATTATAAACCGATTATTGATTTGTAAACGAGATTACATAAATTCCCTTCAGTAGGATATGGTTGCACATTTCTTCTTCTCCTTTTTTTTTTCCCTTTTTCCTCCAAGATTGAATTCGCCCCAGTGAACATCCCGACTAACATTCGTGACTTCAAAAACATAGAAAGTTGTTGCGGGAAAAGAAAATGTAATTCTAGAAATTTCGATAATAAACATAAAAAATGTAATAATAGTTATAAAATAATTTAAAAAAAAAAAAGAATACGAGGATTTTGTGGGCATCCTATGGTTGCCTCTTCTAGCCATGTGGTTGAAGATCCACATAAGGTGATGCATTGCCATATATGGACTGTAAGTAGTGTAACTCATAAAGGATAGTAGCATATAAGTAACTAAGAGATGCGAGACGCTTCAGGAAATTAAAATTAAAAAAAAAAGAAAAAATAAACAAATCTTTTGTTTGATGAGTTATCGACATAATTTTAATCTGTTTTAAAATTTTTAATTTTTTCTTTTACAAATGTAGAGGTGATGAGAGTCAACCCACCGCCAACTTGGTCGGATTGCAATTTGCGATCATGATAAGTGATTTTCATTTTAATTTTATGGGTCAACATAGCAACTAGTTGTATTTGTTGACTGTCTAATTGTGTTAAGAAGTTAAACCTTCTAAATAAAAGTGATCATTCGGTTATTGGTGAGTGAGGATTTGCTTTTAAGTATAAGTCTAAATGTGTAGAAATCAATATATTTTCTTTCATTTATTATAAGTCTAAATAAAGGTTATGTTGATGGTCAAATATGGATAATGGGCCTCCAAGTCCAGCTTAACCCACTACCCACATGGGATAGTCCATTGGGCTTAAGCCCAACACATCTTAACAAGGCCTAGAGCCTTATTAGAGTATTAGTCCCTTCGACTCAAGAAATTGTCTAAGTGATTGATGAGGCAGAAGAAGTGGCTAATAGATACTTAAGAAAGTAGGGTATAGAGTGACTGGTAGTAGTTTCACAATTTCAAGTCCTCATCTTAAAGGAAACGAACTAATAAGAAGAAGTCATGCCATTAGCGATGAGCTACGTTGGTTTTAAGGTAAATTCCTTCATGTAAACCTTCAAAATGACAGTTTTTGTATCTCGTGAAAGTTTCAGTTTTGTTATAGCCTTTTATAAATAATTTTGTTTTATTTACCACCTATGACATTTTATTTTTCCTTTTACATACTTTGTATCCTTCAGTTTTAGGGTATTTATATATTTTGGCAGCTTTCATGTTGTATTTTTGGTAACTTTCAAGATTGCCTATAAGTTTATGCCATAGGGTAAAAAACAGATCAATTATTATTAGTAATACAAAATTGGAGCCGTCTTTGCTCACTCCCCACACCACTCCCCCACTCACGCCCCCCACACCCCCCCAACCCTAAAATATTGGATTTCTTACACTTTTTCGATTTTGGATGCTAATTATCTACGTATTCACAGAATCAATAGATAATTAAGTATTGCTATCCATGTATTCTTAGAATTAGTAGATCGTGATAAAACCCTAAATCCTTCGCTATGTTAGTCGATATCAGAGCCATATTCGCTCTTGGATTGCCATTGCACTACATAGACAAGCCAATCAATGTTATGCAGTGGATGAGATTTATGATTGTGATGATCTAGATCGAAGGATTCAATAGATGGTCAATGAAAGGTTGGATGCAGTCTTAGAGTATCAATTGGATATGGTGGTTATTCGACTTGTAGAGGGAATAAGCGCAATGGTAGGGAACTAGAGGAATGTTAATTTTAAATAAGGATAAAACCATAATTCGATTCTTGACCCTAACAAGGTAGGGATGATGCCTCTTCTATTGAGGAGGAGTAGTACGAAGAACTGCCACGTAGGCATGATAAGCCTAGGATTGAGGAAGACCAAAGACATTAGGAAGTGGAGATGAGAACAAAGATCCCAAAATTTCATGGCAACCTTCAACCAAAGAAGTTCTTAGACTAGTTAGCTACGATAGAGGAGATCATGTAGTTTAAGGATGTCCTTGAAAACAAATGGATGCAGTTGGTAATGACTAGATTGTATGGTAGGGCCATAGAGTGGTTGTAGTAGATGAACTTGACCAGGACCAAGCTGGGAAAGTTGAAAATTACTTCGAAGGAGAATATGAAGAAGCACCTATGAGCATCATTTTTCCCTATAATTTCTAGTGCATCATGTATCAAAGGCTGCAGAATCTGAAGTAGGGCAATAAGTCGGTTGATGATTACACCTTTGAATTCTATCAGTTGATAGCTAGGAATGAAATTCAAGAGACTAAGGATCAATTGGTTATAAGGTACATTGGAGGGTTAAGATTACAAATTCAGGATATGATCAATTTATTTGACCCTATTAATATATCAGTCGTGCACCAAAGGGCATTGACTGTAGAAAAATATCAATGGCGGTTGATATGGTATGACCGTAGCAGTATAACAGGTAGTGGAGTTTATAGTAGTAGTGGTGAGTGAATTGTGTTAACAGTGGAGCATAGACAACAACATCATTAAGAATTTTACTAAGCTCAACACTAATGGTCCCAGCACTAGTAGGATTAAACGTTGCAAATGTAGTAGGCTGGACAACGACAGTCTAAATGTACGAAAGTACAAAAAAAGGTGCTTGGTTCTTATGAAAACCCTTTTGAGAACAAAGAAGAGGAAGACGAGGTTTTTTGATGCTGTGGGTGATGGAGTCCTAGCTTTTTGTATTGAATATGCGAAAGAAGCATTTTTGATGGGATGGAAAGAAGACTTTGTGGTGAGGAGGTCCTATATGGCTCCCAGAGCTGTTGAGGATGATTAGTTGAGAAATAACATGTTTCAGTCTACTTTCGCCATTTAGGGAAAAGTGTGTAGGTTCATAGTAGATTTTAGTAGTTGTGAGAACATCATATAATAGAAGTAGTGTAAAATTAGACATTCAACCTGAGCAATACCCTAAGCCTTACAAGCTGCATGGTTGAATAAGGGAAGTGAGATAACTATCTCTAAATAGGCACTAGTTTCATTTTCTATAGGCTCTATATATAAAGACTTTGTGTGGTGTGAAATAGTTGTAATGGATACTTGCTACTACTTATTAGGAAGAACTTGGTAGTTTAATAGGAGTGTAACATATGATGGTAAGGTTAACTTATAGATTTGTGTATAAAAGAGTAAAAATTGTGTTGATTCCAAATAGAGATCTTGTTTAGTCCAAGCTTGTGAAACAAAGTGGTAGTGGTAGTATGATATCTATGCCAGATTAGAAGAATAGTTAAAAGATTTAGCTGTTTTCTACCATGGTGAGTAAGGGGGTAGCTAAAGAGGGTACTGATAGGAAACGAGACAAGAGGAATTTGTTGTAGGATATTTTGTATGGGCTATTTTCATGGAGGATCGGTATTCCTTGGGTGAACAAACCAAACTTTTATTTAGGAATATTAGGCTGGTTTATGTCATCAAGAAGATCAACCTAATGCATACAGATTGAAAACTACCTAGACATATTAGGACATGTGGTATATTTAATGTGAAAGATCTTATTCCTTACACTAGCGATAATCTAGACCAAAAAATTTGAGTGCAAATTCCATCTACTAAGGAGAATAATGTGGTAGAAGAAGTAGTTAACAAATACTTGAGAAAATGAGTAAAGACTGTCCAATGATAGTTCTATAATTCTAAGTCTTTATCTTGAAGGAAACAAGCCAATAGAAATAGTCACCTGCATTGGCCGTAAGCTCTTCAATTTTAGAGCAAATTCTTTCTTTCAGGCCCTCAAAATGAAATTTTTGTATTTTGGGAAATTTTTTTTATTATAACTTTTATAGACAGTTTTGTTTTGTTTGTCTCTGTAGCATTTTATTTGTCTTTTTATGTACTTTGTGTTCTTAAGTTTTAGAACATTTATATTTTTGGCAATTTTTGTGTTAATATTTTTTTAGCAACTTTTGAAGTGTGCCTATAAGTGTATGCTCTATGACCAAAAACATATCATTTACCACTATTAATATGAAATTGGAGCTATCTTTGCTCATGACACTTGACCCAGGGTCACTTGGCATGTTTCCTCCACTTGGGCTCGGCATAATCAAGTGTAGATTAGTGTACTTACCCTATGTCACAGTAACCATCACTGTTTGCTCATTCACCTATAATCCCACGATGCATTAGACGATGAGGGACCTACCCATTATAAACATCTTTTCTTACTCCACAAAAGAGTTAATGTACTATAAGTGTCTCCTCTTACTTCAAAAAAATAATTAATGTTGCTTGTCTACTCTCTCTCTCTCTCTCACACACACACACACCACAAAGTTATTACATGTCCTTATGCTAATATGCTTGCTAACTTAAGTATCAAGTGGCTACGCTGATCCGACCCCGGTGCATTACTAACTATGCTTTATTTTATAGGCCGAGCATATGGATAAGAGTTTAGTCCACTGATCTTTTTACCTCTATCGAAATCAACTAGCAACATGTTATAAATATGTTAAGGTCCCTAATCTAATTATAGTGGCGAAACGGCTCCTGAAATGAGTGAAAATCTAACCCAAACTTATGTGTGAAATGGCCTCTAAAACAGGAAGCCCCCCTATTATGGGTGAAATGACCTTAGCAATGACGATCCTCCCTTCTTTGGTGAAATGGACCGCGAAACGAGGAATTCACTCATAATGTGGTGAAATGGCTCTTACAACGAGGAATTACACCTTATTAAGGTGAAGTGGCCCCTATAATGTGGAATTTCCCCCCAAAGTGGTGAAATGCCTCCCGGAACAAAGAATTCACACCATAATGTGGTAAAATGGCCTCTACAAAGAGGAATTCCCCTCTAGTATGGTGAAATTCCCCTTATATTGAGGAATTAATCCCCTATTGTGGTGAAATGCCCCCTGGAACATAGAATTCAACCTAATATGATGAAATGGCCCCTGTAATGAGAAAATCCTTCTTATTACCGTGAAATGGCTCCTGCAATGAGGAATTTCCCCCTTAAAGTGGTGAAATGACCCAAGTAACGATGAATTAACACCTTATTATGGTGAAATTCCCCATAGAACTAATAATTTATCCCTAATGTGGTGAATGGCCTCTATAATGAGGAATTCCCCTTATTATAGTGAAATGGGCCCTACAATGAGAAACTTCCGCCTAATGTAGTGAAATGTCCAATGGAGCGAAGAATTCACCCCTAATGCGGGGAAATGGCGTCTACAATGTGGAATTCCCTTTAGTATGGTAAAATGCCCCCTACATCGAGGAATAACCCCCTGCCATGGTGAAATTCCCTCCTAAAACAAGGAATTCCCCTAATGTGGTGAAATGGCCTATACAATGAGGAATTTCCTCCTAATATGGTGAAATGCCACCTACAATGAGGAATTAATTCCTCCTATGGTGAAATGCCCCCTTGGAACGAGGAATTTGATGAACCAAAGTTGGTTATAATCTTGTTTTAATAAGAAAATGTATTGTACAAATACTTCACAACTTAGTTAAGCTACATTTAATAAGCAAAACTTGTTTTTGATATATTTAAGCTTTATTGTGCATATTTGTGCTTGTGTTTATATGTATGCTATTCTTAGTAGATTTTGCAGGAACAAATTTATATCTACATAAACTTGGTCATGGGTCATGCTGAGGGCTTAATGTATTAAATGGTTAAGGCACAACAAGCTAAAAACCAACACTTAACAAGCTCAAGCCTCAAGCTCAATGAGATCAAAGATTACGAACTTAGTTGAGGGTTAAATCCAAGGTGCAACAAGTTAAGGTGCGACATGCTCCAGGGTGCAACAAGTTTAAATCTAAAGCTCATTGAGTACAAACTTGATAGAGGGCAAAATTGAGGTACAACGAGTTTAGGGCGTGATGAGATTTAAGGCGCGATAGCTTAAAAACTAGCCGTTGCAAGCTTTTAAATTTGATTGTTGGAGGTTCTTTTGATAGTGAACGGCTATGTTTTTAAAGCTAATATATCTAGAATGTTTTGGGATGATTTTTAGTAGAGATAAAAGGAAAGAGAAGAGAGTTGAGCTTAAATTGCATATATTATGTAAAAATATTCTCTATTTTGTGTTTGTTTTTGTTAACTGAATAGTGCCATTTGTGATATTAATGAGCTAATATTGTAAAGCACTATTCACATGTTTTATTTGAGTATTTTAGTGAAGTCCTTATGTGTTGAGACACCTATGTGAAGTCTTATGTATGTGTAGGCATTTGTGAAGTCTTCGTGTCAAGGCATTGATTGAAGTCATTTGTTGAGGCAGAGGGAAGTCCTCTGTTGTGAGGCATTAGTTGTGATGTCCTCTTTATGAGGTAATTGTTTGATTGGATGAAATGTGTGAAGTCTTCACTAAATGAGGCAAATTGTGAACCATGGAGACTAGGTGTAGGTTGAACTCCACGTTAAATCTGGTGTAATCTTCTCCTTCCCTTTATCTTTTTATTATTATTGTAATTATGTGTAAAAGGATAAAAAAAGATAACGATTAGTTAAGTAAGGTTAAAATTGGTTTAAAAACCTACCTTGTAGCTTTTGCTTCTATAATATGTGCGTGTAATAAAGCCTAGTGATGCATGGATTTTCAATAGAATTTACCCTTAATGTGATGAAAGGGTCATTGTAACATGGAATTACCCTTTATTTTGGTGAAATGGTCTTACAACAAGGAATTAACCCTTACTGTGATAAAACACCCCCTAGAACGAGAAAATGACTATATTGTGGTGAAAAAATATTATTAAATTATATATATTACTATAACTTATTTATTATATATATCTTATAATATATAATATATTTATACTCATATGATATGTTATTTTATCTTATAAAATACCATACGTGATATACAAATACAAATGTATCCTATATAACTTATATAATATATATCCTATAACTAATAAGAACATATAAAAATTTTATATATTGCTATAGCATATAAAAATATATATCCAATATACAAATTAATGTATACATATAATTATTTATATGAGATACATATGAAAATATAACCTATAAACATATTGAATACAAATCCTATACAAAATTTGTGTATAAAGCTTTTATATATACTATAACATATAATATATATTCTCTATATAAAATATATGAAAGTTTAGAAATTTTATATATTACTATAATATAAACTATAAAATATCCAATACACATGAACAGATATATCATATATAACACTCAAAATATACCTATACTATACAATTGTCATTTATAGAGATTTTAGATATTAGTATAATATATACATATATATCCTATATAACATAAAAGTGCATATACAAATTCAATATATTACTTGAAATACCCCAAACCTTCACATATATTAGAAATTGGGTTTAGATATATTTGAATGAATTAAATTAATCATAAAATAAATAGGCAAGTTGACAAAGTTAGATTAGTAATTAATTAAATGAAATTTGAGATTTTGATTCTAAATCTCCTAAACATGTTTCAAAATGTTTAGAGGATTCTTAAACTCTTAATTGTTAGACTAAACATTAGTTCCTAAATTTTTACAAAATTTGAGTTCATTTGCTTTTATAAAAACATCAGTTCTTAAACCCAAACTCAAATTAAATATCTTTTATTCAAAATAAATTTATAAATTAAGTTCTTATTTTAAGTTCTTAATTTATAACCTATTAGTTCAGAAACTACCTTTTAAATACTTATGGAATTATAGATATTGATCTGATAGTTCTAGATTTATACCTCTATTCTAAAATATCATAAAATCTATCCTTATCCTTCCCTTTTATTTCCTTTTTTTCCCCTGCCATCCCATTTCTTTCCATCTTACGTTTTCTTTTCCCCTTTCTTTTTATTCTTCTTCTTCTTCTTCATTTTATCTTCTCTCTTTCTTCAATTCATCTCACCACATCTCAAATTCAACAAAGCTAAAGGAGAAATCAAAGTTAGGAATGAAGATAGAAGAAGAAATTACATGTTTCTCCAAAAGCTAAGTTTTCTATTTCAAGTTATCTTTATTTTATTTGTTGTTTATGTTAATAATTGATGAATTCATGTTGATTTGGGATGAGAGTGTTGTTTATATATATGTTTGTTGAAGTTAAGATTGTTAGAAGTTAGGTTTGAGGTTGAAGATGATGAATAGTAGTTATGGGGTTTGATGGAAGAATTGATGGTGTTTGATGTTTTTGAATGAATATAGAAGTGTTAGAAACATAAAAACTAGTTTGTGTAATGTTTAGATGATGTTTTGATGGAAGTAAAATGTGTGAAAAGTGTTAAAGTTGTAAAAAAATTCATGTTCAAAACAAAGGGTGTACAAAAACTGTCAAAAACTCTGTCAAATGGCCTTGGCAACGGCCTTGTTGGGAGAAGTGTTATGCTCTCGGATCAAAAATCTCATTTGTCCTAACTTGAAACGGCCTCCCAAACGGTTCCGTTGCCAAGGGTGTTGCGGTTTCTAATTTCTTTCCTATAGCGACACTATTTTATAAATTAGCTATAAATTTTTTATCCGACCTCCGATTGAGGTGATTCAAGTTGCATTGAAAAGCTTAAAAAGAGATCTACAACTCTCCTATTTTGAGTTTCTATAAATTTGAAAATGATCGATTCTTATATTTTAGTTCTTTTCAACTGTTGTGTTTTTCAAACTAAGTCAAAAACTTATGTTTTACTTGTGAAATGTGTTTTGCTTAGGAAATGGATCTTTTTGAGCTAAAGTGAGATAGGTAAGTGATATTTGATGTGTTATGTGAGTTAATTCGTGTAATTAAACATGGATTAAGTAGATTCATAAATTTAACAAATAATTAGATTAAATCTAGAAGTTAGTTATAAAATGAACTTAGTTAACAAACTTAGGTCCAACTTGACTAAATGCACTCGAATGAATTAAAATGGATTAGATTGTTTAACTTTGATCAATTTAGATAGGTTTAATCTAACTTAGGATTAATTAACATGAATCTTAGCTGTATAATGAACTAGTAATTAATCTAAGTCCAACTTGGCTTAATGAACTTCACTAAGCTAAAATGAGTTAGATTGTCTAAGTTTAATCAACTTGACTTAGTAAATGACTTAAGTGAATAAATCTAATCAATTAATCTAATCAATTTGGCTAGGATTTAGTTAAAAGGAGTTAATGATTAATAATTGGTTTAAGTTAATGAGATAGGATAACCTTAGATTAACTTGGTGAATATGTTGTTTCAAATGTGTGTTTACTTGAAAAAATGAATGTTTTGGGTTTATGAATTCTTTGTTGATGCTTTTGTAATAAAACACTATAAACAAAGAGAAAAGGAAATACTTTGATAGACAAAGGAGAACTGTCTGTATTTTGGAGGGGCGATCTTCGCAGCATAGCGGGGTTCCAATTAATGTCTGATCAAATAGGGTTATAATAAAAGAAGTTTGAGATGAATGGATAAATAGCTTGAGTTCTTATATGAGTTTGACGAAGTGGATGATTATTTTAGTTTAGTTTCTTATACGAGTTCTTTCCTTAGCAAAAGTGGATATCTGATTTATCTTTGGATTATCTTCTGAAATTCCTTCCGAGCCTATGTTTGGATTTTATATTCAAGGTACGTGGTAACTTGCGTGGTGATTGTTAGGATAGACATCTTAAATGGACTAAGAACTTAAACTCGGCCTAATAATTATTTGAATTGGTTGTCTATTCCGCCGTTTAATTCCGTTTTTGACATGAGATGGCAGTTTGGTATCCGGTCCGAGGAGCGACACCTTGCTCAGATTTGCGGCAAGGTAGTTTTAGGCGCTTAGGCCACCCCTGTCATTGAGATATGACTTTCATATGTGGTACGACGAATAGTCGATAGGGTTATTGGTATCGGCATAACATTTGCTTAAACTTGGGAGGAAATTCCATGGTTTAGTTTAACGTTTATGGGAATGATGAACTATATTCATGTTGTGGACTGAGTTTAAATAGAGTCAAATAACTCTAAGAACCCTAAATGAGACTATTATTTCTCGTTTTATGATATATCATCTAGGAGATATAAGTATCCAGGCTGCTTATATTAACTCCTTGAGCGTCGTGATCGTTACTCAGTTTCCCATGCTATCCTTGATGTATGAAGTTTGAATACTCCCATGTTGATTTGTTTATTTTAAAGAAAATATAATAACTTGTTGATTATGCATTGCATTTAGTTAAGCTCGTGTGTCATTTCGTGTGTGATTGTGTTGCTGTGTACTGGGCTTCTTCTCATTCCTGTTGTTGTTATTCTTTTTATAGGTTTTGTTGTTGATAAAGATGATGTTGATGTTGATGTTGGTGATGATGGATGATGAGACGATGATATGATGATGTTGTTGCGATTGATGATGTTGTCTCGGGTTTTTGGGTGCTTTTGTTGACTTGGAAAGGATTGTAGATGAGTGATGTGAGTTAGGAGCATTGAGTAGTTTAGTTGTTTTGTTTCTTCTTTTGTTTGTTTTGTAGAGACTAGATTTATTTATAAATTTGTATTTTCATTTAAGGGCTTGTTAGTACCCATGTTTTATAAATAAGTTTTTGTAAAGATTTGTTTAAGTGAAAGTTTTTCCACTTATAATAGTGGAAGTTTGAAATACTTTTATGTAGAAATGTTTTTATTAAAAGTTTATTTTTCCGCCACTAAATCCAGTTATCTGAAAACCTAACTAAACGATTTTATAACCTAAAATCGGATAGCAATGTTCAACATAAACACCTTCTTTTAAGACAATTTTATGTATAATTTATAAGAGTTATACGTGGTTGGGGACATGGTGCGCTTAATTTGAGAATGGAACATGTTGGGTCTTTACATTACTGTAACATTAAAAATATTTGTACATTATATATAACATATTAGAATATTTAGAAATTTGATATATTAATATAACAAATAATATACATATACATACTACAAAACAATTAAGATACACACACACACACACACACACACACACACACACACACACACACACACACACACACACACGTAATGTGTATTTTATCTTATAAAATATGATACATGGCATAGTAATACACATATATCTAATAAAACATGTTATATATACCTTATATAACTTATCATAACATGTATGAACTTGTAATTTGCTATAACATATAACAACATTTAAGAATTTTAATATATTACTATAACATATAACAAATATCTCATAAAGCTTGTATAAAAATTTAGAAATTCTATATATAATGCTTTAAACTAACCATATACATAATTAACAAATTAATATAAAGTTTTAATATATATACATAATATATAACATATAAGATACACATACATGTGATTTTTTTTATCTATTTAATGAAATAATATATGATATACAAATACAACAATATTTTGTATAATAAATATATCCTATACAAATTATATGTATTAAGATTTTACTTATTAATATAACATATAAATTATATGCATCTTACATAATATATAGAATAGATACAAATTTTATCTAATATTCAGATGTGTAAAACATGAAAATATACTATATTCTTATATAACATGTAAGAGCATTTATAATTTTTTTTTAAATACATATCAAAACATACACATATATTACAAACATAAAAAATATCAAAACATAATTATAACACACACAATCACACCACATTCATAAATATACTATAAGATAAGTCAATTTAAAAGAAGACACATATATGCAAATAACACATAGAAATCATACAATGCTTCACTAGATTCATTTTCATAAGAGTTTATAGAGTAAAATGGTGGGAAAAATTCAAGACATGTTTCGCAGATGTACAGATAGTTCAAGCATATTTTAGTCAATCTAAAGAAAAAAAAAACAGTAGTTAATCAAAACAGTGAGTTTCTAAGAGAAAAAATAAAAAAGTAAATTTTAGTCTAAATTAGCAGGTGCTTCTGATCCAAATACTTACAAAAGAAAAATCCTTGAACTTGCTTCAAGAACCTCGGAAGAAGAAGAAAAAGATGAAGATTGTTCTTAAAGTAGTTCCTTTCATCAAAATGAAGATGACTGTTTCGGTCTCGACTTTGCTCAAAGCAAATACAAAGGAGCATAAAAAAAAATCCTACAAAATCTGCTCAAATCTGCAAAAATCTTTACTTTTTACAGTTCATACTTTTAAAAAAAGAACTACAATGTTCCCACAATCCAGAATTATTAAATGCAACTTTTCGAAAAGCAACTACAGTACAGCCGACGCTTGAAGACAAGCAGTATTCATAGCAAAGATTCCTTGTTCCAATTATAAAAGGAGGATGCTTCTCCAACAAAGAGCATCAATCGAAAAATCATCCATAACAACAGATATAATTAACCCTTATCCTCAAAAACCCAAATCTTTGTAAACTTTATGAGAAGAAGCTTTATACAATCTTCTTGTGCTGTTTAGAAATCTTTCTCAAAGTTTAATGTAAGTTTCTTATGTAATTTATTCAAGTATTTTAAGCATTATTATTTTCATTCTAACTCTTTTGTTTATCATCTCGTATTTCATTATTCTGATCTACATGAATCATCTTTTTCAAACAATAAAAGAAGAACTCCAGTTATATTCCATACATTATATTGAAAGATATATCTTAAATATAGAAAACGAAATTAGAATTAATTAAAGAACTTTACATGAATTAATAGAAGAAGAAGAATTAGACACTATAAGCATTGAAGCTTTTACTTTCAAGATCATTTTTATAGATTATTACTCTACTCTTTTAAGAATCAATTAAATTGGTTCAAAACTATGCATCCTTACTTACCTGGTTGGAATCTTTTCAGAATTAATCATTAATAATGACAGTCTCGACTTTGCTCAAAGCAAATACAAAGGAGCATAAAAGAAAAATCCTAGAAAAATCTGACAATTGTATATAAACATACCATCTGTTTATTTATCTTATATAATAAAATATATATAATAACATGTACAAATACATCTTGTGTTACTTTACCATCTAAATTATATTCCATAGTCAACATATGTGGCATATAAACATATGGTTCGTCTTTTTATGCTTTAAAATAAAACATACAATATTCACGTAAACAAATATATGATATAACATAAATATATATATATATATATAATATACAAATTTCATTTATAAAAGATACGTATATCCTCTATATGTTTCATAAAAATTTTATGTGAATGAAATTTTATATTATTATAACATATAACAAATATATATACTATACAACATGTAAGAACAATTAAAAAAATTAATTTATCACAATAACATAGATATTACCTATTTATGAAGAAGAACATTACGTTCAGTGTGTAGAGAAAAATGAAAAATGAAAGAGATAAAGATCATAAGAAAAAAGATTTGACAAAAGGAGAAAAAAATATAGGGGAAGAAAAATAATAAAAAAAAGAGAGAATAAAAAATATTTTTGATTCAAAAGTAGTAAAAAGAGGGGGGAAATATCATATTATAAAGATAGTTGGTAATTTTGTTCAATCAAAGGGTAATATTATTTGTTGTACTATCAATAGTCTAGAATATGATGGGACCAGTCCCGTAAAAAACAATGATAAGACTGTAAAAGCTCTATTGAGTTAAATAAGCTAAAATATGAAAAGTTCAATTGTGTTTCTGTAAGCTTATCAACTATTTATATGACACATCTTTTTATTGCAAACTTATTTACTTCACTTATATAATTAAGAATTTTAAAAGAGATGAACAGTTGATTCTTATTTACTTCATAACTTCATTTAAACAAAATAATAGAAAATAATTAAATTTTGATTTTATGCACTCTTTTTTATGTATTTTATATTATAGATTAAGATTTATTATGAAAAAGAGAGCTTAATTTTTTATATTTTTTACATCCTTACGTATTTTAAGTTTTTCACTTTTTCTATAAGCATATCTAGTTTTTCACTCCTCCATACACACACCCCCCCCCCCCCCCCCCCCCCCCTAAAACTAAAAATCTTCTATTTTATATTTATAAAATTCATTAAGTTGAGTTATAGCTGTAAACTTATTTTTTATTTATATAATTAAGAATTTTAAATGAGTTGAAAAGTTTGATTATTATCATTTACTTCATAATTTCATTCAACCAAAATAATAGAAACTAATTTAATTTTGACTCTACTCGCTTTTTTTTTTATGTATTTTATATTATGGATTAAGAGATATTATTAAAAAAGAGCTTAATTTCTTTATTTTTTTACATCCATTATGTATTTTAAGTTTTTGACTTTTTCTATAAGCATATCTATAGCTTTTCAAAACTATTACATGTAGGTTATATAAACTTATATTTCTACATTTCTATTTTATGTTTCAATTCTATAGACCCTTTGATGATTTTAGGTAGAATTGTGAGTTTGACAAACTTTTGTATATGTATTCTAATAGCAACATAATAATAGTTTTATAATGTGGAAAAGGAAAAATAGTATAATAACACAATAAAGCTCATTATATAAATATGTGAATCATAATAAAATAAAGTAAAGACGTATATGTGAATAATGATAGAATGATAGCAATGACTTTCTTTCTATTAACACTACTAATGATGTGTTATTATACATATAAAGTATGAGTAGCATAATTAATATTATGTCAATAGGTAGAGTAGATGGCTTTGAAGATTACCATAAAATAATGAATTGGGGAATATTCGTAAATAGATAAATAGTCCTCAGATGTATTAGTCGATTGGAACAAAATTTAAGTGAGGATCAAATATTAATATGTGAAAAGAATTATGAATTCTCAAAGGATTTGATTAAAATTAAAATATTTGAAGGAAATAGGTCCATATGTATATAAAATAAAAAATTTTATTAGGGCAAAATAATGGAAACTTATATTGGAAGAAATATTAATTTTTATTGAAAGCGTAGCTAATTATAAGCCTTAAACGCATTGATATATATAAGAATAATTATAGGAAATAAAACCTTAGTAAGCAAAGGGAAGCTTAGTGGATATATAGCTAGTAAACATAAGTTTAGTGAACTAATTGCTTAAAAAAGACTAGTGGATGATACCCGTATTCGCGTACAAATTTAATAATACCCATAAAAAATCCTAAATATTTTACTATAAATATTAATTTTTTATTAAAAAAATTCTTTCTAGATTTTGGATTCAATCCTATAATATACTTAAATGTTATTATTATTCTTATTTTACATTAAAATGCAAATTTTAAAAGTAAAAATGATAAGTACAATAGTTATGGTTTCAAAAAAGATTCAGGAAGGAGTAGTTTTTATTTTGAAAAAAAAGTTATAATTTAAACTTTAGAGGTCATTTTCGTCAAATCATATATAAAAAATTATATCTACATTAAATACACTAGAAAATGAGTCTTTTGGCTTTAATAATATAGATATTACATTAGCAACCTAAGAGTATATGATAATGTTGAGATTATCAATGATTTGTTGAGATTGTCAAAGATAACTAATTAATGTTATTTTCTTATAATTGTATAGGTTTGTACAGGTCATAGACATTGAATAGGAGATTGAATACCAATTAATGTTATTCCTTATAAATATGTGTATAGGTATAGACATTGAATAGGAGGTTGAATAAGCAGATTTCTAGGGAATTAGTTGGGGATTCTAACCCTATATATACTTTGTATGTTTCAGCCTATAATGAATAATAAAAAAGTATATTGTAGTTGATCAGATTCGTTTTCATGGTATCAGAGCTAGGTTCGGTTCTGAAAACCTTTGCTACCCGAACCAAGAAATTCATTCCAAATTCTGTTAAAAAATGAGCGAACCCATTGAACCCTATGGAGCAAAATTTGTTCCAATTCTTATTCAATCTGAGGGTACCTTTAATGCAGGCATTCAATTTATTGAAACAAATTACGATGTGTGGTCTCAATTGATGGAGATGCAAATTGCTGAATGTGAAAAACTCTCTTACATCATGGGCAAATCTACTCCGCCTACTTTAATATTGTAGATATTACATTAGCAACCTAAGAGTATATGATAATGTTGAGATTATTGATGATTTGTTGAAATTATCAAGATAACCAATTAATGTTATTTTCTTATAATTGTATAGGTATGTATAGGTCATAGACATTGAATAGGAGATTGAATACCAAATTAATGTTATTCCTTTTCCTTATAAAGGTATGTATAGGTATAGACATTGAATATGAGGTTGAATAGGTAGATTTCTATGGAACTGATTGGGGATTCTAACCCTATATATACTTTGTATGTTTTAGCCTATAATGAATTAATAAAAAAATGTACAGTAGTTTATCATACTCGTTTTCATGGTATCAGAGCTAGGTTTGGTTCTGAAAACCTTTGCTACCCAAACCAAGAAATTCATCCCAAAATTCTATTAAAAAAAAAAAAGTAAACCCATTGAACTCTCTAGAGCCAAATTTGTTGCAATTCTTATTCAGTTTGAAGGCACCTTTAATGCAGTCATTCAACATATTGAAACAAATTATGATGTGTGGTCTTAATTGATGGAGATGCAATTGTGGAATGTGAAAAACTCTCTTACATCATGGGCAAATCTACTCTGCCTACTATATCAGATAACGGATATGAAAGATAGTATGTTGAAAATCAAAAGGTGAAACGATGGCTACTGATGTGCACGACTCCTGACATCATGAAGCGTTATCTTCATATACCCATTACCCGTGGAATCTGAAGTGCTCTAACTAAAGCCTTTTCTGATAGTAATGATGAGATGCATGTCTACTCGCATCAAAAAGCCTCCTCAGCCAAACAAAGTACCAAATCACTCTTATTATATTTTGGGGAGTTAACAGAAATATTTCATGAACTATATTACCGTGATAAAGTGGTCATGAAGGATCTTGATAATTTTATAACATACCGATAGTCCATTGAGAGAACCCAAGTACACATATTTCTGGATGGATTGGATAAAAGTTTTAATCAACTTTGGAGAGAAATACTACGTCGTGAGCTAGTCCCAAGTTTGGAAGACCGTTATTCCTTAGTCCGCCATGAGACCATAAGATCTACTACTCTGAATGAGGACATTGAGAAACTTGAAGCTTCTACCATGATTTCTTGCCATTGACATAATCAAATGCTCCAAGACCAACCCAAAGCCACTAATCAATAAAACTTCAACAGTTTAGATAAACCTACATATAAATGCACTCACTATAATCAAATAGGTCATTCAAAAAGTTGTTGCTTTGAATTGATTGGATATCTAAATTGGTGGGACCTAACACGGCATCAGAATTCCAAATGCCCTTCCACTGCTGTAGTTACTCAAACAAAGAAAGACGATGCCTCTCCCACATCATCAACATTGCTTACCACTATAAATATTGGTGGTAAGGCCTTCACCACTTCTACACCTATTTTGAATAGTACATGGATAATTGATTCTGGTGCTGCTGATGATATGACATTTAATGTTAGACAAGTAAAAAATCTTAACCCATTTACCCAAAATTGTGTCTCAACAACCAATGGTAATACCACCTCGGTTGTTGGGGAAGGGTCACGTCTTACTATTACTTCACATCTTGATTTTGTGTTAGTTGTTCCCTCCTTATATAATAACCTATTGTCAGTCTCTCTGATCACTACTACTTTATCTTGTGTTGTTATTTTTTTGGCTTGATCAAGGTGTGTTTAAGGACATTCAGAATTAGCAAACAATTGGTTATGATATGAAGAGAGAGAAGCTATATTACTTAGACCTGGAGTCAACATGCAAAAAACCATCGTGCTATTTCATTTGCTTTTAAATAAAAGTCCTATTCCTTTCATGGTTATTTACTCTGATATTTGGAGACGATCCAAAGTTCCTACATTGGGAGGGTTACATTGGTTTGTCACCTTTATAGATGACTATACTCAAATGACTTGGTTGTGTTTGATGAAATCCAAATTAGAAGTTAACTTGCTATTTCAGAAGTTTTATAATACCATCTGCACACAGTATAATGCCTAAATCTAAGTGCTATGTGGTGATAATGGCGGGGAATACCACAGTTTTAAACTTAAAAATTTTTGGCCTCTCATAGCTTAGTCCATCAAACCACTTGTCCAAATACACCTCAACAGAATAGTGTGGCTAAACGTGAAAAGAGGCACTTATTGGAGTTTCTTTGCACTTCCCTCATTAAGACTCACATGCCTTTATGTTGTTGGGGTAAAGCTTTTCTTTCTGGAACATACCTCATCAATTGTGTTTCATCTCAGTCTATCAACTTTAAGACACCCTTCCAAGCACTTGTAGAAGTTGTTGTTGCACCAACAATCCCAAACCTTCTACCTCATGTCTTTGAATGTTTGCTTATGTTCATCTTTCCGAACAACAACGCAATATGTTAATGACTTGAGCCTTAAAATGTGTATTTATTGGATATTCTATTTATCAAAAAGGATACATGTGCTATCATCCCCCTACTAAATGCATGTTTATCACTATGGTTGTTGTTTTTCATGAAGATACTATGTATTTCCCTAAGTCTAACTTTCAGGATGAGAATATTGAGGAAATACAGACTCTTATATACAACCTTGAGGAGACAATATTTGATCAAAATTTAGGTGTCGCTAATGGTCAAAACTTAAATTTAAGTGGTGATACTCTACACAATTAAACAATAAGGATAGAAGTGGATTAGTCGGAGCTTAATTGTCCAATCTTGGATCAAAGTGAAAATAAGTCTCTCTTAATTGATACAACAAACCAATTGTTATCTAAGGATATTCTTATATGGTGCCAGAGTTATCCAGGAGACAGTTACCACAACATCTCACCAGAGGTATTCCAAAACCTACATATGAACCTCAGTTGTCTAGTAAAGTATGATATCCTATGAACAATTATATGTCTATACATTGCTTGTCACAAACAAATTAGTCATTTCTCAATCAATTATCTACTATATCTATACCTAACTATTTGTAGGAAGTCTTAACCGATCCGAGATGAAAGCTGTGATAAATAAAGAGATGGCCTCCTTACCAAAAAATCAAACTTGGGAGCTAGTTGACTGTCCTATAGGAAAAAAACCACTTGGATGTCGATGGATCTTTATTGTGCAGTGCAAAGCTGATGGTGTGATTGAATGTTTTAAGGCGAGATTGGTGGAAAAAGGATATACCCAAACTTACGAAATTGACTACACTAAGACATTTGCACTCATAGCCAAAATAAATATAGTCCAGGTCTTGTTATCCTTACCTACAAATTTTGATTGGCCATTACAATTGTTTGATGTAAAAAATGCATTCCTCCATAGTGAACTCTCTGAAGAAGTCTATATAGATCTCCCACTAGGATGCATGGTAACAGAAAGACAAAAGCAGAAGGTTTGTAGGTTAAAGAAATCACTTTATGGATTAAAACAATCTCCTAGAGCAAGGTTATTACAATTCACTAAATCCATGACAACCTTTGGTTACAAACAAAAAAATTCATATCACATATTATTTTTAAAGAAACAATATAGGGAAATTACTGCACTCATTGTATATATAGATGACATGATTGTCATAGGCAATGACCTAGAAGAAATGAAAGCTTTAAGGAAGTACTTATCCAAGGAATTTGAAATGAATGAATTAGGCCCTTTAAAATACTTTCTGGGAATTGAAGTATTTCGATCAAATAAAGGTATCTTCCTATCTCATAGAAAGTATGCCTTGGATTTACTTCATGAAATCGGTATGTCAGCCTACCAACCAGTTGACACACCAATGGAAGAGGGTCTAAAGTTATGTATTGAGACAAGTCAAATACCTGTGGACAAGAGGAGATGCCAAAGACTCGGTGGAAGGCTAATGTACTTAGCTCACACAGGACCAGATCTCACTTATGCTCTAAGTGTCTATAAGGACTCGGACCCACCACATATATATAAAATCGGTGAATCTAGTACCCAAACTACATATAACCTACAATATTATATGTAAGGTTGTCTATAAAGAATGGTTTGAGTAATTATTTCTGTAAAGACCCGATCCTCTAAATCCCGAGACTTAGAGTACCGAGTCCTCAACCACATATAACGTTTTCACATTATATGTAAGGTTGTCCTAAAACTAATAGTTTATGAAAATTGTTTGATCAAAACTACTATAACTTTATAAAGAACTTTTAACAAAACAAGATTGCTAACAAAAGTAATCTATACATACGTTTATATCATATAAACACTGTTTAGTGTCAATACAAGACACTACAAAATTTACATGTTTTCTTAAAATAAAAGAATGCTAGAGGATCTTAAGGTCTTTACAAAAATAGGCTTAACTATCAAGCCTTCTATACATAACTTTTCCCTTAGTAAAAATTCTTCCAAAAGTCCAGGGTGTTCGAGTCCTATTCGTCCCACTCATCCAGGAATCTCTCGAAATCGAACCCATAGCCCAAATCATCATAAAATTCGTCTCCAATACTTGCAAAGCAGCAAAAGTGAGCCAAAGGCCCAATACACAATAACAAATGCAAAAACAATTCATCAAGTCAATGTAATGCATCATCAGATAGGTGATTATCTTTACTACATTTGCTTTCACAAATCAACAGGAGGGTATTCAAACCCCGGATCACGCTTTGGGAATTTAGGGATCTTGAGTAACAGCAGCTACTCAGGGGGTTGATATAAGCAGTCCGAATACTTATATCTCCTATATCTATTTCATGAAGATAATAGCTTCATTTAGGGTTCAAAAGCCGTTGCCCAACTCTACTTAAACTCAGTCCGTAACATGAACCTAGTTCACAAGTTCCCATAAATCTTGAACTAAATCACGGTATTTCCCCCTAAGTTTAAGCAAACGTTACTCAGATACTATTCCCCCTATCGGCTACCCACTTAACAAAAAAGAATCGCTATTGCATCATAGCGTACCATTGCATCATGGTAAAGTCATTGCATCATAGTGCTTAACTAACATGTCATTGCATCATGATAGGTTTGCTGCTCCTCGGACTAGATTAAACAGCGTAATAGACATCCAATTCATTCAAATATTAAGCCAAGTCAAATTAAGTTGAATTAGGAATGCCTATTCCCAGCAAACATCAAACAAGTTATTGCATACCTCAACCCGTTAGTATATTACTATGATCTCTCGGTGAAGAACTAACCGAAGAATCCTTAACTGAAATAGGAATATCAAAATAATCAATAAATAAATATAAATTCCTCATTCACAAATATATACACATATTATATCTATATATCACAATTAATCAAAGAAATTCAAATAATTTAATACAAAGTCATAATAAAGCATTTAAACATCCTATTATATCCTAGATCGCTTATTAAATACTTAATTGATCAAATAGGAAACTTCGGAAAATTTTGAAAAAAGTTTTTTTAAAAAAATCAAAAGCGCAGGGGACACGCCGGCACTCAAAGCCAGCGGCTTTGAGCCGATATTCAACACTATGAAAATCAACACTGCCAACGCTGGCAGCGCTTAAGGGTACGCCGACTGCCTTCATTCTACGCCGACGACTTTGAGCCGGTGTAGAATGCAAAATCCAAAATTTTTCAAAACGTCCAGAGAGGTGCAAACCGGCCGCGTACCTAGATACGCTGGCAGCCTCTCACTATATGCCACGACTTTGATTCCTTATAGCCAGCGTACAATGTGAAAGAATGAACACCAGCTGACTTTTCCAGTGAAAGCCGGCGGCGTTCAAACGGCTTTAATAATTTTAATTCTGTTGGTTTCCAACACCGCCTATAAGCTGGCGGCATAGAAACCCCAGATGCCGACGTACGTTTAAAAACAGGCCTATACAACAGAACACTTTCCCCCTGTTTTTCCACTTCGAAAATTCTATCCTATAACACTTTCAAACCTTCCTCAACTATATTTTTAACTTCATATACTCACCCCTATCTACACTACTCAATCCTAGCAACTCAAAACATGAAATCAACACATTTGATTACTCCAATTCCACTTTCATTAATTCTCAACTTTCCTATACAAACCATCTTCATTTCCTCCTAACACATCATATCACTTTCACCACACATGAACAAACTCACACATTCAATAAACAAAATTCATTTCATCCAATACTTCACATAACCACTACAAGAAAGGAAACAAAACAAAAGCCATACTTAAATCAATTCACATGTAAATACCTTGCCTTGGAGAGAACTTTGATTTTCAAAGCTTGCTATTGTTCTTGAATTGGATTTGGAATTTAAATTGAAGGAAGAAGAGAAAAGAAAGAAAGAAAAAGCAAAATTCGTATGAAATGGTGGCTGCCCCAAAAAGTAGTCTAATTAAGCAAAATTAAGCTTTAAACATATCCCAAATTTGCCCTTTAAGGCATATGCAACTTTAGTTTGCATTTTAAGTGAATTTGAGTTTCATTTGGGGCTTATTTTAGGCATAAATGCTAACTTAACTAAGAAAAATTCTATCAACTAATCTTATGAAAAACCAAAGTTGATTTTATAAATCTAACTTAACTTAACATCTTAATGTATAAAAGACACAATTAATAACTATACTACACACACATTAATACATATAAAACAAAAATATTAATTTCACTACATATGCAAAATAATACATTTAGATTATTACCAACACAACTATCCTAAACATCACGCTCATTCAATTCAACACCTAAGATAAATAAACAACACATGGAAATTAAATACAATTTAAATTTAGGTCATTTCAGTTTGTCTAAATCTCTTATAAGAACAATTTCATAAGCTTCACAATAAAAAATAAATAAATAAAACTTCATATAAACTTAATACACAAATATATACATAGAGATATTACAAACAAAGGCTTGCAAACAAGCCATTTACAAAAGATAGATATAAGTTAACCAAAAGCTTTAGTAACTATTACATATATTCCCCAAAAGATTTTATCCTATAATATTACAAAAGGATTCCACTAAGGCTATGGTCGGGTCTTTAGTCCTCCTAATTATCTAGAAAATCCTCAAAATCGATTTCATATCCCATCCCAACATAGAACTCATCTTCATCATTAATACATGTAAGAGATAAAACATAAGCTAAAGGCCCAGTATAAAAGTAACGAAAACAAACACGAATGGCACACAAAATTAGATTATATGCAAATATATCAAACAACAATTTATTATATATTCCTTAAGTTAGTCAAATAGCATAGGAGTGTTCAGACTCTAGAACAAACAAGGAATCCGGGGTTCCTGAGTAACAATAGATGCTCCGAGGGTAGATATAGGCAGTTCAGATAGCTACATCTCCTTATGATATATCCAATAATGATTAATAGTCTTATCTAAGGTTTTCAGCCGTTACTCATCTTTACTTCACTTAATCCATAAAATCAAGTAGTTCAACTGGTCCCATAAACGTGAACTAAATCATATTACTTCATTTTAAGAGTAAGCAAACGTTATACCGATACTAATAATCCTATCGACCAATCGTCGTATCACTTATAAATTGTCAAAACTTGACAGAGGTAGCCTAAGTGCTTAAACTACCATGTTAATCTCATAACAGGGTGTCGCTCACCGAACCAGATTCAACGACATAAAACATACCTATTACAACAAAGCTTAAGTTATCTTGAATTAGAGTTAAGCTAAGATATGTGTCACGCCCCAATGAGTACCCTAAACGTGACAGTCCGCCACACTCAATATTAAAGCTTAAGTATGACCACCTTAGCCATTCCCAAAAGCTTTTATATCAAGTGTAAGACGTACTTCCACAACTTTAGAGGACCATACATGGAATTATGAAGCTTAAGGAGATATGAAAACATATTAAGAAAAGGGGATTCACAATAATTATTTGTTCATGGCAAGGGCTTTATATACTTAGGAGCAACTCCCTGAATTACTAATCTATTATATACATATTAACATGCTAATACTGAGCTATACTTTAACCAGATTTCTAATGTTCAAAAGGGATTACCTGCCCGCATGGTCCACGTGGCCTTAACCATAAGTAAGGGAACTACAAAAGATAGCTATCGGGGTATAAGCGAATAGGCTTAGTGAGAACTATTTCCAGAAATAACTTCTTGTAACAAGATTCAAACAAGTTGGTTAATCACACATATGTAATGCATATGTTGAATGGATTTACGCCCTCCATTCGGGGTTTGGTGATACTCAAAACAAGTAGTTCTAATAATAGAAAATTTAAGCTTGCGAGCACTCATCGCCAAGCATTCATTAAAAACTTTTAAACTTGCGAGCACTCATCGCCAAGTATTCCGATTCTACTTGATTTGACCTTGCTTTCGGATCAACCGCCAAGCATATTCCATTAAGCCGCCAAGCAATCGCTTTCGAATCTTCCGCCAAGTGTTGCTTTCGACATGAGCTTACTATCCTTCTCACCCAAGGATATAACCCAACCATGCAATGTGACTCACTTCGTGGTATGCATGAGTTCATTAATTTATAAAGTCATAACATAATTATTTTCAACTTTATGGCGATCAAGGAATTTCACACAAATCAATATTAAACTAAAACAATCACTTAGAACAATTCGGGCTTCGATATTCTTAGAATTCTTTCAAGGAATTTTTTACATGCATATCGGTTTATCTTTTCCTAACTCTAGTGCAACTAATTTACAAGCACAACAAGTGTAGCATTTAATGGAAATAAACTCACGATGCCATTGTCGTCTATTCCTCTAAGCGGATGAGTCGTTCACACACTCCACTTAATCGTAATAGTTCTTGGGGTAAAGGAATCCTTCCTCGGGGTACCTAACCAAAGAAAATACCCACAATGAGTTTTTCTTGATGATTTTCTTGAATTTTGACAAAACAATGTCAAAGAACGTCAAAGTTCGTAAAAGAATGTTCCAACTTAAAATGGCCATAACTTGGTCATTTTAACTCGGAATGCGCATATAATATACCGATTTCTATCTACTCGAAAAGATCTACCCATTTCTAAAATTATTTCCCAAAACAAAGCCATATAGGCTCCAAAAGTGGTGACAAAATTCACCACGGATTTTCAAGTAAAAACAACTTTGGTTCAAGAAATCAAAATTTGTTTGATAAATACTTAGTTATCTATATAGTTGAAAAATTTCTTTTTATAACTATATAACTCATATTTAAGCATGCTCAAGTGTCTTGTTGTCCAATTATTTTTCTTAGGTAAAACAATGTGGGTTGAAGCTTTTCGGAAATTGTTTTTGTAAATTTCTTTGAAATGAATACCTTGTTTTCTTTTATTTTAAAAACGTTTTATGTTGGTTTTATTTTTTTTTCTAAGTGACTTTTGAAAATAAAATTTTCTACTTTCTAAGTTACATTAATACTATATTTGAAGTTTTCTAGGAAATATGCTTTTCTTCATTTTTCTTGTGTAAATTCCTTTGTTTACTTGTTTTAAAAATCTTACTTGATATTTCTCATTCTTTTTCTCATGTCTCATATTTTTCAAAAATAATCATCCATGCATGAAAATTTGTTTTCTTCATAAAAACAATGTGGAACAATTAAGGACTTTTTGTAGAAAAACTAATTTCTATAATCTATTAACTTCTTCTTGTAACTTGAAAAGAAATAACTTTATTATTTTCAAACCATAAATTTTCTTTGCCTATTTGTTTGCAAGGTCTTTACTTAAAAATTTCCTTAGTCATCCATCTTATTTTCTTTCTTTATGAAAAGAACCATTTTTGTAACAAAATATTTTCTTTTGAAAAACAAGGTAGAGTAACAAAGATTTAAGTAGCTTTTTAAGTAAAAATAGTTTCTAAATTCATAGTGAATTCTTTTTGTAACTTGAAAATGAATGAGTTTATTTTTGTTATCTTATATTTTTATGTTTCACATAAACTTATTCCTAAGTGACAAAAAGCCTTCTTTTATTTGATATCTTTAGAAAATAAAACTTTTGGACAACAATCTAAATGAACATGATTATGAGATAATAATAAACAAAATAACATAAAGCATAATAATAAAGTCAAGTATTGGAGTCTTAGCTTTTTCAAGGCTCCCGGGACTAAGAAATAAACTAGTCCCATAATAAATAAAATGAAAGAAAGAAAAGCTTGTTTTGACTTGATGAGGAAAGTCTAAGACTAGAGACTAGTCTTAATTTCAACAAGGAATAAATAAATAAATTGCAATGGAAAAGTAAATAAATTGCTTTGCATGAAATAAATAAATTGCAAGTGAGCTTATATGCTCTAAAGAATATGTATATATGTATAGATATAACAATAATAAAACAACATAAACATAAATGGATTGGCATGAACAAGAACAATACATGAACATAATGTAGTTTCCATAACTTGTAGTCTTTGGAAACTCACACTATGGTCATGTAAAGTTACATGACATGAAGAAGAAGAAAGAATTATAAAGGGTTACCTAAAGAAGACTTTGATATGGTTATGTGGTTATGGGTTTTTGTTGTTGGTGGAAGTTGTTGTGGAATTTTTGAGAGAGTTTTGAGATAGTAATTTGAGAGAGCTTTGAGAGGAAAAATTGAGAGAGTTTTGGTAAGAATTTGTGGGTAGTGAATGTGTGAAAGAAGTGAAAGAGGAGGGGGGTATTTATAGGATTTTGATGAGTGATTTTTGTGTGATTAAAATAAAGTGAAATTAAAACAAATTGAGGGCATTAGAGAAGGGGGCGCCGGCCATGCATGGGAAGGGGATTTGTTTTATTTTTTTGACTTTTTGGAAAGATAAAAGATGTAATATGTAAGGTAGATGTGATATAAAGTTATGGGAAAGGTAAAAAGTTAAGATTATGTTATGTAGAGTGTAAGAGTAGGTGTAAGAAAAAGTAGAGAAAAAATAGTGTAGAATAGTAATGAATAGTGTAATGTAAAGTAGATATGACAATTAAAGTACCGGTAGTAAGAAAATACGCGTATAATAGCTATATCTGTTATTTTTATTATCGAAAAATTACGAAACTGATATTTTTGGAAAACTTATATTTTTACGAGTCTAACGGTATATTCGGAATATTTTTACTATTCGGGCTTCCGGACAAGTTTTTCGAGAACTGTGTCCGATCGGGTTCGAAGGACACCCGAATTTCGCAAAACTGAAACTTTTACAAAACCTATGGTTATTACGAACTATTCTAGCTAATTATCCCAACTTCGTTTTTGGGCCAAAGAAAACGGCAATGCCGGATTTAGATGGATACAGTAAACTAGGGTTTTGTTGACTTTTAGGGTTTCGTTTGACTTCCGGTTAGGGTTTTGTGCTAAACCAATTCCGAAAATTTAGGGGTTTACAATATGCCTATCTTAAGCAAGCGATCAATGATGTTACTACATACCTGTGCTATACTGAGGATTAATGAAAGCACTCAATCGAGGATTAACAACTGTAGCAAGAAATTCATTTCATATTAAAATCATTAATCATTACTTAAATAATCACCACAAATAGTTACTAATTACTACACAACACTTTATTTATATAAACATAGATATTTATATTGTTTTTCATTGATCACCTATCCATCATTACCAATTATTTATTTACTTATTTTATTTATTTTTATTTTTATTTTTTTATAAATAGTACCAGAGGGTAAGTCACATCCGTGATAAAGGCCATGATATAGATCATGCATCCAATTATGGCCATGTTATAGGTTGTCTCAAACTTTGAAAAATACTCTAGAGAAGATCACTGGCTTTGTTACAACCGTGATCATGATTAAAAATTTCTTCCGAGGAGATAACGGCCTTGGATACAGCTGTGATCTATCTTTAAAAATAATGGCCTCAACAACGGCCGTGATTGATAGGAAATTTGCACTTGATGGGTTAACGACCACAATCACGCCCGTGATGAATAGGGCATTACCCTATGGTATTTGTTTCAAAATTTCTCTAATTTTTATGTCTTCCCACTCTTTAATAAGCTCTTATATTTTTACAAAACATGTTAAACTAGTCTTTAATGCAATATTAACATCATCAAGCTCTCACAAGTCTTTTCTCACAAATACACACCCAATAACTTAACTAAAAAACACAGTCTCATCTTTAAGCTTATTAAACTATACTATCCCCCTAATCTTTCAAGTTATACTTATTTATCACCAACAATATATATACATACATCATATCACCATAAACATCATTTTTCATTTCATCAAACACCTAGGGTACGTATTTATCTACTTCAACATACATGATAGCATGCCTTCAATCCACTTAAAACATCAAAGTTCTACCTCTAACTAACACTAACACTAACACTAACACTAACACTAACCAAAATCATAGATAAACAAGGCAAACAAGAAAATCACTTTTCTTACTTGTTTAGTTATCCCTAAAGATTAGGTTTACTTTTCCCACTTTCTTGACTTTCTTCTTACTCCACTTGGGCTTATATCTCACTTCTTGGCCTTAGATCTAGTTTGTTATGGCTTAGAAATAATTTTAATGGAGGGAATTTGGAGTTAGTTTTGGGCTTGGAAGAGAAAGAAACAAAGAGAGAGAAAGTTGATGAAGAGAGAGAGAGTTAGCTTGTATGGGGATATTTTGGCTACTCACATTGACTTTTGGGGCATTAGAAGCTTGTGAAAAAATGTTTTAGACATGGGCTTAAGCTTTGCATTGTGTTTGGGCTTGGGTTAATTAAGGAAATAGGATTTGGGCTTGGTTTGTAGGACTCAAGGTAGCAAAATCTGCTAAGTTTGGTTTGGTTTTGACTTTGGTTTTGTTTTCTGAAACTCAATTTTTATCAAGCACATAAACAACAATAAACACCAATATCTATTATACTAACACATTTTATTAATACCAACATCAAATTACACTAACACAAACATTAACATATATTTATATTAATACAAACTCATATACTATACTTTAAATTTTTATTCTAACATGAAAAATTCATTAACACACACGCATATATGATAGGAATGTTGGCTATTTCAGTGCCGTTAGTCGGTCCATGCATAATCTAAGTGAACAACATATGAATGTAGTCATGCACATTTTAAGGTACCTAAAATTTGCTCCTGGAAAGGGAATTTTATTCTCTAAAAACACAAACAAGCAAAATATCGAGGTATATACAGATTCTGACTGAGCTAGAGCAGTTGATGATAGGCAATCAACTTATGGATACTTTGCCTTTATAGGTAGAAACTTAGTTATATGGAGGAGCAAGAAACAAAATGTTATTGCAAGATCTAGTATAGAAGCCAACTATAGAGGAATGGCGTTAGGAATTTGTATGGTTAAAATTTTTCTTACAAGACCTAGGTTATCCCTTAAAGCAACCAATTCAGCTTTACTGTGACAACAAAGTAGCATGTGATATAGCCCATAATCCAGTTCAACATGATTGTACAAAGCATGTTGAGGTAAATAGGTTCTTCATTAAGGAGAAACTGGATGGAAAAGTTGTGGAGTTACCAAAGATCCAGTCAAAGATCAGTTAGCTAATATCCTTACTAAAGAAGTATCCAACCGAATGTTCTCAAAGCTCGTAGTCAAGTTAGGTAGTGTGACATATATGCTCCAACTTGGGAGGGAGTATTGAAATTATCGATAATTTGTTGAGATTGTCAAAGATAACCATTCAATGTTATTTCCTTATAATTGTATAGGTATGTATATGTCATAGACATTGAATAAGAGATTGAATACTAATAATGTTATTTCCTTATAAAGGTATGTACAGGTCATAGACTTGAATGGAGGTTGAATAGACAGGTTTCTAGGAAACTGATAAGATCATATTATATACAACTTTTTGATGTTCAAATAGCTAGAATGGGTACTTGTTTTCGTTAAAATTCATGTTTCAGGTCTAATTTGGACAAAAGAATCAAAACAAGAAACTTTGGAATGAAAATAGGAAAAACTCAAGGGGCACGCTAGCTTTTCCGAAGCCAAAACCACCAGAGTATGGTGAGCCTTCATCTCTAACAGAATGGAAATCCTTAAGGCTGCCTCTACACTGGCCTTGAGGCGTGTGTAGAGAGGAGGATAAACACACTGGCTCAACACTGCCAGTGTAAAAGGAAGGAGAAGCCAGCTTCTGCAATATTTCATTCAACGTTAGCTTTTTGAGAATCAAAGCTGCTAGCATTGAGACTGCTTACAAGATTAAATGTTTGCACTACTCAAAGCCATTGCATATACTGCCAACCTTACAAGACATAACTCAATTGAACATATGCCGCCTGAAAGCCGCCGTCGTAGAAGGTGAATAGGCCAGTGTACACTGAAGGCTGGCAGCTGAGAGTTCAAAGGTTACTAGTGCAGAAGGAGTTACAACATACGCCGAACCATAAGCCGCTAGTGTTGAGGCAGTATAGATCGAAGATCAGAAGGCACAAGTAGATATCACATGCTCAGTGACAAATGAAAAGACAAAGTTTGATGGATTGTCTAAGCCGGCATCAAAGCCGTCGACTTTAGGATGGCTTTCCTTATAAATGGCTAAACCTTTCATTTTTCATTATCTAAGCCGGCTAGATCCATATCAAAGCCGCCGGTTTAGGAGCAGCCTACATTTGTAACCGAAGATGAAAGCTGCTAGTGTACTGCCTGTGTAAGGAAGAAAAAGACTTTATACCGCCTGTAAGCTGCCGGCATAGAAGCTATAACTGCCAGTGTACATGTTGAAACTGAAATTTTTCATTAATACTTCTCATGAAATTTTTTCCTATAAATAGGGGATTTGACTCCTCTAGTTCAAAAAGCAGAAGAAAAACAGAAAATACTTTAGTATACAAATAGTTTTAGCATTCCATGGAGATTTGTGAGAGATTTGAGCTTTCAAGAAGTTGTAATTGAAGATTGTGATATTTAAATTGGTGATATCTGATCTCTTTTCTTATGCAATTCATTTATTTGAATTCTTTGTTCATAATATTATCAATTGCATACTTTTATTTTATTATTGAATCATCATTAATGAGTAGCTAAACCTTTCTTTGTGGGAAGTGATGAAATCCTAATCTTGCTAAAATGATTTTTGAATTTATATTATAGGATTGTTAGAATTATGGAATATTTGTATTGAATCCTAGTTATCTATTTTATTTATGTTTGAAATTGAATTGATAAGAATTCTGATAATTTGGAAAAAAAAATTAGGGTTTATAGGAATTCATGAATTTAGATTAAACAACAATTGTGGAAGCAGCGGAGTTTAATATAATTTAGAAATTGTTCCATGTAATTCATGCAATATTTTATTTTAATTTCTCACTAAGGAATTAGGAGAAGTTAATTTAGGATATTAGACAATTATAGAATCGAGAGGTTTATAATTGTAAATTAGATTCCATTGATAATTTGTATAGCGGAAGCTAATAGATTATTTTATGGTTTACTAAAACTTGATAGTTTTAGGTCTTGACAATTTCTTACAAATATCCATAATTCTAATTATTCATATAATATAACTTCAGCATAATTAGCAAAGATTAGGGTGGATTCTGTTCCTTCCCACATTTATCTTATATACTTTCTCACAATCTCATTGCATTCATTATTAGATATTAGATAGAATTAGTTTATTAGTTTAAAGTAATACATTTTGATTGCCTAAATATTAGTAAAAGCTAATATCGATCTAGTAATTAATTTAGTCCTTGTGGGAACGATACTCGACTCACTTTTATATTACTTTATCAAAACCCAGTATACTTGCTGGTAGTATCCAAACTTACAACATTTTTATATACACATTTTACACGGATCAAAAACTAATTGGGGATAGTAGATAATATTTAATAAGAGGACACACTCATATATATATATATATATACCATTAAAATGATAAAAGACACCATACTAAGTGAGATAAGATGAACATATAAATAATTAAAATACCATATCCTAAATTGGAATCCTTATGTAAATAATACAATTATATCTAAGTTGTTAAAATAAAAAAGAATATAATTATAGCTAAGTCATGGCTTATTAAAAAAATTAATGATTAATACACAATTTATAATAAAAGTGATATGCCAGTTGGAGTTAGAGATATATAGATAATTAATAATGGAAGAGCAACATATAGATTCATAAATATTACTATAAATAAATGTGTAAATTATAAATAATGTAAGTAATATATGATAAAAAAAATATAAGATGTAGAGTTACAAATAAGCATAGACATGCACACATAATTTACAATGGAAAATATAAAGGAAAGTGGGAAAGAAAACTTACCTAAACTAAGACTAAGTATAATAGGAAGCTAGATATCCAATTGCTAATTCCTTTTTCTAAATTTGGTAGACACATATTTCACTCAAAATATTCACATTTGATTTGGTAGACATGTGATATTCTTAATTTGTATTTGAGTCATTATTTTTATAAATTTGGTAGACATATATTTCACTCAAAATATTCACTTTAAAAAGTTAGTTTCTCTATATTTTAAAAAAAATAGTAATAAAAAAATTGAGTAAAATTAAAGAAAATAAAAAAAAGAAATATAAAATATTTTGGTTGTAATATAAAAACCATTGTGTTTCCTTGCTATTCATTCGATATAACAAACTCCACTTTTCTCTCACTTACTTTCTACTAATTTCTACTCTCCCATGGCTATAAAATAGAAAATATAATAAACTTTAAGTTTTTGCATAACCTTTGTTTTCTCTCTCCTGTCATCTTCTTCAAGGTTTCTCTGTTATGGAACTAAAGATAACTTATGTAAATATTCAACTCCTTCCCCTTAGTTCTTGTGCATGCTTAGATAATTAACATAGTCCTTTAAGCTTTCTCACTATTTGATGAATTTTGGTTGCTATGGAGCATGTTAATGTAATAACGCAAAATAGTACAATTCATATATAGGAATCATTAAGTAAATAATGTTAAGTTTTTGAAATGTTTTAAAAAGAAATCATAAAAATCATTCTCAATTTTTTTGGGATCTAAAAAAAATTAAAATTAAAATATTATAATGCAAACAATCTAATATTAATCAAAATTTTGAATTTATTTCAACAAACTTTAAGATAAAAAATTTCCATAATTTTAAGCAATCAATACCGAACAATAATATAATCACATAGTGAGATAATATATATTCAACTTTTATAAGATAATAGTAATTTGGATAAAATGTAAAGTTAAAGAAACCCTTAAACCTCGAAATGTTTGTAGAAAATAAAAATAGGAAGAAATTCAAAAAAAGGTGATAAATGAACGGAACAATGTAACCATAAAAATTTACAACTAATAAGCTCAATAAATCTTGGTCATATGAATTACAATTTCTTTAAGAAATGAAAAATCATGGTCAATTAATAAATTAATTAATTTGGTTTAAAATTTTCAATGATCCCTTATTTAGCTAATTTGATCTAGCTATTTTCTTTGAACAAATTGAACTCCCTTATCTTTTATAAATTTCCAACTAGACTTCTTTTCTTTTTGTCTAAAATCTCAAGACCCTTAGAAAAATTCAATTTCAATGTTTGTAAAATTGTAAACTCCAAGTTTTATTATATTTCATATAGTATATTTATACAATTTCTTATAATTAATAATTTAAACCCTCTTCTTTTGATCTAGAAATGACTTAAAATTCTTAAGCTCAAATATTCAATTTTGTGAAAGTCCTAAATTAGCTATTTTAACTTAAAATTATATTTTCTTAATCCCAATAAGTTTTGAGTTCAACTGTTTGTTTAAAAATATCAGTTTTGAACCTGAACTCAAACTAAATATCATATTTTTACAAAATTAAATTTCTAAACTTGAGTTCTAATTCAAGTTAATAATTTTTATGTTATACATCTTGAAACTATCTTCCAATTATTTTTAGTACCTAAGTAAATTATTTGGAAAGTGTAAACCAAATCCCTTTACTCATATTTATCCTTAATTGTTTTGTCCTAATCCTATTTATTCCCTCTCTCTCTCTCTCTTGGCTGCCATTTTCTCTTCTTTTTCTCTTTCTATTCTTTGTTTTCTCTGTTCTTTCTTCCTCCTCTCTTATTCTCTTCTTTTTCATTCCAAATTTCCTTACAAATCTCAAGTTTAAAAGAGATTTTAGAAGAAAGCAAAAATGAAAAAAAAATCAAAGAGGAAAACCATTAACATAAAAGTTTCAAAAGCTTAGGAGAATAGAGATAAAGAAAGTTCAAGAAGATTGAATTGTCTTAAAGAGATAAGTCTTGCTTTTGCTTTAGCTTTAGTTGTTATTCACTTTGTTTTAAGTTTTTGTTTATATTTGTATGTGTTAGTTTAATAGTGGATGCATGTTGGATTGTTGAGGAAGATGATAAGTAGTAATTATGGGGTTTGATAGAGGAGTTGATGATGTTTGAAGTTGTTGGATAAGTATAGAAGTATTTGAAGCTGTGAAAATGAGTCGTATGATGATTTTATAGTGTTTTATTTGAAGTATAATATGTATAAATTTATAAAATAAGTAAGAAAAATAGGGAGCTCGTAATGTATTATACTCTCAATCATGGGTGTGCAACGGCCTTACAAGCCTAGTTGGTGGTTTTTGTCTTGTATGGGC
Organism: Combretum micranthum; assembly: GCA_024138025.1. Taxonomy (NCBI): domain Eukaryota; kingdom Viridiplantae; phylum Streptophyta; class Magnoliopsida; order Myrtales; family Combretaceae; genus Combretum; species Combretum micranthum. The sequence goes on from JAMXBD010001499.1 coordinate 62,120, forward strand.
GTACAAAGGGCTTACTGGCCTCGGTCCCCAATTCCCTACTGTGACATTATTTTGTAATTTGATCATAACTTTTTCATACGAACTCAGAATTGAGGTGATTCAAATTGCATTGGAAACCTTAAAGAGACATCTACATCTTTCATGTTTTAAATTTTTAAAAATTCAAAAATTATCAAGGCCAAAATTTCAATAATTTCCACTACTACGTTTTTCAAACAAAGTTGAAAATTTATGTTTACTAGTTAAATGTATGTAGTTAAGTATAAAATAAACCTTTTTGAAATTAAATGAAATAGATAAATAATATTTGGTATGTTTTGATAGTTAATTGATATAATTAAGCATGAGTTAAGTGTATTTATAGATTTAATAACTAAATGGATTAAATATAGAAGCTAGATATAAAATGAGTTTAATTAACAAACCTAAGTTCAACTTAACTAAATGAACTTGAATGAGTTTAAATGAACTTAATTAACTAAGTGTATTCAACTTGGCTAAGATTAGTTAACCTAGGCTTAATGTGTATAAAATGAACTTAGTTAATAAGCCTTAGTTCTTTTTAGTTAATAAATCATGATTAGTTGAAATAAACTAGCTTAAGTTAAAATCTTGTAAAATATGTAATTTTGTATTAATGGAATGAATGATTACTACTTAGTAACTAAACTAAGCTTAATATGGAACTAGAATATTAAGTAAATTAATTAATGGACTTAAGGATAAGTTAACTTAAAGCTAGAAGAAAAATATAATTAGAAATAAGAGATTTAAGTTAATTAAGTCTTAATAGATATATGAGAATGAATTAGAGAGGTTAATGAATATAACTTAATATTTGAATTAAGTGATTAAGTTAAGTCAATATAGACTTAATGAATAAGTGGCCTAGAGGTGATTGTAGTATGTTGAACTTAATTGATAAAGGAAGCTTATTGTTTTAAATGCTTGATATATTGTCCTAAATGTTTGATTGCTTTGGATACGAGAATTTTTGTATGTGTATGTTTTGATGCCTTCTAGTAATAAATGACTATAAGCAAAGAGGAAAGAAATACTTTGATAGACAATGGAGAATTGTCTGTATCTTGGCAGGGTAATCTTTGTAACCATGGCGAGATTCCTACTTAGTATCTGATCAAATAGGATCTTAAAATAAAATTAATTTCATAGATATGTGTTTGCTTTTAGTTTATTTTTTTGATATAGCTCTTAGCCAACTTTTTATTTCTATTTAGTTTTCATATATGAAGATGCTGATGATGATGTTGTTGATGATTTGAGGATTGATGGAAATGAGGAATTGATTTTCCTAGAGAGGTTTTTATGGCCTAGCTTAGATGTCAAGTGGATAACAATGACTTTATCAAGATAAAGCATAACTTGCTATGTGTGAAGACGGGTAATTGTGTGTTGTTTAATGATTGTATTTTTTGATAAAACATAATAGTGAAAATGATAACACATTGCTTGAAATGACTGAGTTGCCAATGTAGACGAGTATTTGCTAAATCGATTGGTCACCTGATAAAATGACTTAATATTGTTTGACTATTTAATTAAATGAACATGCATTGCATGACAGCATACTTGCATTAGTATGGTGTTCATGTCATGTGCTAACATGTTGATTTTGTGGTAGTCCTAAGCAAAGTCAGTGGATTTGTTTTTCCAATTGGATAACAAAGGGTTGTTAGTACCCCAGGAACTAAAAAGGCACCGAAGGACGTTGCCTATGTAGGTATTGGCCATGGAATGTTAGTACTTAGGGAGATTCTATGGTTCTAAGGGAAGTGGAGGTTATGTTGGCAGTATATATGTATATACATAATGAGATTTCAGTTTTAGCATAAATGAGTTTCAAAATGAAATCCTCCCTCCTTAGTATCCTAAGGGGAAGTTTGAGGTTATACTTCAATATAAATGAGTTTCAAAATGAAATAGCTCTAATCCCATGAACTAAGTGCTCTAAGTTGAGAGGCACCCCCTTCCTTAGTTTATAGTTCTCCTGGGTATGAATGACTTGAGCTGGTCCTTCAACCCCCAAGAGAGGGCATACATCTCCATTGATTTAGATTTCGTTCATCCAAACTGTGCGTATCATATGTTTAAGTGTTTCATTGCATATATTTGTTAATAACAAATTCTCACATTTGTTGTGGTGTGCTTTGGTCTTTATTATTCACTGAGCTTTGGTTTAGCTCACACACCCATAGTTTTTGTGTAGGATAATTCAAGTGGGGATGAGCTAAGGAAATGTAGAGAGAGAGAGAGATCTTCTTTATGAAGCCCTTAAAGATTGGAAAATGAACTTAGAAAGTGAATTTATATGTTTTGTATTTAAATATAAGTTCTTGTAATTTATAAGATAAGTTTAGAATTTGAAAATGATTAATTATTCAATCATTCAAAATTTGTAAAATGAATATGATATACTCTATTTACTATTTGGTAGGGGATACCGATTCTCTACAGTTCTGGTAGACTATAGGAATTTGTATTTCCTTAGATATATAAATGTTATTACAAATTGAAACTTGTATAGAATATATATTAAGTAGAGTTTTGCAAAACTCTGACTTGCAAAAACGATTTTCATATCTTGGATGCATACTTGATATGATCACTACATGTTTTCCTTCTAGGCTGTTTTCAGGGTGTGACAATTAAATAAGTTTATTTAATAATTTTCCATTTGTTTCCTTTCAGGTTTTAATGGCGCAACTACTGGATCTTTTTTTGCTATTAAGGCTATCTTAACACCCATTCATATTGAAAACGCACTTCCTTTTACAATAGCTATGATCATCCTCGTATGAGTTACATCATCTTCAGTGTGTAGTGTTTTACTTGGCATAGAATCAACTTTCACTATTCTAGCATATGGTAATTACATTCAATTTCAATCATGTTAGTAGTCTTATAATGTATTGCTTTCTTGAGGAGAAGTAAATGTGCTGTGTTTATCCAAAAGATTTAATAAAGTTTTCTATTGTTTTGTGATGTTGTGAGACAAGTATTTATACACAAATGAAAAGAATTTTTTTTTTTTTTTTTTTAAATTGAGTCTTGTAATAAGTAATTTGTTATTCTAGTGACAAATTTAAAATTAAATAAAGAGTGAGTTAGAAAGGATAAAACCATAAAAATAATGAAATCTTACACATATTTCTATAGAAATAGCATCACAAGTTAGTGGAAATTTCCATAAATATTTCACATTTTGTTGGTAGTGAAAAAACTATTTTATGCTTAGGACCTAACACAGTGTTTTGAGCATCTTATTAGTGGGGTGATAAAATCATTAACTAAATTTAGCACAAATATAATAGACTTCCCATGTACTTATCTACATATAAAATTTATGTTGGCATTATTCCTTGTGTGAAAGTGGTGGATTGGTTATAGATCATCAATATTACATCAAAACCAATTTTTTTGCTTAGATACACCAAATCAAAAGAGTACGATAAGGTATTTTATTTTATGATGCATATAAGTTAAGCAAGATTATTATTATCATGCCGAGGAAAAATTAATATCCCAAGTCGTGAAAGCCATTGGAATAAAAAGTATTTTATTTATTATTAAAATGAAAATGTTAATTCAGATTGAAAAAATAAAGGCCTTAATTAATCTAGTTATGAAGCTACATGCGTACAACTATTTTGAACTTAAATTAGATCTATGGAATAAATTTTTTTCTTTAACAATTTATTTGCTAATATTGCTTTATTATTTGAATCTTTTTTTCTTATAATATAACTTTCTCTAGGAACTTCATTCTAGTATTATTATTCATCTAATTGCATGATAAAATTTTGCTAAATTAATATAAGATAATTATGTTAGTGGGAGTCGAATATGCTTTATGCCCTTGAATAGCGGTACTTATTAAAAAAAGCTATATGAAAATTGAGTAATATATTTTATTAAATAGTGCTTTCTATACATTTGTTAACTTTATATTACAAGGAAATGATTAAAAATTATAAAAATTATAGTACATTTTATTTTGTGTGTTCATTAATTTAAATGTTAATTAAAAGGAGGTCCATGTTCGTTCCATAACTCTAGGGATATGGGTTATTTTCCACAAAATTCAGGAGTGTATTTAAACATTGATGTTATGTTATGGGCATTCAAATAGAATATTCACTTTTGACCATGTTGATTTTGCATTGACGAAAAGAAATTTGTGAATGTTATCATATATGGAAGTATATTTCAAAGTCTTTACTTTAGCTATAATAACATTTATCATACTGCATTCATTGATTTTTTATTTCATTTTTGATGAATTCTCTTTTCTTTTTTGTTTTATTAGAGCCATCATTTTATTTGGTACTAAGAATGCTATGTGGTGTAGTAAGTGAAGCCTTCTCATGTTTGGTCAATTGGTTCAATAAATCTTTTGAATATATTAGGGAAAACTTCGGCACCCCTTCTATTATTTATGCTGGTCTATGTGGGTTAAGAGTTGGTTTAATAGCTCATAAATATTCTAGAATTGTTTACTGGGGGTTTTACAAATGTTGAAGAAATTTTACATAATGGAAAGTTTGCATTAGCTCCTATAATTTGCCTTCTAACTCAACCAATAGTAGCAAAAGTTATTGCTATAGTATTGTATAAAGGCTCAAGGCTTAGGTGATCTTTTTGCACTAAATTTGATGATTGATGCTGCAGTTGGTTCTATTTTGGAGTGTTAGGCTCTAATCATCAACTCAACAATTCTTTGCAATGCCACTGTTGCCCAACCACAGGCCTATGCACTGTTGATCTTTCTATCCCTTGTAAAATTGTTCTTGCTTTTATATCTTGCAACTCTTCGTCTGACCCCTCACACCACCCATCTCTTCCCCCCCCCCCCCCCCCCCCCCCCCCCCCCCCCCCCTAGCATACCAACCTAAAGAAATAATAATAATAATAATAATAATAATAATAAAAAAGCTTTATCTATGATTGATATAAAGCAAAGTCATCTTGGCTTCAGGTGGGAATAGCTACTACACTAGCATCTATCTATTCAATTCCTTTAACATTAGTTCTGCTTTTTGATGAGGATCAATTAGTAGCAATTCCAAAGGAAACAACTAAGTGTAAAGATCCATTGGAAGATATTGGGGACCAATGACTAGAGTAAGATCAAAGCGACTATATGAAGCTCTACATGGATTGATTCAAGAGATTGTAGCTAATCAACAAAGCTCCAACACAACAAATAACATTGTTAATTTGTTAGAAATGGATGTTGAATACAAAGGCTGCCAGCTTAAGTTTAGAGAACACCGACCTTCATCATGGATTCGTACCCTACCTCCAATGCCGCCAGTATAAGATTTTATGCCATCGGTGTAGGTACTTAGGCCTCCAGCGTTCAGTCGGCCTTCAAAGCAAAAATTAGCTAAATTTTAAGCACTGGCGAGTAAGCTGCTTGTGTATGTTTTAAAGGCTCTGGCCTTAGCCATGTAGGCCACTGGCTTTGGGCTAACTTAGGGCTTGTCTAAGTGACTTTTCATATTTCTTCTTAGTTTTCTTTATCTTTTTGTTTTCCAAGGCTGTTTGAAGCCTATATGAGCCTTATGTATGGGTGTTTGACAAATTATCAGTGATATGCATAATTTTATGACTATTTTTTCCATTGTGAGGATTTTCTCTTAGTTCTTGAGAAAGAACTATATCAGATTTCTTTGGCATTAAAGCTTGGGAAAATCTACTTTGATAACTTAAGTTCCATTCAATAGGTTTTATTGGGGTTTGCTTCCGCTTCTTTGATACCATTGGTTCTAATCAACAGGTTTGGTTAGGGTCACGTTCCAATTGCTTGTTCTAAGGTGATCCAAGAATTCTATCAATCGTCGAGCATTGGGTCTTATGCTTCATATACTAAGGGTTTTCGTTTTGCATCACTTTTGTTTGAGCTGACTAGAGACTATAGAATGTTGCTTCCTCTCATGGTATTTCTATACTTTTGTTGTTAATGTTATCAAATATTTAGACTTCCGATTTATCTTGCAATTTTAATTTAATTGTTTTTTGTTGCCAAAAATACATCTGTAGATGAGACAATTAGCGGCTAAAGTCACCTTCATTAAATTGTTTATCTACTTCAATGCCATAAAGGGTACTTATCATGAGGTAAATTGATAAGGTTAAGGTTTAATTCCACATAGTAATATATGTAAGAAGAACAAATAGTGTAAGATTATGGAAGTACATTTGTAATTTCATTATCCCTTTAATGCCTAAACTTGGTAAAGTTATCAATCAAGTTGACTCATAAAAATCTAACATTATGGTTTTCCCTCTTATTAAATTGGCAAAACACAGCTTTCCCATTATACAATAGTTAGTAAATGATGCAAATATAGACACGAATATCAACTGTTTAACAATTTATTCATTTGACCATAATTTGTATGGTAAAACTCTTTGGATTAATCCAATAACTTAGAGAGACAATATTGTCCCAACATCATCAAATTATGAAGCATATTAAACCTTCTTTGAAACATTAGAAGGCAGCCATTTGATTAGTTTATTTGGAAAGGCGTAGAGCATCATAATAGTGTCACCAAATGAGATTGCTATTGTATTTCTCCTAAAAAAGTTGTCTTTTATACAACCAATATTGTGATGTAATCTCGAAATCATGTATGAGATAATTGAAAGCCTATTTCTTGATACTTCCTTACTTTATTGACATTGTCATAGGGGGTCGTTAGATTGGCAATATGGGTTCCATTTGTGGCTAATTGAGGCAAAGATTCTAATGCCTCTAATGGATAAGTCCGAAGGAGATGCTATTCTTATCTTTCTCATGAGGATGACAATCATCCTTTGGATCCTCTTCTTTTCTCTGTACAAGCCTTGTAGTCCATCTAAGAAGAACTTGAAAGAGGTTAGACCTTTTATTCTAAAGCTCAATGCTTTACGCTATGTTAATTTTTGCATATGTGATTTTTAAGGGTTTAATCTGCCTATATTGCATAAGTAGTGTACACCATGGTATAGAATATTAAGCATGGATTTTTAGCTATTCATACAAATACAATTTATAAGAATATTATTCTTCAGGCATTAGGTGTAAAAAACTGGGCATAATAATTATAACTGGTCTTGATATATCCTGTAGACATTTTGTTGTTTCCTGAAATTGGTATGGAAACTGTATCACTTGGTGATAGATTGGGGGTAAGTGTTAGGCTACCAGACGACCAGTTAGACTTTATACAAATTACCTAGAGTGCCTCAAGCTCTAAAGTTCTTGGCATTTCAACCTTGTTAGAAAATATTAAAAACCTACAAGTCAAACTAGATGAGGTAAGATTACTACTTGAGGCAAAGGACTGCAGTGATTTTGATAGCGTAAACACAGAAATGATGAGCAAGCAAAGCACAATGGAAGAAAATATTCATCGTGCATAGAAATTGAAGGCCACCTTATTTTTTCTTCCTTCTGTTCATAATAGTTGTTCGACTATCTTGGTGGTTCATGATGCCATTATCATCCTAGTAGTAGACTTTTATTCGTACTTAGATTTTAGTATTATAATAGTCTTTGTGAGATGGGGAAATTTTTCAACTACATCATTACATTTTTCCCTTTAGCTATGCTTCTTTCAAGTGTCGTGTCATAATAAATTATACTTTTTTCTATATCATTTTACAAGTTAAAAATTACCGTATAGTTTTCTTATACTGTCTGGTTTGTTTTTGTTTGATTAGTTATTTCCTTTTCCTACCCTATTTCACACAATTATGATAGAAATACATAGTTGAAACCCATAAGAAAGCAGACTTCAAGATGGAAAGTCTTTCATATGACTTTCATATCAAAATCCAAGTTCAGTTCAACTTAAGTTTTCAATTTTTTCCTATAAAACTTTAGTTATTTGAAATTGGGGTCTTTCCTTGTTGAGAGAGAGAGAGATTGATATTCTTCTCTTGGCAACATCGTAGAAGTTAGTAAGTGACTCTTTGGTATGTCGCTTTACCACCATTTGAATTATCTTGATGTGATATGTTTGGGTAGAGCCACGCCAACATCTATATCATCATATTTCAAACGGTATCAAAATGATAGAGTAACAGATTCTTTATTTACACCATTTTGTATAATGTTGATATTTTTATTTTTTATTCATTTGAATCGATTAAAAAATTGATCTCTCATCTAAACTTATCTTGAAAATTATCCCCTTCAGTATAATTTTCACTTATAATAATTGTTTAATAGTTAGCTCAGGCCAAAAGAACATGTATACACAACATATTATAAATATAATATCATAATATTGTTTATATAGTGTTACAATAATGATGTTATGACATAGTATAAATAGAATGTTATAATATATAATTTTTATACATAATATATAATTATATGTTGTAATATTATATATAATATCATATAATATAAAATTATATCACGATCGAAATAATTCTTAATATATCTTTTCATTTGTATTTTAAATATGAATCTTAATCAATATATATATATATATAATATATAACAATACATAGTTTTTCTAACTTATATTACTTAAAGTTTGAATATAACTATTCACTAAATATAAGGTTTGTGTATTATGATTACATCATATTAATTGTTAAAAAAATTATTTATATAACTAATAACTATTGAACGAGAATTTGTATTGTAATTTTGATAAGTTTACTATAATGGTATCAAATTAACTAGCACTGGGATATTTCATTGATAATGAGAACTGTTCGCTTTTAATGGGTAACATTTACAGGTTAATACACAATGAGTTACTATTGTTCTAATTACTATGTGATGAGACTTTTTACTAAGTCAACATGTTTTTCCGAAGGTCAATATGTTTTAAACTTATTTCTAGTAAAATTCTCCAAACTGAAAGTATATTCCTTCCCTCAATAGTACTTATGCAATTGTAAATTAATACCTTTCGCTAAATAATATGAGCCACCCATGGTAAAGTAAGCCCAATGTCAATAAATATATTTTTAGTGCCAGTATATCGAATTGTCATTCTATTTTTGAGTAACTGCTAATCATCGAGTGTCTTTTTAGAATTTATAATACTATCTATTTATATAGTTATAAATATATTGTCATTATAATGTTTAGCTATAATGTAATAATAATATATATTTAATGTTATATTACAATATATGATATATATAGTAACAATACTAACTTCATATATTTCAAAAATATAGTTTAGAATTCTATATTTCTAAACTAAAGTAAGTATATAGCTGTTGATATTTATAACTTATAAATATTTATAAATATAATCTAACTTATAAAATACAACTTACATGTATAACTTATAAGTTATATAAAACCTATGTATTTTATTAATACATTGTTTATTTGTCATATAATATATATATATATATATATAATAATACATAACTAATATATTCATAATCCCTTGATTATTTATTTCTATTTTAGGCCAAGTAATATATATAACTAACCACTTATATATAATTAATATTATTATATAACATATATATATATATATATAACTTATAACTCATAACTTATATATTAATGAATGTAATATATATAATATTACTTACAACTTATCTACATGAAATATAACTTAATATAAATAAATTTTTATATTACATATATACAAGTTATGAATTAAACTTATATCTATTTTTCAACCTATAAAATATAACATATGTGTATATCTTATAACTTTTATACACGACTTATATATTTTATCAATACTTTATTAATTTTCATTTATATAATATTCATAATCACTGGATTATGTACTTATATTTTTTAGATATTTATATTTGTATATAATCATAGATAATAAAAATAATGTATTATATAATTTATAAATTATATATGTATATAACTTATACATATTTAACCCTTTTGTATGAGTTATAACTTATATATATATATATTAATTACAACTTATATGCCTTAAAAGGTAAAATATATAAATTATATACATAAAATATAATTTATATTTCTAATTTATAAATTTATATACAACTTACATATTTTATCAATATCCTATTTAGTTGCTATATATATATATATATATATAACACATATAATACATAGCATTTATATTTAAAATCTCTAGATTTATAAATTATATTTATACAATTGATATACTATATAACTTATTTGTTATAACTTGTATATATAAATTTTTACTTATAACTTATACATATGAAATATGACTTATATGTACATATAAAACTTGTAATTTATAAAACATAAAACATATATAATTTTGTAACTTATATACACCAATGTTATCAAACCCAAACTGAGGGTTAACTTGAATATGCTAGGGGGTTAGTCAAGGGGTTTAATCGGGGGTCGAGCCGAAGTTGATGAAAAACGAATTTTATGTTAAATCCTAACTATGAAAAAGCAAATAAATGAAATTTACCCTGTCAAATCCATCATTAAAGTGAAGTCACATTGCACATATTAAAAACAAAAATAAAATAGTATAAATTAAGATGTTAATTCAACTTTTAATTAATGTCATCCTAATCTTCATTTGATTCAACAGTATGCATAAAGTCGACTCAGTCTGCAATTGCATCCAAATTAAACTCTTTATCAATCTCTGTATCATTTGGAAGAAAAGGGAAAAAAGAAGAAGAGAATATTATGTCTTAAGAAAAATAATATTGAATGAACATGTACAAAATTAATAATTTAGAAATAGATGATTAACCTTTAGTCAAACCATTAGTTGTTACAGGGGTGACATCATCTTCATAAATTGCTTATTTGATAATCTCATCAAAATTAAGTTCAAGAGGTAAATCTTCTTCTTCTTCTTCAGTTATCCAAAAATTCGTCTTATCAATGCAATCAAAATTTATTGGATCATAACTTTTCTTCATATATTGATGCTTATAAAGAAGTAATTAGCAAAGGAAAATATTTTAAAAATACATAAGGTGAACTATTCTTAGTCAAAATAATTTACATACCTATTCTTCGAACGCAAATTATAGTTTACATAAACAAGATCATTAAGCCTTTGATGCTTTAATTTATTTCTTTTCTTTGTGTGAATGCACTCAAACAACTCCAATTACAGTCACATCCAAAGTAGAAGCTATTTAACTAAATATTCAAATAGCAATATTTTGCAATGTAGGAGCACTATGACCAAAAAACCTCCACCAATCATTTACAATTCAATAAAGCAAGTCAAAAATTGGAAAAAAAACATTAACATTAATTTTGATTCTAGTAATCATGGCTACTTATCTAGTTGTGATGATTTGATAGATTTGATAGCTATTTCCCGACCAAACTCTTTCTTCTTTCATGATACAATTTCATGTCTTTAATTATAACTATGCTATCACCACAAATACTTTTTTTTTCTCTAGCACATCATATAATCCTTGTGTAACTTTTGTAGTTTCTTCAAATGTATCATCATATACAAAGGTTGGATTCAAGAAATAAGTTGCAACATATAGACTACGACAAAAATGCTTATCCCACCTCTTATCAACAATTTTGATATAAGGACTATACAATTTTTGTTTATTTTTAAGAACTGATATAATCCCCTTACGAATCCTAGAAAACCCTTCATAAACAACAGAAAGAGAAGGCTTTTCAATAGCATCCACAATACGCAGAGCTTCACAATGCGAGCTATGACTTTCACCATGAGTAAATAGTCTTCCCAAAATGATGTGTCTGACACAATTGTAGTAAAAGCTTTCCAACAAAACGTTTTGAAAGCCTATGACTTGTGAAATCTATACTTGCTACTAAAGCTTGCAAGTCATGCTTATGTTCAAAGATGCTTTTCAAAGTAATAAAAGTAGTGGCAATGGAGTTACTCCTAGACGAATAATTTGTTTCCAACCATCTCTTTTATCTCAACTAGACAACAAGTGAATATGGTTATGTAAAATATAGTTACCTTGGAAGCATGCTTTGAAAGCTCATCTACATGACCCATCTTGCCAATGTCTTTGAACATCAAATTCAAGTAATATGCTGCATAAAGGAGACCAAAATATATGATCATACCTCTCTTACAATAACTCCCAACTACAACGTAGTTGCTTGCATTGTAGTCAATATATACACCGCATTAGAAGACCCAACCCACTCAACTATTTCTGAAAACATATTGCACAAATTATTAGCATCCTTCACGATATTAAATGCATCAATGGACTTTACAAACATCACCTCAGTAGGACAATATACCAGAAAATTAATGAGGGTCCTTTATCTTTGATCAATCCTACCATTAGCCATTATTGTGCATCCTAATTTAGCTCAATTGCTTCTATATGAATCAATCAGCAATTAACCCTTCTTTTTAAAATCCCCTAGCAACTGAATACTCATGGCATGATAAGATAGTCCCTTATACCCAGTACCAATTGCAATAATACCATCCAATGCAGATTGAAAATAAGGTGACTTTAAAGCATTAAAAGTATACATAAAAAAAACCCATTAGCAATGACATGTGTGCTCTTTAAATTGCTTATTACCAACTATTGCATTCTTTGTACCTAGTTGTGACAATGAAGGGGTGTTCTTAGTGACATATTGTCTATTCCAACCTTTCCTTTTTGTTTTGGTTGCATTGGAAGAATTTCTAACTCTTCCACTTCAACCTTAGCTTCACCATCTCCAAATTGAGTATACTAAACTTCATCACAGTCTTGATCCTTATTTGAAAGATTTGAGATATGACAACATTTTTTCTTGAATCTAACTTGGTACTTTCTTACAAGATGCAATGTTGCCACGAATCCTTGCCAAATGATGTTTCATCCTATCAATCCCTCCACCTTGGTACTTAGATCCATAATAAAGGCATGTGAACACCGTCTTCTGTCACGCCCCAAAGGGTACCCTAAACGTGGTAGTTCGCTACATACAGTATTAAAACTTAAGAATGATTTCTCGAAGTTATGCGAAAGTTTCAACACCATATGTAAGATGTCTATCAAACAATAGGAGATACCGGTGGGATGTATAGTTCGAGATAGTAAATACAGCATATAAGAATTCTATATAACCATCTCATTTCAACATTATAAGAATATAATCCTTACATTACCTTAGGGGCTTTTCCCTTATAAATCTTCAAACAATCATAATATCGTCTTAGTCTTTCACATCAGGAAACAATACTAACACCAAAAGATATTAAAGGATATTTAACCTAAGATCTTCAAAAGATTTCCAGAAGCATTCCAAAACATAATCCCACTCGAGGATATGAAGTCTTCGGGCATAAAAGATATAGTCCTGTTACAACAAAGCTTTATTGGAGTATAAGCATAACTAACTTAGTGAGAATAATTCTGAATCAACGTATTCGTATAAATAATTTCAAACAAGTTATTAAACAAGCATATGAATGCATCAAGCAAGTGATCAAGCAATACAAATGATCTACCGGAAATTATATGTTTGAATGGATTTACCCCTCCATTCAGGGTTAGGTGTTTCAAGCTTTTTTAAAACCTATCTTAAAATCCAACTTATGTAGTTTATTTCAGGTGCCTGCTCGCCCATCTTGAAATAGTTCTTTCAGGCTTCTAATTGCCCATCTTGCAGATTTATGGCTATTGCAAACCCGGCTACTATACTCTTATCCCATCGAGTACAGTAGCTCATGAGATGAAACTAACTACATGATATGCATGAATCAATTAATATAATTAGAGTATTTTAAAGGTGAACACAAAATTTGCACACACTCCAACATAATAATAGTAAAACACAAGTTAATTAACAATGATTCATGTCTCGGTATGCTTAGCATTCTTTCAACCAATATTATCATACATAATTCATTTTCATCTTTTCGTACTTCTAGTGTCTCTAGCTATAAGCACAACTAAGTATGTAAAAATTAGGAAATAAACTCACTCGACTATGATGATATATCCTTCTTACGGATGAGTCGATCGGTAAATCCACTAATCAAAATAATCCTCCGGGTATGAATACTCCTCCTCGGAATCACCTAATCAAGAAGAATACCCATAATGAGTATTTCTTATTGATTCTATGGTACTTATCAAAAACTATGTTAGAAGATCGTTAAAATTCGAATAGAAGGTAATTCCAACTTAAAATGGCCATAACTTTGACATTTTAACTCGGAATTGCGTAAATAATATACCGTTTTCTATCTACTCGAAAAGATTTATCTATTTCTAAGGTTTTTCTTGTCATAAAAAGCCATTTGGGTTGGAAAATGCTACGGTACAGAATAGTTAAGAATTTAGAGTTTACAAAATATGATTTTTCCAAACTTTTCTTTACTCAAAAATCTTTAAGCAAAATATATGGATTTTTATGTAGTAGAAAAAAAAATCCTTTGAACATATATAGACACTCATATTGTATGTATGATTTTTGTAGTGTTTTCTCAATATTGATGTTTTATAAACAATTTGTCTTTGATGGTTTTGAGAATTTCTCCTTTTTGAATTGTTAGAACGAAAAACAAAAATATATTTGAGTTGTTATGAGTGAGTGTTTTCCTATTTATAATTCCATTTCCTATCTTTTCAAAAGTAAATTAATTTTTAAAAAATTTGGTTCTTTAAGTTATCTACAAATTTTATTTCTAGTGATTAAAAAATAAGCCTTTTCAAAATATCCTTTAAGTTTTTGATGTGGTCAAATATTTGGAGTTGTGTTAAATGTTTGTTTCCCTCTTATTTTTATATCCTTTTTCTTCTTTAGGAAATAAATGTACTTTTAAAACTTTACTTTCTTGGTAAATTTTATTTTTCTAAATTGGTTTCTAAAATAGTGAGTTGATTTTACCTTGGTTTGAAAAACTTGTTTTATTCTTACTATTTGTCAAGTGATAGAATAATTCCTTTAGACAAGTTTATAAGAAAAGCTTTCTTAATAAGGAATTGTTACATTAGAACTTAGAAAAAATTTTATTTTAATTTTGAAAAGAGAATAACAATATAAAATTTAAGTTTTGAAGAAACTTTCTTGGTATGTTATTTTCAAAGTATATAATGAATCTATTTAAGTCTTATAAAAGATATGGTTGAGTTAAAATCATAATTCAAGGCTAAAAGTTTTATCTTTATGGAGTATTTAGTTTTGATTTATAAAAGAAATGAGTTCTCTTTATTATTTTGAAGAAATCTACATTACTGCTTCTTCTAGAATTTATGATTAACTTATCATTTGAAAAGAGTTTATTAAAAAAAAAACTTGGATCTTTTTGTTGGAAATTCCTTTTGTTAAGAAATCTAGTTTACTTTTCTTTATTTAAGAAAGAACCCATTTTTATTTTTATTTAAGACAACAACATTCTAATCATGCATAAATATGCAGCAATTTAAAAGTAAAGATAATACATAATAAGATAGAAAGAAATACTTGTAAGTAAATAAACATAATAAAATAGTCAAGCATTGGGAACCTTAGCTTCATCAAGGTATCCCGATCATGTATTGGGAGCCTTAACTTCATCAAGGCAACCCGGGACTAAGAATAGACTACTCCCAAAAGAAAAAGAAAGAAAGAAAGAAAGAAAGAAAGAAAATTGTTTTGACTTGATATGCACAAGTCTAAGACTAGAAAGAAGTAAATAAATAAATTACAAAACATGAAAATAAATAAATAACAAATGAGCTTATATGCTCTAAATAAATATATATGCATAGTATACATAATACTATATAGAAGTTAGATTAGAGCAAAAATAATAATAACAATAATAACAACAACATATTGTAAAATATGAACATGAACATGAACAAAAATAAAACATGAACATATTGTTGCTTTTTAACTCATATAAGTCTAAGAAACATACATTAAGCTCATGCTAAGTTGTATGAACATGATAAAGAATATAGGTAGGATTTTTACTTAAGGTTTAATGGAGGATTTGAAAATAGATGAATGGGTAGTTGTTTGTTATTTTCTTCTTGAAGTTGTGGGGAGTGGTAGAGAGTATTTTGAGAGAGATTTGTTGAAGAGAGGTTTTGAAAGGGAATTTTGGTAGAGTTTTGTTATATAAAATGAATGTGTGAAAGAGTGAAGGAGGAAGGTGGTATTTATAAAATTTTTGGAGTGAATTTTTGATGTAATGAAATAAATTGAAAAGAAATTAATATAGAGAAAAAGAAAGAGATGGCCGGCAGTTTAGAGGGAGGAGAGAGAGGATAATTATGTGTAAGGTTTGATGTGAATAAAGTTGTATTGGAAATGTAAAAAGTAAGAAAATAGGTATGTAGGTAGCAAGAAATAAGCGTAAGAAAAAGTATAGATAGTGAAATAGTAATGAAAAGTAGGAATAGTACTATGAATAATAGACTAGACATATAAAATACCGATAGTAATAAAATACGCGTAAACGAGCTATATCTGTTATTTTTAGTTATCGAAAAATTCTAAAACTCATATTTTTGAAATCCTTGTTTAATTACGAGTCTTTTGGTGTTATTGGAATATTTTTATTATTTCGAGCTCCAGGATACGGTTTTCTAGAACTGATCCCATTTAAGTCCGAATGACACTTGAAATTCGCGAATATGATATTTTTATATTACCCTATATTATTATGAACTATTATAAGCCATTAACTCAATTTCGTTTTCTAGGGTTTGAGAATGCGGGATTGCCGGAGTTGAAATTGTTTGATTGTCTCGATCTTTGTTGACTTTTGAAACTCCGATTTGACTAGGGTTAGGGTTTAATCCAACTTTACCCTATAAATTGAGGGGTTTACCTCAGGGATTAGCTAGTTGGACTTTCTCATGCTCGGATTTTGTGCCGAATGATTAATGAATCTTCTCTTATGAAATTTCGTGATCAAATTTGGTTTCAACTTGGGTTAGACTTTAGGGTTTCGATTTGGTATTCCAAAACTATTTTTGAAAAATTCGAGGGCTTACATCTTTCCTTTCTCATTAGTAGATGAGCTAAAATGCTCCCAAGCATAATCATTCTTTGTACGAATTGGAGAGAATAATTGACTACTTGCCATATCTCTTTTCAATAACCTTTTTTTTTTGGGAAAAAAAGAACATTTATACGTAGTTAAGGTAATCATCAGGGTATGAAGGGATTGGATTTGCATCATACACAAATCTAAGAAAAGGTATTCTTTCACCAATGTTTTAGGATGTCAACTCCTCATTTGTTTGAATTTCAGCACAATTTGTGGACTAGCTAATAATATTTTTTATGTTGAACTGAATTTATTCATGTGAATGTTCTATAAGAAAATGGCAAATTGGATCTTGAGAATAAAGAACATGTTAATGATTTTCATATTTTCATTTGAATAAAAGTGATTTCTAAATTGAGAACTATAGTTTCCATTTAAAAAGTCAAATCCCTCTATAACCATTATAAAACTAGTCCCTGCCGCACCATCTTTGACTACTAAGCACTAAGCTAGTTTAGTACTTAGTACAACTGTTTTTAGCACTACCAAATTGTTTGATAACCATAATTATTATACTGTAAAGTGTAAATGAAGACAATAACAAATCTAGACACATCGTTAATAATAAAATTTTTCATGAAATATATAACTAAATCAAGGAACTATTAGAAAATTGCACTATTCATCATTTCATCTAACTACCTAAGCAACATCATTGGATGTCTTACTTCACTAGCAATGTTCTTTAATTCAAATTATAAACGAAAGATGCTATCTTCTCTAAAAAAAGGTACCACCTTTGGTATTAAAAAAAAAAAAAAAGAGAGAGATGGGCCTTTGAAAAATTTACTATGAAGAATGAAGAATGAAGAAGTGTTGCTATCTTGGCTCTTGCATTGGTGCTTCTAGCAGTGGTGGTTGCACGAGCGATGGGCAAAGGATAGCGAGCTATAGGTAGCAGGCAACAAGTGGGAGTGTCCACTATTTTTGTTGAAGAATGGGTTTTCTATTTTTTCTATTTCTATTTGCTGTTGTTTAAGTCTTTTAGGCTTTAGTTTCTAAACTTATGAACTTTAGATTTGTGTCAGTTTTTTTTTTTTTTTTATTCCTATGGTCAGCTGAGTTGCCTGAACTCAACCACTTCAACGTAAAAATGAGCTGTGGCCTGACGTCAGCATCAGTTTTGGTCGAATCGACCAGTCCGACTGGATTTAATGACATTGATATATACAAGTTATAACTTACATGTGTATATATATAATTTAACTTACAGTATAAACTTAGATATATAATCTAATATTTCATCATTACACTATTCATTATCATATATATAAAATATTAATACATGTGTAGCTCATTATTCATAATCCTCTCTAGATCATGTATTTATATAATTTTTTAGAATGAGCTATAATATATATATATAACTTCCACTTATATAATCATAGATATAGATAATATTACTTATAACTTATATATATGAAAAATTTATATTTTACTTACACATTATATATACAAGTTATGAATTATAACTTATATATTTTATCAATGGCACATATTTCTTCCTATATAATTCTATAATTCTATAATAATTATATAATCTACATGTATTACTTTTAAGTTTTATGTATAAGTTATAACTTATATGGGTCATTATAGAACATAAATTATGTAAATTATATGTATATGTTATATATAATATGCATTGTAGATTTCTACATGATTTGCTAAATCTTAATAATAAAAAAATCAAGAATGGCACAATTATATCTAAAAATGGGGTATATTTGCCAATGACTAAATTTACTAGGCATAAAATAGTAATATCCTTTGAATTTTGATTCCCATTTGAGAGGAAATAGAGAGGTAATAAAAAAAAGAAAAAACTATATGTTAGGTGGCTTTTTTTTATTCCCTGCACATGGAATAGATATATTACCAGTAATAAATATATCTAGCTCATTTGTGCAAGTAAACAAGGTAATAGATTAATTCCTAAGAATGATTATTCTATTCCCCTCTATTACCTCTAAGTAAAAGAGCCATAAGTAGTGAGATTTTTTTTCCTAATATGCTTTCTCTAGTCTTATCTGTGAGAAAATCAAGATGGACACTATTTTACACTAGAAGACTAAATGGCTTTGTATATAATAGTTTTCTCTATAGATTTAGGCATGCGTCTACACTCATTCTAATTTATTCATAGTACCTTAATTTCATACATGAGAATTTTGGCATTTAAGAATTCAATATTTATTGTAACAAGTGGTGTATTAGGGCAATCAAGTGTGAAATTAGAGTCTTAATTTGGTAATGAATCTTACTGCATATGTATTATCATAATTTTATTATTCTAAAGTTTCACATTTTAAGATCAAAGGTAATTTATGTGAGGTAATATTTTTCCTAATTTTAAGTATTAGGGTTTAGACAAGTAAACCCCTATAAAGTTTAATTTATATTTTATAATTAATTGAATTATTTAGGGTAGTACTTGTGGATGTAAATCTTTTATTAAATATAGATATATATATATGTATATTGTTGTCTCTTGGCTCTTGGCAAAAGATTCTTGTTAAAGCCTTCTTCCTTCAAAATCTTTCTAGAACGAAGAGCATAATCAATAAGCTTTGCTTTATACAAGTGATATATAATCAACAGCTTCATAATTGAAGTTATTATTATTATTATTATTATTATTATTATAAGCAAGTGAAATAACCATGAGTTTCTCAATTTGTATTTTATAAATGTGCTAATGAATTTATGCATGATTATCAAGCATGATGAGTATGATTTATGCTAGTATATGATATATGTGTTGTGTTAGTGTGTTTAAATATTGATATATCTTAGTGTAATTAAATATTAAGTTTATAAATTTATATACGTAGTGAAGTGTATGAAAATTTGTTTGAAACAAGTTAAATATGTTTAATACATAATTCCATTTTGAGCAGAAAATTTTTTACCCAAATAAGCCTTAGTTGCATTAATTATGGGCCAAAGAAATTTAGCCCAAACCCAAGCTAATTAAATCCTACATCTTTTCAGCCACAAAAGTCAATATTTGGATAATTATCAATTCTAAATTGTGAAAAATTCGTGTGAAAAATTAGACAAGCTAAAGTGACCCAAAATATAAGCCAAAACACCATTTTTAGCCTTCCAAAGCTCACCCAACCCAAGTCCAAACATTTCCTATATTTTTCTGAAGCAAGACCTTCATTTCCTTGTGGCAAAACCATAAATACAAGTCCAAGATTCTAAAGGTATATATTTGTTATGTTAAGAACATATTTGATAGTTTAAGGTTTGGTTAGAATATGAATTTTATGTTAATATGAATTTTGATGATACGCATGTGTTAGTTAGGTATTGAATGAATATCTTGATATTTTATAAGTTGATATTTGCACTAAGTAACATGTATGTTGGAGTAAATGGAGTTGGGCATGAGTAGAGTAGAGATGGTTTTGAGTAGTAATTTTGCATTGTGAATGGTTAAATGAGGAATCTTGTTTGACATGGTAAACATGGATGTTTAATCAGTTCAAAGTGAAGATTGTGTGTATTAAAAGGAGTAAGGATATATATGGGTTGAAGAATGGTGTTGGAAATGTGTTTACAGGAAGTTTGGAGATGAGAAATGTAGTAAAAATGTTGTGTTTCGAAACAGGGAGGTTCGAAATTTTTCAAAAATATGTGCTGTAGTGTACGCCGTCTCAATGCTGTCGGTGTTGGGGGTATCTAGTAAACCCCCAAACTTTTGGAATCGATTTAGCCTAAAACCCTAATCTGGAAGTCAACTAGAACTCTAAAATCAACAAAACCCTAGCTAGACATAATAGCTTAAGTCCAGCAATCCCGAATAAGCAACTCGAAGAAAGTAAGTAAGAGTTTAGAATGTAGAATAGTGCGTAATTACCTGAGGAAGATTAAAAAGATCAGATTAGTAAAACCGCAAATCGTCTTGAACCCGATCGAACATAGTTCTTAAAAAACGTTTCTCGGGGCTCGGAACAATAAAAATATTCCAAATATACCGTTAGACCCGTAAAAATATAAGGTTTTTAAAAATATCAGTTTTATAATTTTTCGGTAAGTAAAAATAACAGATATCGCTATTATACGTGTATTTTCTTACTACCGGTACTTTATTAGTCATATCTACTTTATATTACACTATTCATTACTATTCTACACTATTCTTTTATCTCTACTTTTTCTTACACCTGCTCTTATAAACACCATACCTATAACCTTTACTTTTTACCTTTCCCATAACTTTATTTCACATCTACCTTACTTATTACTTCATTTAATCCACAAAATATAAAATAAAACACACTCTCTCCCCCTCTATTATACATGGCTGGTGCCCACCCTCCCAATCTCTCCTCCTCATTTTGTTTCAATTTTCTTTTATTTTAATCACACAAAAATCACTCCACATTTTCCTATAAATACCCCCCTCTTCTTTTACTTCTTTCATACATTTACTATTTACAAATTCTCTCAAATTCTCTTCTCAAAACTCTCTCCAAATATCCTCCCAAAACTGTCTCAAAATAATTCCAAAACAACTTTCTACCTACACAAAACCAAAACCACATAACACTTCAAAAAACCATCTTTAGGTAAACTTTTCTTCATATTTTCTTCTTCTCATGTCATGTAACTTTACATGACCATGGTGTGAGTTTCCAAAGACTAAATGTTATGGAAGCTATACTATGTTCATGTATTGTTCTTGTTCATGAAAATCTATTTATGTTTATGTTGTTATTTTGTTCATATTATTGTTATTATATCTAAGTATTATTATCTATATATATACATATTCTTTAGAGCATATAAGCTCACTTGCAATTTATTTATTTTCATGCAATTTATTTATTTATTTATTCCATTTGCAATTTATTTATTCCTTATTATTTTAAGACTAGTCTCTAGTCTTAGACTTGTCCTCATCAAGTCAAAACAAATTCTCCTTTCTTTCATTTTATTTTTATTTTGGGACTAGTCTACTTCTTAGTCCTGGGAGCCTTGAAGAAGCTAAGACTCTCAATACTTGACTTTATTATTTATGCTATTTTTGTTGCTATTATTTCTCATAAATCATGTTTATTAAGATTATTGTCCAATTTTTCAAGTTCTAAAAATAATTGATAAAAAGAAAGTTTTATCACTTAGGAATAAGTTTATATGAAATATAAAATCTATGATTTAACAAAAATAAAGTCATTCCTTTCAAAGTTACTTAAAACCCACTACAATTTTAGAAACTACTTTTGTTATGAAAAGCTTTTTAAATCACTTATTATTCTACTTTGTATTTCAAAAGAAAATGATTTTTGATACAAAATGATTTCTACAAAAACATAACATAACAAAAACCTTAAGAAGCAAGAAGTGAGGATTTTCAAGTTTAGATCTTTTCAAATAAATGTTCAAAGAAGGATTGTGTAGAACATACATAGGACCAACACAAGAATTTAGAAAAGAAGAAAAAAAATTATTTTTCAAAAGTCATCTAGAAAAATAATAAGTAAAAAATAAAGTAATTCCTTAAGAACAAAAGAATCAAAGTATTCATTACAAAACCAATTACAAAATGAATTTCTTGTAAACTATAGTTTTCTAAACTTTTAATTAATATTGTTTTACTCAAGAAACATGAATGGACAACAAACACTTGAGCATGAATGAAATATGAGCTAAAGTAACCACAAAAAGAGAAATTTTCAAGTATATAGATAACTAAGTATTTATCAAACAAATTTTGGATGATTGGACCAAAGTTGTTTTTGAGTTAGAAAATTCGTGGTGAATTTTGTTGCCACTTTTTCGGAGCCTACATGACCTTTTTTTTTAAATATTTTTAAAAATGGGTAGATCTTTTCGAGTAGGTAGAAATCGGTATATTATATGCACAATTTCGAGTTAAAATGACCAAGTTATGGCCGTTTTAAATTGGAATTCTCCTTTATACGAACTTTAACGTTCTCATGACATTATTTTATCAAAATTCAAGAAAATCATCAAGGAATACTCATCTTGGGTATTTTCTTTGGTTAGGCGATTCCGAGGAAGAATACCTATATCCCGAAGACTATTTCGATTAAATGGAGTGTGTAAGCGACTCATCTGCTAGAGAAATCGTCGCCATGGCATCGTGAGTCTATTTCCTTAAAATGCTTTATTTGTTTGTGCTTGTAATTTAGTTGCATTAGAATTAAGAAAAGAAAAATGGATATGTTTGTAAAGATAATTCTTTGAAAGAATCCTAAGAATATCGAGGCCGGAATTGATTTAATGTTTGTTTTAATATAACACTTGAATTATATGAAATTCCTTGATCACCTTAAATCTGATAATAATAATGTTACGATTTCATAAATAAATGGATTCATGCATACTATGAAGTGAGTCACATTGCATTGGGTTACTATTCTTGGGTGAGAAGGATTGTAGCCCGGGTCGAAAGCAACACTTGGCGAAATGACCGAAAGCGATTGCTTGGCAATATTAAGGAAATGCTTGGTGGAAGATCTGAAAGCAAGGCTCAATTCAAGTAGATTTCATATGTTTGGCGATATTGGTCGAAAGCATAAATCTTTTTACTAAAACGACTTGTTTTGAGGTTATGTATCACCAAACCCCGAATGGAGGGCGTAAATCCATTCAACATATAGTTCCCAAAAAACTATATGCTTTTGTTTGCCCACGTGTATGTTGCATTCCATTTGTTTGATTAAACAACTTGTTTGAAATTTTGTTACAAGAAGTTATTTATGGAAATAGTTCTCATTGAGCCTATTAGCTTATACCCCTATAGATATATTTTGTAGTTCCCTTATTTATGGTTGAGGCCACGAGGATCCTATAGTCAGATATTTTCTTTTGAATAAGAAATTCCTAGATGAAGTTTAGTGTTGGATAAGATGTACAAATATTCTTGTAATAGATTAGTGAATAAGGGAAATATCTTTAAGTTTGTAAGATCATTGTTATAAGTAAATGAATATTATGAATCCTCTTTTCTTAACATGTTATTATATCTTCTTAAGTTTCATAATTCCATGTATGGTCCTCTAAAATTGTGAAAGCATGCCTTACACTTAATATCAAAGCATTTGGGAATGGCTAAGATTGTCATACTTAAGCTTTAATATTGAGTGTGACGGACTGTTATGTTTAAGGTATCCCTTCGGGCGTGACAGTACCCACGGGCATGGACCAACCTCATGGAACTTTCGAAAATTTTGAAAAATTGGAACCGTAGTCTACATCGGCTTAAAGTCACCAGCGTAGACTATAACGTTGTTGGCGTATTGTTGAACGCTGCCAGCGATGGCAAGTGTTGAGTTGTAGTGCGGAGTGCACCGGATCAACGCCACCAGCATTGAAGGCCAGCGTGTCTCCTGTAGTTTTCATTTTAAAAAACATCCTCCCATATTTTCCAAAGTTTGATATATGATCAATTGAATATTTGTTGAGTATTGTATGATATTATATGATGTTTAAATGCTATGTTCGTAATAATTTACTTGAATTTCTTTGATTGGTTATGTATGAAACTAGTTGAGTTGTGCTTGAACTAAGTAAGAAATTTAATATTTTCTTTGTACAGTGATAGATCCTCGCTCGGCTAACCCTATTAGTTCCCGAGCAATTTTAGGTACGTAGTAACTTGCTTGATTCTTTTTAGGATAGACATTCCTTAAAGTTACTTTAAATTAAGGAAATTTAATAATTGCTTGTATGAGCGTCCTTTACACCGTTAAATCTGATTCGGAGAGCGATATCCTCCTCAAATTAGCGGCATGGTAGTTTTAGGCGCTTAGACGACCCTTGTTATTTTGAAATGACTTTTACAAGTGGTTCAGTGGGTAATTGATAGGGTATTCGGTATCGGTATAACACTTGCTTATTCTTGAAAGGATGTAATATGATTTAATTCAATGTTTATAGGAACACTTGAATTAGGTGATATTATGAATTGAGTTAAGTAAAGTCGAGAAGCGGCTGAGAACCATAAATGGGATTACATTTTCGTTTTGGATAAAATTATCTAGGAGATATGAGTATCTGAGCTACTTATATCAACCCTTTGAGCGTCGTGATCGTTACTTAGGTTTCCTTGGAAATCCTTGTTGTCCGGAGTTTGAATACTCCAGTGTTATTTGGCTAACTAAAGATTAACTAATAATCTAATGAATGTTGCATTTGCATTTAGTTTAAGTAAGTGTGGATCACTTCGCATTTGTATTCATTACTTGTGTACTGGGCCTTTGGCTCATACTTTAACTATTTCAGGTGATAATCAAGACGAGTTTTATGCGATTATGGGTTATGGTACCGACTTTGAAAATTTCCTAGATGATATGGAGGATTAGATATGACTATGGACTAGGATGGAGTTCCTTACTTGTAATAGACTAGTTATGGAATCTTTTAATGTTTAGATTAGATGATATGGGTAGAATTACCTTTTGTGGCTTTTGTTTAAGGCTTGTAAGAAGCCTTTGTTTGTAATATTTAAACCTAGCTGTATGTATATCTTGAACTTATTCCCTTTGTAATATATGATAAATATGATGTTGTGATTTTATTACAAGTTTTACAGAAAAATAAATTAATAGTTTTCAAATTTATTAGTTGGGATATTGTGGGTTTAGGCAAATAATACTTCAAACATTTCTTCTAAGATAACCTTACATATAATTCTGCATATTATATGTGGTTGGGAAGCTGTTATCACCTGTTTTTATTATAGGGGTGATAACGGGTCCTTACAGATGGTATATGAGCTGAGTTTTAATAATTGTTTGCCTAAATGTAATAGCTTTGTTGAGATTTGACCTATACACAAATAGGTAGTATAGAGATTAGTTAAGTTTGCTTAAATGAATTTATTTACTTGTTTTCTAGTTTGATTGATATACTTGTTGCTTGTTTGATGGCTTATTTAACTTGCTTATTTTTATTTATATTTATAAATGAGAATGTGAATTCAGTAAGTTTTGTATATGATTCAAAATTTTATATATGTGTGTGTTGAATGTATTGTATGCAATTGTTAAGATGGATAAGTTAAGGAGGTCAACAAGGCAATAATCTGACAGAGAGAATATGTCCACATCGCTACAGTCATCATCTACATCGGCTCCTAATTGATCTTCTACTCTTAGTACTAAAGCTGCTCCACCTCATGCTTCAGCTTCTGCATCACAAGTTCCTCCAACAACCTGGATTTCACCTCCTCCTCATATGCCTCCTTTTCCTCCAATGCCACAAATGACTACAAATGACCCAGCTTTTGTGTATGCTATGCTAAGGGACATGATGGCAATGATGCAACAGTATTAATTGATGATGTTTCAACACACTCAATATATTATGCAGCAGAGTAATCAGCAAGGAGTGAGACAAAATGAGAATCCATCTGTGAATAACCAACCTAATCAGATCAAGTTGCATGATTTTAGCAGGATGATTCCTGAAATTGATGGGACAAGTGTTGATCCTACAATAGCCAAGAGTTGGATTGGAGAGTTAGAGAAGACATTTGTTGCTAGTAGTACTCCAGAAGATAAGAAAGTCAGTTTAGCGGTTTATATGATGAAAAAGGAAGCTTATAACTGCTAGAGATTGACTAGTGGAGATTTACATCAACCCATATATTGGACAACACTCAAGGACACTTCTAGCAGATATATTGGCTAAGGCTTTGTTGGTTGAACAAATATAGACTGATAGTAGAGTGAGAAGAGCCAAGAGAGTGGCATTTCTAGGGAAAAGACCTGCTCCTATTTCATCCTATAGTGGTTTTCAAAGTGCTGGTAAAGGAATGAATTATTAAGGCAAGGGAAAGATGCCTTTTATGGGAAAGTAAGGAGATCAAAAGTTCAACCCCCATATTTGAGAAGAAATGTTTCAGGTGCTTTGGTCCTCATGAACTATTAGATTGTAAGTGGACTCCTGGTGCATATTTCTCTTGTGGACAGATTGGGCATAGATCTTCTGAGTGCAACAATCCAAAATTATCGCCTATTTTCTATGCTAACTATAAGCAAAGAGGTCACCACATTGCAAATTGTAAGGATCGACCTAATAATAAGAGTGGAGTTGTATTGAAGAAGGGAAAAACAAAGGCTAGGGTCTTTACATTACAGTAGATTGAAGAGACACCTTCAGTAGACACTTTGGCAGGTATTCTGAGTGTATCTAATTGAGATGCTTATGTGTTGATTGATACTGGAGCTACTCATGCATGTATATTTGAAAATTTTATGAATGAGTATGAACTTGTTTCTGAAACATTAATTGATTGTATTATGTGTGTCTACTTCTTTGGTGTTTGAGAATAGGCAACCATGTGTGTGTAGAAATGTGAATGTTATGATTTCTGATATGAGTATGCCTATTGATATGATAGTCTTGGCTTTGTTTGACTTTGATGTGATTTTGGGAATGAACGGTTAAATCATTATAAGGTCACAATTGATTGTAGTAAGGCAGAGTTAAGTTTTGATTTTAGTAAAGGGAGATTTACATATTTGTTGGAAAGGTTAAGGCCTAGACGCATGAAATCGATGGAGTGGTGGGAAAAATCTATTGTAGCAGCTATGCATATTGAGGAGATAGATATTAAAGTGGTGCCTGTTGTGAATGGGTTTGTTGATGTATTTCCAAAGAAGTTACCTGGATTGCCACCCAATAGAGAGATAGAATTTGGAATTGAAGTGTTACATGGAACTATACCCATCTCTAAAGCTCTATATAGGATGGCACCTGCAGAATTGAAGGAATTGAAATAGCAGTTACAAGAGTTGCAAGAAATGGGTTTCATTAGACCGAGTATATCACCTTAGGGCGCTCCTATGTTATTTGTAAAGAAAAAAGACGGGAGCTTGCGAATGTGTATCAATTACAGGGAATTAAATCAGGCTACTATTAAAAATAATTATCCTTTTGCCCTGGATTGATAACTTATTCGATCAATTGAGAGAAGCCATGGTGTTTTCAAAGATTGACTTGAGATCGGGTTATTATCAACTCAAGATCAAATCTCAAGATATTTAGAAGACGGCTTTCCAGACTCAATATGGGCACTTTGAGTTTTTGTTGATGCCTTTGGGTTAACAAATGCTCTAGCTGTGTTTATGGATTTAATGAACAGTATCTTCAAAGATTATTTGGATTCATTTGTTATAGTATTTATCGATGATATTTTGATTTATTCCTGAAGTAGAAAGGAGCATAAAGAGTATTTGAAGCTTGTGTTACAAAGGCTTAGGGAGAAGAAACTTTGTGCTAAATTTAATAAATGCCAATTCTGGCTTGAAGAAATATCCTTTCTAGGTCATATTATATCAAAAGAAGGTGTATCAGTTGATCCAGTGAAGATTGAAGCTGTTTTGGAATGGTTAAGACCCACAAACGTGAGTGAAATCAGAAGTTTTCTTGGATTAGCTGGATATTACTGAAGATTCGTGGAAGGATTTTCGAAAATTGCATCTCCATTAACAAGATTGACACAAAAGCATGTTAAGTTTGTATGGGATGATAAGTGTGAAAGGAGTTTTAAGGAATTAAAGGAAAGATTGGTATCTGCTCCTATTTTGGCATTGCTCATTAGTGGAAAGGAGCTTGTGGTGTTCAATGATGCTTTTATCCAATGACTTGATTATGTTCTTATGCAAGATGGAAGGGTTATAGCCTATGCTTCAAGACAGCTAAAGTCCCTGAGAAAAATTATCCAGTGCATGATTTAGAGTTGGCAGCAGTGGTACTTGCCTTGACACTTTGGAGACACTATCTTTTTGGGGAGAAGTGTTAGATATACATTGATCACAAGAGTTTGAAAAACATATTTATACAAAGAGAGCTCGATATGAGGCAACAAAGGTAGCTCGAATTAATCAAGGATTATGATGTAGAAATTCTATACCACCCTAGTAAAATGAATGCGGTAGCTAACGATCTTAGTAGGAAGAAGCAAGTAAATATTGCAACTCTACTCACAAATCAGAAGGAGATTCACATGGAATTTAGAAAGTTAGAACTTGAAATTACAATAGAAAAAATTGATGTGATGTTAGCTCAATTATCTTTGCAAACAACAATCTTGGAGAGGATTAAACAAGCTCAAAAGATGATGAAACCAAAAGAATGAAGTTTGCTATAAATGATGGAAAAAAAGAGTTGAAAGTTGATATGGAAGGTGTTTTTAGACATGGGAATCGGAATTTTGTCCCACAAGGTTTGAGAGAAGAGATCATGAAAGAAGCTCATTCCTCCACATATTCTATTCACCCCGGAAGCACCAAGATGTACAAGGATTTAAAGAAATATTATTGGTGGGAAAGATTGAAGAAGGATGTTGCTCATTATGTATCCAAGTGTTTGATTTGTCAACAAATAAAGATTGAGCATCAAAGACCAGAAGGAGAACTTCAGTTTCTATCCATTCTTGAGTGGAAATGGGAATATATCACTATGGATTTTGTATCGGCACTACCAAGAACTATTGCCAGGTATGAAGTTATTTAGGTGATCGTTGATAGATTAACAAAGTCAGCTCATTTTATACCTTTGAGAGTTGGAGATTCCTTGGAAAAGATGGCACATATCTACATTAAGGAGATAGTAAGACTTCATGGTGTCCCAAACAATTACTTTCGATTGAGATACTCGCTTTATCAACAGTTTTGGAAAAGTCTGCATATAGCTTTGGGCACCTTCATTCAGTACTGTGTTTCATCCACAAACTGATGGACAATTAGAGAGGACTATTCATATATTGGAAGACATGCTTCGGGCATGTGTTTTAGATTTTGGCAATAGATGAGACACTTACCTACCACTTATTGAATTTGCCTACAACAATAGTTTCCAAACGACGATTCAGATGACGCCTTATGAAGCTTTGTATGGTAGGAAATGTAGATCTCCATTATACTGGGATGAAGTTGGTGAGAGAGAAATTTTGGGTCCAGAATTGGTTCAACAAACAGTGGACAAGATACAAGTGGTAAAACAAAGGATGAAAATAGCTCAGGATAGATACAAGAGTTATGCTGACACGAGGAGAAGACTACTAGAGTTTGATGTGGGTGATCATGTATTTCTCAGGATTTCTCCAACCAAAGGTGTTATTAAATTTGGGGTTAAGGGAAAATTAAATCCGATATATATTGGTTTGTTTGAGATTTTGGAGAAGGTTGGACCATTAGCTTATCAATTAGCTTTACCCCCAAATTTGTCGGAAGTGCACAACGTTTTCCATGTGTCTCAGCTCAGAAAATGTATATCAGATTCCGATACCATCATTTCTTCTCATCAACCGGAAGTTCAACTAGATTTAAGCATGATTGAAAAGCCGATCAAGATCTTGAGTAGAATCGACAAAGTGTTAAGGAAGAAAGTAATCCCTTTTGTGAAAGTCTTGTAGACTGGAAAAACTGAGAGAGAGGCAACGTGAAAGCCCGAGATGAGATGAGACATAAGTATCCAGAGATATTCAAGCAATGATTAGGGTAAGCTAAGTTTCGAGGATGAAACTTTTTGAAGGAGAAGAGAATGAAATAGCCATGAGTTTCCCAATTTGTATTTTATAAAAGTGTAAATGAATTTTTACATGATTATGAAGCATGATGAATATGATTTATGCTAGTATATGATATATGTGTTGTGTTAGTGTGTTTAAATATTGATATATCTTAGTGTAATTAAATATTGAGTTTATAAGCCTACATTTTTTTCAGCCACAAAAGTCAATATTTAGATAATTATTAATTCTAAATTGTGCAAAATTCGTGTGAAAAATCAGACAAGCTAAAGTGACCCAAAAGAAGCCAAAAACACCATTTTTAGCTTCCAAAGCTCACCCAAACCAAGTCCAAACATTTCCTATATTTTTCTTAAGCAAGACCTTCATTCCTTATGGAAAAACCATAAAGACAAGTCTAAGATTCTAAAGAAATTATTTGTTTTTAAGAACATATTTGATAGTTTAAGGTTTGGTTAGAATATGAATTTTATGTTAATATGAATTTTGTTGATATACATGTGTTATTTAGGTATGAATAAATATCTTGATGGTTTATAAGTTGATATTTATGCTAAGTAAGTAATATGTAGTGTTGGAGTAAATGGAGTTGGGCATGAGTAGAGTAGAGATGGTTTTAGTATAATTTTGCATTGTGAATGGTTGAATGAGGAATCTTGTTTGACATGGTAAACATAGATGTTTAATGAGTTCAAAGTGAAGATTGTGTGTATTAAAAGGAGTTAGGATACTTATGGGTTGAAGAATGGTGTTGGAAATGTGTTTGGAGGAAGTTTGGAGATGAGAACTATAGTAAAAATGCTGTGTTTCGAAACAGGGAGGTTTGAAATTTTTCAAAACCTATGCTACAGTGTACGCCGTCTCAACGCCGCCGGTGTAGGGATAACACTACCGGTTGGGGGTATCAACGGGTGTGGACCAACTCCGTGGAATTCTCGAAAATTTTGAAAAATTGGAATTGCAGTCTACATCGGCTTAAAGTTGCTGGCGTAGACTATAACGCAGCCAACGATGGCAAAGCGTTGAGTTTTAGTACGGAGTGCACTAGATCAACGCTGCTGGCATTGAAGACCGGCGTATCCCCTGTAGTTTTCCTTTTCAAAAACGTCCTCCAATATTTTCCAAAGCTTGATATATGATCAATTGAATATTTGTTGAGTATTGTATGGTATTATATGATGTTTAATGCTATGTTATGACTTTGTAATAATTTATGTGAATTTCTTTGATTGGTTATGTATGAATCTAGTTGAGTTGTGCTTGAACCAAGTAAGAAATTTAATATTTTCTTTGTATAGTGATAGATCCTCACTCGCTAGCCCTATTAGTTCCTAGTAATTTCAGGTATGCAGTAACTTGCTTGATTCTTTGTTAGGATAGACATTCCTTAAAGTTACTTTAAATTAAGGAAATTTAATAATTGCTTGTATGATTGCCCTTTACACCGTTGAATTTGATTCGGAGAGCGGTATCCTACTCAGATTGGGGGCATGATAGTTTTGGTGCTTAGACCACCCTTGTCATTTTGAAATGACTTTTATAAGTGGTTCAGTGGGTAATTGAGAGGGTCTTCGGTATTGGTATAACACTTGCTTATTCTTGAAAGGATGTAATATGATTTAATTCAATGTTTATGAGAACACTTGAATTAGGTGATATTATGGATTGAGTTAAGTAAAGTCGAGAAGTGGCTGAGAACCATAAATGAGATTACATTTTCGTTTTGGATAAAATTATCTAGAAGATATAAGTATCCGAGCTACTTATATCAACCCCTTGAGCATCGTGATCATTACTCAGGTTCCCCTGGAAATCCTTGTTGTCTGGAGTTTGAATACTCCAGTGTTATTTGGCTAACTAAAGATTAATTAATAATCTAATGAATGTTGCATTTGCATTTAGTTTAAGTATGTGTGGATCATTTCACATTTGTATTCATTACTTGTGTACTGGGCTTTTAGCTCATACTTTAACTATTTCAGGTGACAATCAAGATGAGTTTTACACGATTATGGGTTATGGTACCGACTTTAAAAATTTCTTAAATGATCTGGAGGATTAGATATGACTATGGACTAAGATGGAGTTCTTTACTTGTAATAGACTAGTTATGGAATCTTTTGATGTTTAGATTAGATGATATAGGTAGAATTACCTTTTGTGGCTTTTGTTTAAGGCTTGTAAGAAGCCTTTGTTTGTAATATCTAAACCTAGCTGTATGTATATCTTGAACTTATTCCCTTTGTAATATACGATAAACATGATGTTGTGTTTTTATTACAAGTTTTACAAAAAAATAAATTAATAGTTTTCAAATTTATTAGTTGGGATATTGTGGGTTTAGGTAAATAATATTTCAAACATTTCTTCTGGGACAACCTTACATATAATTCTGCATATTATATGTGGTTGAGAAGCTGTTATCACTTGTTTTAATTGTAGGAGTGATAGCGGGTCCTTACAATAAAAGAATCTTCAGGTCTGTTTATGTAAGGACCCGCTATCACCCCTATATTTGAAATAGGAGATAACGGTTCCCCAACCACATATAACCCCTAAGATTATATGTAAGGTTGCCTGAAGGAATTGTTTGAGTAATTGTTTATCTAATTCCATAAAGATAATATATAATAGGAGACATAGATTTTTTTTTTTAACCTTAAACAAGACTATACTACTACACTACCAACATATCTTACAAAGGAAGTACAACTTAACTTCTAAATAGCTAAGTACATATATATATATAATACATATTACATCCAAGGCTTCTTACAAGCCTTAACCAAAATCCTCAAAACACAACCCTAAATTAACACTTTAATTATATCATCAACCAAAAAGAATCACATCTAATCTATTACATTCATAGGGTTCCATTGAGTCCATGGTCATCTCTAATCCTCCAACCCATCAAGAAAATCTTCAAAGTCAATTCCGTACCCCATACTCGTATAGAACTCATTAGAGTCATCACCTGAAAATGGATAAAACATGAGCCAAAGGCCCAGTACGCAAGTAACGAATACAAAATGCGAAGTGGATCACACATTCTTAGGCTAAATGCATTATGCAACAATCAATTGTTTATTATTAAGTCTTTAGTTAGTAAAACAACACGGAGTATTCAAACTCCGGACAACAAGGATCTAGTATTACGTCCGCCTCCCTGAGTGGTTCCTATTGTTCATACAGATTAGGCAGTCCCACCTTTCGGCATAGCCCGTAATACTAGGGGATCTTGAGTAACGCATCACAACGCTCAGGGGGTTGATATGAGTAGCTCGAATACTCATATCTCCTAAACAATTCTATCTAACAATGAGAAAGTACCCTGCCCCCAATCTGAGTAGGGTGCCGCTCTCCAAACCAGATTCAACGGCAAACAATGACAATCAACACTCATATGTAAATAGGACTTTTCTTAATTTAAAGTAGTTTGACTTTGATGCCTATCCTAGCAAAGAAATAAGCAAGTTACTGCGTACCTGAGATAGCTCGAGAATTAACGGGATTGACTGGGCGAAGATCTATCACTATTTAAATCAATATTGAATTTTACACTTAGCTTAAGCACTAATTAACTAGTTGAAAATATAAATAAATCAAAGAAATCCAAATAAATTAATACAAAGTCATAATAAAGCATTTAAACATTCTATTATATCCTAGATCGCTTAACAGATACTTAATTGATCATATATCAAACTTCGAAAAATTTTAAAGAAAGTTTTTAAAATTCAAAAGTGCAGGGGATACGCCGGCACTCAAAGCCGGCGGCTTTGAACCGGTGTTCGATACTCTGAAAATCAATACTGCCAACGCTGGCAGCATTCAAAGGTACGCCGGCTGCCTTAATTCTACGCCGGTAGCTTTGAGCCGGTGTAGAATGCAAAAATTCAAATTTCCAAAAGTTTACAGAGAGTACAAACCGGCAGTGTATCCATGTACGCTGGCAGCTTCTCATGCTACGCCGGCGGCTTTGGAATCCCAGTAGCCGGCGTACAATGTGAAAAAATGAACGCCGGCTGACTTTTCCAATGAAAGCCAGCGGCGTTCGATCGGCCTTAAGAAATTTGATTCTGTTGGCTTCCAACACTGCCTATAAGCCGACAGCGCAGAAGCCCAAATGCCGGCGTACGTTCAAATTTTAGTCTATACGAAAATGTTTATTTCCCCTGTTTTATTACAACTTTGTTCATTTTTCAAAAATTCCCCAAACTTAATCCAAACTTTCTAAAGCTTGTTATATGATCCAAATACTATCCTAACAACATGAATTCTACTTCTAATCATCAAAACACTAATCACACTTTAAATTCACGTCTCAACTACTCAATCTTCAATCTTCCAAAATATTCATCCCCACAGATCAATACTCATATAAGATATAAACTACCACTCCATTAGCCACATAATCTCATTCAAGCTATCATCAATGCACCAAATCAATCCCACACCAATTATCACATCAAAATCATTTCTATCTAACATTTACAAACAAACACAATATATAACATAAAATAAAAGATAAAGTTTGCATTAAACTCACATGACTAAATCTTGGCTTGGAATGAAGTTCAAATCCTAAAGCTTGTAATAAATCTTGGCTTAGGGTTTAAGATTTTGGGATGAGAAAGGAAGAAAGAAAGAAAGAAAGAAAAGAAAGAAAATTCGTAAGGAAATGGGGCTGCCAAAAAAGAGGTCTTAACTTGTCCAATTAAAGTCATTTGTCATCCAAAATTGGCCATTAAGGGTATATTTGTCCTAGAATTAATTTGGGCAAATTTCAAATGCATTTGAGTTATATTTAAGCTTAAAAAGTGGGCTTAAAATTTGAAAAATTCTGTCCAAATCCTAAGCTATTCAAAAGTAATTTGATTAAATTCTAAACATAACATGCATATTAATTTGAAAAAGACACACATATTCATTACACTATACACACATTTATACATATCAAACATAATATTAATTTCATAATACTATACACATATAAAATAACACATTCACTAATTATATTAACTAAGCACACATACATATATATATATATATATCATTCCAATAACACATTAATATGTAATTTAAGGAATTCATGGCTATTTCAGTTTAGATAGTCTGTTTTTCATTTATATATATCAAAATGATATGTGTAAAGTGCCTAATTTGCATTTATATTTTATCTATATTTGATCTTTTTTATGAGAACAACCAACCTTTTTTCACATGAATCTATTTCTTAATAAATAATTTATTAGAAAAAGTTTTAAAAAAAGTGTTTGTATCTGTCAGAAAAAGCTAACCAAACAACCCGGAGATGGGGAGCATATCTTTTTCTTTACCTATGTGATTGGCATTGGTCTTTTATTTTTTAATTCCATCTTCACTGATTATGTGCTTCTTTTTTAATCGTAGGACACTATTCATTGCCTATACATGGGCACGGCTATAACTGATTTGAACTAGAACGGTTCTTGAGGAACCAAAACTGGAACTGTCTCCCATAGTTCCGGTCTAATTCTATGGATCCGATAGTTCTCGGTTTTGGTTTTGGAATCGTGAAATTGTCTTTTCCTTTAAGCATTAAAATGAATTATATATTTTAATGAAATAAATTTAAACTAAAAAATAATTAATTATTTGGTTTAAAAGTTTTAAATTATTAAGGAAATTTTTTTACAAATTTGTTTAGAATGCATATTATTTATGTATAAATACAACTTATATTAATTATAGTTAAAAATATGAGATTACAAAATATTCTTGAGGATAACATGAAAATTACAATACATAAAATATTTTCTCATTATTAAGTAATGAATTTTGCTTTTAAGAGAAGTTTATATAAGTGTATTATATATAATTTTTAGTTATGTTTATTTGTATTATTGATAATAAAATATTAAATATTTTAAATAGGTAATAAATTTTACTATTCTTATAAAATAGTGTAAGCATTAATAAAAACATATTTAATATATATTTTTTTAATTTTTATCTAGTTATTTTTTCTCTTTTTTTTTAATTGAATAATTAGAACCATCGGTTCCACTGGTTTTAGGCCATAGAAATGTTTAGGAACCAAAAAACCGGTAATTTATTCGATGGTTCTAGAAGAGGCCAGCTAGTCTAGATTTAGTTCTAGAACTATCGATGATGGTTCCGCTTTGATTTTCAGTTTGGAATTGAATCGTTCTTGTGTCTACATAGCAAATTTTGAAAGCAGATTACTACAAATACCAATAAAGATTTTATTAACATAGAGTAAAGCAGGATATACGGTGCTTTTTTTTAATATGTTATGGAATTCACACATAAAAGAATATTCATAGTGATATTTTTGTTATAAGATGAAAGCAATAAAAAATTCCTATAAATTGAATTAAATTAAATGTAAATTGATTTTAAAGATCATATTAAAGATTTTAGATAAAAGTAAATTCTTGTTTGCTTATTCAATTTATCTTGGCAAATCTTATCTAACTATTTTAAAGTAAACTGAAATAATATGTAACAAAAATCCAGTTCAAAATTTTTAGATTTCAAGATAAAGATTTACATGAAATGTATATATATAGACAAATAAAAATCTACCCAAAAGAAGCTTGTTGTTTGGCTATAAGATAGTCATGTGATAATTTCAATTTCATGCATGTGATTCATTTGCAGGTGCTAGAAGAATTCTTTTATCACTATTTATGATTATTTTGGAGGACACCATTTACATTTTGTATTTTTGTTCAAAGACTAGATATCAATGATGTGCCAGTGTTTCATAAAGGCCTTTAAAGCAATTATTTTTTGTATAAAAATTTATCCAAATATGATTTTGTATTGAATTTTTTTATACATTAAAGTGTGAAATTTATTAATTGTGAGCATATTATTTATTTTTCATTCAATTATTGCAGCATCTTTTTTATACAATTTGAATAATAATAGGGTAAATTATACCAGAAAATTCTAATGTTTGGTGGTAAGTTTATTTAAGGTTTCAACATTTCGAGTGGTTCAAAAGAGGTCCCAATGTTTAGATAAGTGAGTCAATTAAATATATCTCTTGTTGACACATGTTGATGGAGATCTTAATTGACCCACCTCTCCAAAACATTGGGACATTTTGGTATAATTTAATCAATAATAATCTTATGTTTAATAGAATAAACTTTAAGAAATGAAAGGAACATATCACTATTTTTCTTGGATGGATGGATCTAGATTATGCACTTAAGATTGATGAATCCCTCACCTTTATCAGTAAAAGTACTATTGCTAAAAAGACAGTTATGAATAGAGAGGTGTTCTTTTAACATGAGTCTTATGATCATCATGCATGTAATCTACAATGCCATCAAATGAGCTATGCCCAAGGAGCTAAATACTAAAAAGTGTTGAGCCAATAGCAATATGTTTTGCAAGTTCTTAAAAAGTCAAAATCTCCATGAAATATAAAGGTAAAGGAAATATAAAGGTATATTATGGAAATGCCTAAATTTGTTACAAGACAGATGCCCTAAAGTTGGAATTATCTAATGACATTCTTATGCAACCTCTACTTAGTTAGGGCTACAAACTTGTGAGCTACTCAAGTCTATTTGTTTCAGCCTTGCTCGACTTAACTCTTTTAGCTGAACGAGCTAGGCCTGAGCTTGTCTTTTGGCTCATGAGCCACCTCGCAAACATGACCGTTTAATATACATAATAATATATTAATATATATTTAATATAATATTATATATAATTATTTATATTAATTTAATGTTATAAATATAATTAAAATATATAGTAAACGAACCGAGCTTAAGCTTGGGCTCAAGCCTATACATTTCAGGCTCATTAAGAGCCTAACTCAACTCAAGCTTATTAAGTTTTTATGCAAGCAAGCTTGATAAGCAAAAGTCTAGCTCGACCGAGGTTTTTTATCCCTATGCTCAATTCAATCTTTTCAAGATATATTACAATATCCAAAAAGAGAAACAACATTCAACAAGCTTGTTTTAATGTATGCAAAAGGAAGAGTGGATGAAACAAGGAAGATTAAAATCACTCACGTAGTGATTCATTCTTAAAACAAAGCTCTTAAGAAAAAAAATGGAAATAAAGACAAAGGAGTAGCAAATTTAGGGCCTTACATGTACAATTCTTTTTCCTTTCCGCAGGGATCGGGGGATTGGATCTACCTTTTTCGAAAATGAAATATGGTCATTACTTGTTTCTTTTGGAAGAAGTCTAGTCATCTAAACAAAGACTATCTTAAGTATACAAAGTGGCTTGCAAAGAGATGTGTGAAGTTCTCAACTTCATTTATTTAAAAGTTAATTTGAACTTAACATCAGCTTGTACTTGGTGGATAGATACAAGTGCAATTGTTGACATAAGTGTATTATTGCAAGGTTGTCTAAGGAATTAGGCACCAAGAGATGCTGGAAGATTCATCTATGTGGGTAGTGGCAATAAAGTTTTTGTAAGGGTTATTAGCATTTTAAATTATGATTAGAGTATGGTTATTTTTGGATTTATGAGAGACTTACTATATACCATCATTTAGATGAAATTTGAATTCTATTTCTTGTTTGGACAATTTCGATAATGTTTGTTCATTTGGAAATGGAAAATTTAGTCTTTTTAATATTCAAATGTTATTACTAATTGGTATTTTGATTGTTAATCTATATAAACTTGATTTCATGTCTCATATATGCAAGAATCTTTCATACAAATTACTATAGTATGAAGCGAAAATTAATTAATGAGAATTCTTTTATGTTATGCACAAGTGCTTTAGGACATATTTCCAAACAAAGTATTCAAAGACTTGTGTTAAAGGAATTATTGACTCCCTTGATTTTGCAAAGTTTGAAATATGCATTGATTGCATTAAAAGAAGACTAACAAATATAAAGAGAAAGGGTGTCAAAAGGACTTCAAGTGTCATGGAATTAATATATTGACATGTGTGGTCCATTCTTATGGCTTCTTGGAAAGGCCAATAGTGTTTTATTAATTTCATTATTGATTATTCTCATTATGGGTATTTACGTTTGATAAATGAGAAGTCTCAATTTTCTATAGTGAACACAATGATAGATTTGATGGATCAGGTGAACAACTTCCTGAATCCTTTACGAGGTACAAAAAAGAGTGTAAGATTGTTCATTAGTACACCATGCTAAGACAATTAAGTCAAAATGGTGTAGTTAACAGATGTGATTGAAGCTTAGAGGATAGGTTACAAGTATAATTAGTCATTTTCTTTACTAAAATCTCTTTGTAAGAAGTATTAAAGACTGTACTATACACCTCAACTAAGCAAAACAAGGCTGTATCTAAAACCCCATATAAATAATGGATCAATAAAAAACCAAGTCTAGGTATTTTAATATTTAGATTGCCTAGTTGAGGCTAGACAAAACAAGCCTAATTATTTGAGAAAATAGAACTCAAAAAGAGTTAGTTGCAAATTTGTTGGGTACTTAGGACATTCAAAATGATTTAAATTCTATGATCATCCAAGTATATCTTTTTTTGGAACTGGGAATGCGAAGTTTCTTAAGAATGTAGAATATAGTAGAAGCGCTAAAATACCCAAAATCTGACTAGCTAATTTGAAATGACTTAGTTGAATAATATAATAGGTAGTTAATTTTGAATAGAGTTTAGATAGTTTAAATGAATAAAAGAAATAAATAATAGAATATGATTAAACAACTTGATATAATTAAATTAGTAAATATGTTAAATTGAAATTTGAAATTTCAAATATCCTTTTCTTTCATCCATTCATCTCAATAATCTTCTTCAATGTGTTATTATTCAATTATTCAAATTATTCATTTAAACTCATTTTCTTCCATTATTGAATCCTTAAACCTCTAAACATGTTATTTAAATATTTAGTGGATTCCTAAATCCTTAAATTTAGTTTTTCTTTCATTTCTAGAATTCCCATAAAATTTGAATTCATTTGTCTATATAAAAAAAATCAGTTTTTAAGTCAAACCTAACCAAATATCAATTTGGTATAAACTAAATTCCTAAACTAAATCCTTATTTTAAGTTATTAATTCATAATATATAGATTCTTAAATTATTTCCTAATTATCTTCGGTACTCAAAATAAATATCAAAAAGTTTTAAACCTAATACCCCTATCATAAAAATATCCATAAATTCTTATCTTTTCTTTCCTTTTCCTTTCTTGCTGCCTTTTCCCTTTTCTTTTCTTCTTTTCCATTTCTTTACATTTCCTCTTTTCTTCTTTTTCTTCTCTTCTTCTTTCTTTATCTGAACAAATTAACTGTAAATCTCATTTCAAGGAGATCATAGGAGAAATCAAAGTTAGAAAATAAGATATGAGTGGAAAGAAGTTTGAAGTGGCTCAATAACTAAGAAAGAAGAGTAGTGGTGGAGTCTTGTTAGTTTGAATTCAATAAACAAGTGAGTTTTTGTTTTTAATTCAACAAACAAGTGAGTTTTTGTTTTTCCTTGTTTTAAATTGTTGTTATTTTATGTATATGATGAAATGATGCTAGTTATATTTAGGATTTCAAGATAAAACTTGTAATATAAGAACTTATAGGCTAAAACTAGGTGAGATCATGCATGTTAGAACTAGGATTTAGATAAAATATGAAGCAAAAATATGAATATAAATGTTATAAATGATGATTCTAAGTTTGTATGTCAAGTACAAGATGTAGTATATTGAAATAAGATGTAGAACAAGTAGTAAAATATGTTAAGTTTTCAAAAGAAAGAACAAAGCAAAAAGCACGAGGGGAACTTGAGGAGTTGTCTTGAGTTGTGCTCCTTACTGTTGCCTAAAAACACATGAATTTAACGTGCCCGAGAAGAAGCATGGCTAGAACATGACTTGCCCCATCCAACTGTGCTCCTCTCTAACCTCAAAAACTCGAAGAAAACATGCTTTCTAGAGCAGCATGGGTAGACTCTATGGTCTCTAAACTCTTTCAACCTTAAAAGAATACAGGAGAATACATGTGCCCATGTACCTCCCCATACACTTTTCCAGCTCCTTCATAACTTCACTTTTTCTCGTTCAAATTGCATGAAACTTGACTCAATTCGTCCCTTAACCTTAGACAATCTTCCAAGACCATCAAGACACAAATTTAGCAAGTACTAATAATTAGGGGTGGGCAAAAAAACCAATTGAA
Source organism: Combretum micranthum (assembly GCA_024138025.1). Lineage (NCBI taxonomy): Eukaryota > Viridiplantae > Streptophyta > Magnoliopsida > Myrtales > Combretaceae > Combretum > Combretum micranthum. The sequence goes on from JAMXBD010001499.1 coordinate 103,798, forward strand.
CTGAACCAATCCGTAACCGAACCAATCTCAACTGAAAATATGGCTTTTTTAATGGTTTGGTTTCAAAATTTTCCAGTCCTAACCAATCCATAAATTTATGATTTGGTCTAGAAGGAAAACCAAATCAAACCATTTTAGAAAAATATAATAATATTTTGCTATATGTTCATATGATTTCATTTGATATTTATTATTTGGTGAATATTGATTAAAATCAACTTGTTCATTTTTTATTTTTTTCGACTCATGAGATATTTTTTTTTTTGTTGATGATGAACTATTTTTTTAATAGCTTTTAACTTTATAAAGTATGAAATTTATTTATTCAGTTTAAACTCTTATTATATATTAATTGTTTAATATATTTTGTAGTTGATCATTTTATTCATTGATAAATTTTGTTGATAGATGATTTTTTATTTTCACTAAATTTATTGATAGATAATTGACTTGATTGTTCTATTAAAAATTATAAATTATGACTTACTATATATTGGTTGGTGAATGTATTTTATCAGTGGATAACTAATTTTATAGAAAACTATATATTAAAAGTATGATGAATTCATAAAGTATTTTGTCATGGTTTATAATATAAATTTTGTAAAATGATATAAATATTTAAGTATCTACACAAATGTAAAAAAACTAGAACAAAGAAAATTTTTAATTAGAATTTTGATTTAATCTGTAATCTAAATCGAACCAAACCTTATTTAATAGTTTAAAAAATTTATAATCGAACCAAATCATTACTTAATGGTTTGGTTTAGGATGGAAAAAAAACCAAATTGATCCGTGCCCACCCTAACTAATAACCCAATTATGATGTATCACTCAAACTAAAGTAATTTAATCGTCATACAATGGAATAGATGGATGATAGATGATATGATATGTTAGTTAATTTATACAATTAGGAATGAGTTAAGTGAACTTATAGATTTAATAACTAATCAGATTAAACATAGAAGTTAAGTATGAAATAAACTTAGTTAATTGATCTAAGTTCAACTTGACTAAATAGACTTTGATGAGCTAAAATGAATTAGATTGATTAAGTTTAATCAACTTGACTTAGTAATTGAATTAAATAATAATTTTAATCACTTGGCTAAGATTAAGTTAATATAAGTTTAATAACTTGTAATTGATTTAGATGTATCATGTTAGGCTAAACCATGACTAACATAGAGAATATGTTGTTTCAAATGCTTTTTTTTTTCCTTTTCTTTAAGGGAAAATGAGTATCTTTTAAAATGAACAATATAATGATGTTTTTATAATGTTTATAAACAAAAGAAAAGAAATAATTTGACATGTAATGAAAAATTGTTCGTATCTTGGCATGGCAATTTTCGCAACTATACTAGGGTTCCTATTTAGTCTCTGATCAAATATATATATATATATGTATATATTAAATGAGTTTGATAAATGGATAAATAATTAAATTGTTTACATGAGTTTAATTTCATGAGCAGTGTTTCCTCTGATTTATCCTTTGAGATGGCTTCTGATTTACCCTCTATTTCTATTTAGATTTTGAATTAATAAGGTATAATGATGTACTAGTTGTTTGTTAAGATAGACATTCCTAATGAACTAAAAGTTAAAGACGGCCTAAATAATGAGTGTTGCTTATGCATGTGTTGTTGAATTCTGGTCGGAGAGTAACCTTGTTTAGAGTTGGGGGTGTTAGTTAGCACTTAGGCCATGTCTTACCATAATGCAATGATATGCCATGTTGCAATAGCAATTCATAAGTCAGCGAGTAGCTGATAGGCAAATGGTATCAGCAAACATTTTCTTAAGCTTGGTGTGAAGTAACATGCTTTAATATACATTTATTGGACCGATTGAACTAATGATATGTCATAGACTGAGATAAATAAAGCTGTGTAATTACTGTAAACCCTAGATAAAACTATTTTCATTTTCAGTTATATATAGAAAATATAAGTATCCGGTGCTTATATCTTCCCTGAGCAACTGCTATTTCTTAGGACCCCATTTCTAGATATTGTTCCAGAGTGTGAGTGCTCCAATGTTGCTTACTTTACTTTAAACTAAAGATAATAATTGTTGTTTATTGCATTACATTAATTTAGGCACATTGTCATCCCATGTGCACTGTGTTACTATGTATGAGGATTCAGCTCATTGTTGTCTTCTTTCTAGGTGTTGTTTTGATGATGATGATGGTTTGGATGATGATGATGATGATTAACTGGGTTCTAGGCGAATTTAGAAGAATTTTTAGAGGAAGAAGCACAATAGGCGTTGGACTATTTATGTTTTATTTTAATTTGTTTTAGAACTGGATTTTCTTTAAGAGCTTGGTGGAGCTCACATGTTTTAAGTTTTAATTTTTTTTTTACCACATGAAAGATATATAAGATATCTGATGGTATTGGCTTGTTTTAACACTAAGTTACTAAGAGAGAATAGCTCATAGTTTTGTTTATGAGAAAATTGACCTACTGTGTGAATAGAAGATAGAAAATTTTTTATAGAGTTTGTTTTCCAACTGCTAAGTCCAGTTGTCTCAAGAATTTAATTAAACAATTTTTAGAATCTAAAATTGGTTAGCAAATATTCAACATCAATTATCCTTCAAAGAAGCTGTGCATGTAATTAGAGTTAGGCATATAGGTTGTGGCCTGTGGTCAGCCCATTTACCCACTTTAAAAAATGGGCCGTGGCTAATTGTTTTAGCTCGTTTAAAAGAGGGCCAAATTGGCTCAGCCCACTTAGGGTTGGACTGCCTCGCTAGCCAAAACATTAAAAAAAATAAAGAAGAAGAAGAAAGAGGAAAATTTAAAGAATAGTATAATAACATGTTAGTGATTGTTTATGATATGTTATGGAAGAAGATAGATTGATACACACAATACAAGCATTATAACATTTTTCTAAATATGTATTTATTGATTCAAACATAATATGATATCTAATAAATTATTTTAAAAGCTTGTTTTTACGTATCAGTAATCAAATTAACACAAAAATTAATCCTTAATATATAAAACCTTAAAATATAAAAATATTCTAATTTTCACATAAACTAACGTAAAAAATAAAAATTTAAAAATAAAAATTAAATTCAGTTTGGCCCACTGGCCGACCCATTTAGCTAGCAAGCCAAAGTGGGCCTATTTGCACACCTATACGTGTAATACTTTAGATATTATATGTGGCAAATGTACATGTTCAAATCCTATTTCAGGGCATTACAAGCACACAATTTAGAATGTTGAATTTAAGGTGGAATGTATCAAATTCTTATAGTTACAATTGATATTGTGCTGGCATTCTTTTCAAGATGCAAATACAAATTTTCAAAATATTCATAGAGTTCCTGTCTATATTAAGAGATCACAACAAGCTTAAGTGGAAATATCATTGTGTATATTCTAGAGGAAAGAAGATGTTGGGACTTTACATGATTATGCAGCATCTCCAAAAGCATGAGTTTGGATAGCTTTTGATTGATTTTTATTAATTTTTTTTTTTTTGTGGATACTTAATTTGACTAATTTTGTACAACGTTGGTTCTTTTTATTAATCATTTGAAATATTGTTATCTTAAATGAGCTTACTCCAAGCTTTAATACATTTTGGTATAATTTATTCTAAACATATATAAGGAGACTAAGTACATATTAATCAAATATAAGAGGGATGTATTTATAATTTAATCATATTTTATATACCTAAAGAACTCTATTGATTTACTTAAATTTATAAATCTCATCATGATTGTATCTTTCCTCCATGCATAGATGCCATTTTTTGTTACAAAATTCATAATTTACATTCACGCCGTGAACTTTAAGAAAAGTTGTGAAAATCCTTATTATTATTCCCATTAATATTTCTTAATCCTTCTCATTTTTTATCACTACTCTGATCGTGCTGTGATTATGCTAAAAAATTAATAACACTATACAACAGGAGGAAAAAAAAAAAGAAAGAAAAAAAGAAGACATTAATTGTGATAATGGCTCAACTAAGATATTAACCGTGATTATCCTCAATTTGATTTTGGGCTATGGTCCGCGGGCCAGCCCGTTTAACCCATTTTAAAAACGGGTTAGAGCTAGCTTTTTTTAGCCCGTTTAAAAATGGATTAATTTTACCCAACCCACTTAACCCGCAGGCCAAAGTGTGCTAGCCCGTGGGTTAAGTGGGTTGACCCACCAACCTACTTTTATAAAAATAAAATAAATAATTATAGGGTAAATATGTATTAATGAAGGTTATTCTTGAGATTTTTTATACTTGAGATTAAATTTATGTGTTAATTATAACAAAGAATGACAAATTGATGCACATGCACCATAAAATTTTATAAAATATATTATTATTGTTTTAAATAAAATATATTATCTAATAAGTTATTTTAGAAAACTTATTTTTATATAAAAAGTAATTAAAATAATAATGAAATTAATCATTAATATATATAACCTTATAAACTCTCTTTTTTATTATATATATCTTATTTAATAGTATAAGTAAGTTAAATGGGTCAACTTGGCCCATTTAACTCACAAAATATGTAAGTGAGTTAAAAGGGTCAAAAAGTGGATTGGCTCGTTTAACCTTCGGATTAAAGTAGGTTGGGTTAAGGTCAGGCAATTTTGGCCCATTTTTAAAGTGAGTCAAAAAATTTTGGCCCGTTTAACCCACAGGCCAAAGTGGGCCAGGCCGGATTGGTCCGTTTAACCCATTTGCCCACCTCTAAATAATACCTTATTTTTTTTATCAAAAAATCTTGATAAGCTGAAAACCTATAAATTGAGCTCATTTTTTCCCCCTTACCATTACAATGGGATGAAAAAATTAAACCTAATATTTTCTATTTGAAAAACCAAAAGAGATACCATTAAGACTATAAAGCTATTGGCAAATTCAACTCATCCTTAAAATATTCATAATCTTACCTGTAATCCTATGGTACTTTAAATCCATAGACCTCTACTTATATTTTCTTTGGGATTATCATGTTTTGGATACATAGCTTTCTTTGAAATTGCACCATCTTTCTCACTTCATAATATGAAAATATTAATTGTCATTGACACTTGATTTCAATTAAAAACAGTCAAACCTAGGCCTTTATCATGTACCTACGTTTTGATCGGACTCATTGTAAAATGCAAAGTCAAATTCAATTAATCCCGAAATTTTGGCTCTCATTAGACTTTATATAGGGCCGATTTATGCTTACAACTTTACGTATTTGGGCTCTAGTTCAAAAAGTTGGGCCTCATGCCTTTTTATTTGAAAGTAAACCTTTAATGCTCAAAGGCCAAGACCATGTGATTCCGTTACCATGCACTTGCCAGTAAAAGGCTCAATCAAAACAAGAAGATATTAGAATATCAAGATCCCCCGCTGTCCGAAAAATAACATGTTTTTTTATTTATACATCTTAAAATATTCCATACAATAGAATACAAGAGAGCTTTCCATGAAAATTGATAAAAAAATAAGAATTATAGGGAAGACATGGATAACAAACTTCTAATTAAATTCATAAATTTATAAAGGAATAATTACGAAAATTTATATACACATTTGGCAGTTCATCAATCAACTGCTCTGTATTTGCCTTTTAGCAAAAGATGGATTTGTTGTTTATTATTATTATTATTCTTCAATCAACTGATCTGTATTTCACTTTTAGCAAAAGCCGGATTTGTTTTATTATCATTATTATTATGATGACGACGACGACGACGACGACGACGATGATGCATTAATAATGTATACTTTTAATACTCTTGATTACATGTATTGATGCACTGGACCCTAAACGCCACCAAATGTTCCATACAGATGAGAAACCTTAATTAAGGCAACGACTCGCAGGCTTCCCTAATTCCATTGATTTAGGGCTATTTTACTTAGGGCTTTCAAATGAAAGAGATTTAAAATGTCAATCAATTATCTTGTGAGAAAGAGTATATGTGTGTTTGAATTTTTTTTTTTTTTCAAATTTAAGATCATATGCATGTCACAAAGGATTTTAATAAAGCAATTAATAATCGCATGGTAATGGTAGAGTAAAAGCCATGAGTTTATTAAAAAGAGAAAATAAAAAAAGGGTTAGTTGATTGAAAGTGTTTCAAAAGTAATGCTTTTATCAGTGCAAAGAATTTGTCTAGAATATGCAATTAGACACCAATAAGAAACTTTTCCCAACCAAAAGTATCTACAGAGAATTACAATTCAATTTAAAGTATGGAAACTTTTATGGTCGTATCATGAGACTGTACTATCATTAATATTATAGTTAAATTGATTATGAAAAGGTTAGTGAAAAAAATTTAAGAATTTTGATTATAATATGAATAGGTTTAAACCATTCAATGATGTGATGGAACTGACCTCATTGTATCCATCATGAGACCATAAAAATTTGTTATGGGTAAAGATATACTCCATGCAAAAAAATGGTGCAACATTTATGTCCCTATGTAAACATAATTATCTCAAGGAAGCTTATCTTTCTGGAAAAACAATGGTTAGGTACCATGATCAAGAACACTACAAAAAAAAGGGCCTTTGTCTCTATTTAATAAATGCCGCCAAATATTAATTAAACGTGACCAAAGAATTTTTGTCATGTTTAATACACGTAGCCTATAAACATCGCAAAAGGTCCGCCTAGATTAAATACATTATGTTAAAAATTTAAACGTTGCCAAACAACATTTGCATGTCAAATGGACTTTATTAGGCAACACTTAAATGTGGCCTAGTGTTATGTATTGGTCTCACTTATGCATGGCTAAATGCATTTAATTCTTTTCCCAAAAAAATTAGACGTAGCTAAAATTTTTGCATGGCGACATTCAAAACGTGACTAAATCATTTTACTGGCAATCAAGTTAGCGATGTTTAGACATGGCCATTATAAGAGTTAAAGGTGAGAATATAGTAAAATTAGTGATGTTTAGATGTGACTAAATTATTTTATTACACAGACTTAGTATGGTCGTTGGATTAAAGTAGTTATCTATATATGTGACAATTCTACTATAATGCTATCATTAAAATGTGCTATTCAAACAAATTGCATGTGTAAAAGCGAGTGTTCAATTATTGCAGTTTGGTCAATATGTACCTGTTTATTGTATATTGTATACATAATTAGTAATATGTACTTGTTTCATCACAATACAGTTCATATCTACCATATGAATATTAAAGAGTACAATGCGCTCTATATAGAATAAGATCTAATAACACAAGTAATACTTAAACTTCACCACGACTAAACTCAATCATGTCAATTGGTTCAACAATATAAAAAAAAAAAGAAAAAACTATCTAAGTCTTTCATTTTCTTCCTCCCTATCGTCATTATCGTCACCATGCAATGAATTTGGCAAAGAATCTTATGGATTAGAAGAAGAATTTCCTTCATTTAGATTTGCTGCCATACAATATATAGGCAAAATCAAAAAACCATTAATGAGATTATGTAAAATAACCCATGACAATTAACCTAAACTATTAGGAAAACTTGAGACAAGTTGGTCCTATATGTATCTCACACTTTTAGGCTCAAAGGATTAGAACTAGTAGAAAGACCTTAAAAATGTGGGGGGAAAATACAAATCATTCATAAAAGGAATTAAAGTATGTAGGATTTAGATAGACTATGTTTTTTATTTTTTTTTTCCAATTAATGGAAGAACAATATACAACACATACTGTGGCAAGAAGAGGACCTCTGTCAACATTGGGAAAACTTGTAAATTGATTGCCTAAAATCTCCGTCTCAGGAAGAGGAGGGAAAAAAAAAAAAAAAAAGGAAAACTTTACCAATGCTTCCAATTACCAATCAAGTAGTTAAAAAAAATTAAAATAAGTTCTGATGAAATGCAGAAAACAAATACCAAATAAATGATTGTCATAAAAATTTTATGATTTCCTTACAACTTGTAAGGTATACCAAATTTTGGAATTATAGCATGAACGAAAATAGCTTCATAACATAAAATAAATTCACGTCAGCCATCTTCTAATCACTGTGTTAGTATTATACGATCATTTTAGATTATAATTTCATGCTTTAAATTGATCAAAATAAAATCATACAAAAAAATATATTAGTCCTTGGTACAATTTTTTCCATGAAGGGAAAATTAATAGTCCTCAATATAATTTCTCATTCATTGGTTGACTTAATTTAAAAAATCATAAGCCAACCCATCCTAAACCTATAAAACTTACACTAAAATAAAAAAAAAAACACCTTTTTTTTACAATGTATAACAAAAAATACTCAAGAGCGCCTCTATTACAAATCCATTAAAGTAAACAGCAGGTAATTTTTTTAAACACAACAGATTCATGATTAATAAACAAATAAATAAACGCATATTCATGATTATTGTTCGAGAAAGAAGCAAAACATCTCAATTTACAATCAAAAGATCACAACAAATAATGATCAAACTTACATTTTATGCATTCAATTATTAATCAGGACATATTTTTTAAATACATCATTACGTAGTATGCTTAATTAGTATTTTCATTTAATATTCTCTAACTAAAAAAAACGTAGGAAAAATTATACAAACGAAAAGGAGTAAAATTTAACTGTATACTAGAATTGCAACATTGAGAACATATTCAATCCGATATTGTTCTTTTGCTTTTTGCCATTAAAGGTGTGCATTTATACAAATTTCTAACTTTTGATATGTAAAGTTTATTTTCATTCACTTTCATTCCATTGAAACATGGTACTTGCATGGAAACTATACATTTGATCTTAGCCAAAAGGCCGAGAAAGGTATTGGAAACTATACCTAGATATGAAAGAACATACCAAATTGATTTCACTGAGGTTCTGGCAGATCCAACTAGAGTGTGCGCCAAGATCATAAATACAGTGCTCTAATTTTAGTAACTACATAACAACCTCCAATGGCTAAATAAGAGTTCATTTCTTTATATAAGAATAGACAAGCCGCTTAACATTATACGAGAGCATGTGGATGAGAAAAGTAAGACCCAAAAAATAAGGAAGGTGGGTGCAATTTTGACGTGGCAAACATGGGGTTCTTTTTATTTATTTTTTATTTTTTGTTATGGGACCAGCATCTGATGCCAACGTGCACTAACATACATATTACTAGTAATTTAGACATAAGTATTATATATAGATATACTTATAAATAATAGATTAAAAATGAAGAGAGAGAGAGAGAGGGAGAGATAATAGATTAGATTAGATGGGAAGGAATGGTGGCTAGCCAAAGCTGACATAAAAACACTTAACACAATATTTCCACTTAGAGTGTGATGACTTAATTTTTAATTTTTAAGTTTCTAAAGCAATAGAGAAGGCAGCTGCTAAAGCAATCAGTGAACATCAACACTCTTATTCTAACAGTCAACATTTCTTTCTCTTGAAAATTACATTTATGAGGTCCCATAATGCAGATACCATGCCTAAAACAAGGCATTAAATTTCTTCTGACACAAAGGTCTAAGTTTCCCCAAATCACCAAGGTGTATGATTAACTAAAAACTGACCAGCGACACCTACTTTTGGCCAATAAAATTTTAAGGCAATTTCATCAGGACTAGATAATTGATGAGTTCTGTTTCACCAATGCCAAACTCAAAATAAAATGAAGATGTTTGTGTACTTTTCACAATAAACTAACCACATAAAAAAATGATGTTCATTATTAAGCTTCAGATCCTACTCATTTCAAATTAGGCAAATGAAACATAAGAAATCCTATCAATGAGGTAAAGAATAATAGCCAAACAGAATAAGCAACAAACGAACATGAGGACATCAATGTAAAATGTGTGAACAATACTAAGCAAGTGAAATTTTAAATAAAATACAGGTGCAGAATGCATCATTAGAAGATTTGGATTCAGTCTTTTGAGACATTACCTCAAATCACAAGTCAAATTCAAATTTTTTTTTTCCAACAACAATCTGGAAATATACTGAAGCTCCAACTGAATGCTTCAATAGGTAAAACTCTGTTCTGCATTGACTTGAAACTAGACATTTAAGCCAAGAATGCAACTGGGACCATCATCATCACTCCAGACATGAGGTCTTAAAGCCGTACCTCAGATTTATTATTCAAGAGTATACTTGTATGTCCTCAGAAAAAGCAAGATAACTCATATTTCTAGTTCAGTTGAAATATATACATCAAGTACCTTAATATGGCCATCATGAGCAATCGACAAATTATCAAGCTTCAAGTCACGATGAACAACACGTTAAGAATGTAAATACTCCAAAGAAAGCACCTGCATAAAAGATGTCAGGTCAATATAAGACTGGCTTCCATGTGCATGTTCATAGACTATGTAATTGGGCAGCAAATTATGTTGTGAAAAAAGGAGCTTACAACTTCAACAATATAAACATGAGTATCTTCTTCCTCTAGGCAGCCAAAGTTCCTCAGCAGTGAATATAGATCTACACCAATAAGATATTCCATCATAAGATACAGGTTTTCACTTCAAGTGAATGAATAGCAGAAGTGGACCTGCCACATTTCATGTGAAAATCAGTGCAAGGGACTATTATCAGGAAAACATGGTCCTTTGCCAAATGGACAAACTTACCACAAAAGGATTACGGACTGATATTAAGATATCACGTTCAGCCAAAATTCTTTCTACAGCATTTTTGTGGTTCATGTCTGCCTTTTTAAGAACCTATTTGAAAAAAAAAAAAAAAGGAAGGAAGGAAGGAAGGTTGATGCAATTGAAAGAAACTCTTATAACACATCTGATTTAGCTAAAATGCACTTGTGCTTTCAACAGTAAGAAAAAATGCATATTATCAATCTATATATGTTAAAAGAAATCAATCAAATGAAGGTAAAGTCTTTCAAACAATGAATTCCATCAATTTTCAACAATATAAAGTTAATAGTTCAACCCACTATTTTTGCACAATTCAATCAAGACCAGCAAGCGGCATAAGGAAGAAACATGAATGTTAATAGAAAAGGTAATGAAAGTTGACTTCTCAACATACAAAAAATAAAAACACTTTGATTTGTGCACTGCTACTTTAGCACTACACATGAACATATTTTATCTGTCATGCCCCAAAAGGTATTCTAAACGTGACAGCCCACCACACTCTATATTAAAGCTTAAGTATGACAAACTTTGTTATCCCATAAACTTCGATATCGGGTGTAAGGCGTACATTCACGATCATAGAGACCAACTTTGAAACAAGTTGTTTAAAAAGACATTCATTTAGCAGTTTAAGAATGAAAATCATAATACAATATCTGAAATAGGAAAATATATAAAGGTCTTATAAATAACAAAAGGGCATTCTCCTATAAAAAGATATAGTCCATCAAGGTCTGTCAAAGTCTAATCAAGATAATTACATGGAGATTTACTTAGAAGTATAATTCTATATTTAGTCCTTGACTTCTTCCAAAAACTCCTTAAGCCAAAAGGTAATACCTGTGAGAAATAACGCCAGGCCTTCAACCGTAAATAGGGAAACTGCAAAAGTATCTATAAGGGGGAATCATATGTTTAACTAGATTTACCCTTCATTCGGTAGTTAGGTGTTCCGGACAATGAGGCCATAGTTCGCAAATAATACTTTGGTAGTTTTATACAAATTCTTACTAATCACTAAAATGTAGTTAATTCAAGTGTCCACTTCACCATTTAATTTCGGGCAATCAAAGTCGTAGAATATATTTTCAGGTCCTCAATCTCATTACTATGCTCTTGCCCACTAAGGCTATAGTAATGAATATAATGTGACTTACTATGTGTCATGCATAAATCATTTTTTAAGTAATCATGGCATGTATTAGTCATTTTATAAGTGACTATAGAATTTGTAGACAAATCAATCTTATACTAAGTCATATAATGATTAATTAATAACTCCTGCCTCGATATACTTATCATAATTTCAACCATATAAGTAAATCATATGCACTATCATGTTTTATCTTTTCTTAAAGTCTAGTGTCACTAATCTACAAGTAAATACATAAGTACAATTGTAAGAATTTAAACTCAGTCGGCCATAGCAGCAGAAGCTTCTTAGTTGAAATAGTCCTCTGGCAAGGTAGCTCAAACTCCACTCATCTATACAAAAGAAATACCTGAAATGAGTATTTCTTGAAGTTTTTCTTAAACTTGCAACTCTATTCTCCTAAGTACGTCAAAATTCACATATAATGAAATTCTAACTTAAAATGATAGTAACCTGCTCATTTTAACTCGGAATTTCGCATATTATATACCGATTTCTACCTACTCGAAAAAATATATCCATTTCTAAGGTTATTTTCTATATATAAGGTCATTTGAGCTTCTAATAGTTACGGCACAGATTCAAAACCAAAATCCCAGCTTTTGGAAAAATAATTTCCCAAACTCATCTTTGTTCAAAAACCTTTTAGCAAAAATATAGATATGTATATAGATGAAAAAAAAAAAATCCTTTATGAGTATATATATAGACTAATATTATATACAAGATTCTAATGGTATTGTCTCAACGATTATTTTTCGTAAAACAATTTATCTTAAGGTGTCGAAACTTAAAACTTAACAAATTCTTTTCTAAGTGTTTGGAGAGACTTTATAATTTTTTAGGTTATTGCAAATAAGCATATTCTTATTTTGTTTTTCCTAATTTCCTTTCCAAAACAATTAAATTTTCCTTTAACTTTGATCTTCTACAAATTTTTCTTTTTGTGGCAAAAATGAAGTTTCCAAAGTTTTTATTAAGTTGTTGATAACCTATAATGATTTTGACTTATATATTGTTCTCAAAATGGTTTTGATAAATAAGTCTCTTTCCTCTTATATTTTTATTTATTAACTTCTTTAAGGATAAATTTTATTTTTAAAACTTGGTCTTTTAATTTCCTTTACTGATTTTATTTGAAAAGAAATTATCCTTTTAAGTTGTTGATAAAATCCATTGTTTTTAAACTCATCATATTAATATTATTTTTATTTCTTTGAAAATATGTTTATCATTTAAAAATTTGAAAATCATATTTTTTTAAGTGAGTTATAAATTATTGAGTTGATTTTATCTTAACTTTGAAAACTAACTTACTTCTTGGTTTTTATTATGAAGTTGGAAAGATTTAAAACTTAAGCTTTTTATGAAAATTTTATATACTAATAAATTATTTTTACTAGGCCTTAGGTTATCTTATTATGAAAAGAAGGTGCTTATTTTCCTTTATTTCCTTAGTAAAACTATCCTTATTGTCTTTTCATAAAACCTTGGGAAAGTTTGAGAAGTTGCAAAAATCCATTTTCTAAGTTGTTGGTGACAAACTCTTTTATATAGTGACTAGTTACATAATAAAAAATTTTAGTTTCAAGTTCCTCTATTAAAGAAAAAATTCCATTTTAAATGTTGTTGAGACAACATTATTATGATGATGCATGTATATGATCATGTAATATGAAAATGATGAAAATAGAAGAAAGAGATAAAAAGATAGATAATAATAATAAAGATAATATGGTTAAGTATTGGGAACCTTAGCTTCATCATGGTAACCCAGGTAAGTGTTGGGAACATTAGCTTCATCAAGACATGTCGGGACCAAGAATAGACTAGTCCTAAAAAGAAAAAGAAAAAGAAAAAGAAAAAGAAAGAGAAAGAAAAAGAAAAGCAATAATAGTAATAAGCTTGTTAATGAGTTAGTGAGCATTTAGGCTCTAAAATATATACAGATATACATATAGATAGTAACATATATATAGAGTTAAGTGAGAAGCATAATAATAACAATAATAATATAGCATTATAATAATAACAAGATACAAAAATTGAAATACTTTGCAATTGCAAGAACAAAATATGAACATATTGTTGCTTCTACAACTCATATGAGTTTTTGAAAAACAACACCATAGTCATGCTAAGTTACATGAAATGGAAAAATAAATGGTAGAAATGTAAGAATATTTACCTAAAGAGAAAATAAGGAAGTGGTAGTGTAAGAAAAGTTTGGATTGTGTATGCGTGTAGAAAGTGTGTAACGCCTTAAAATAAGGTATTATAACTCGCTACGTGTCCTCTCTTGAATAGGAAACGCTAAGGCTCTAATATCCACAAATATACAAATATCACCTGTAAACACACACATAGGGTATCTCATAGGATACTCAACACAACTTATATAACCTGGAACATAGCTTTTGAATAAACTTCTGATTTAAAACAATCATATAAGTTGGCAATACCGAGCCAACCAAACCAAACCACAATTTACATAAAAACATTCTTTATGACTTAAAACTTCCTACAACAATCTATTCCCAAAGTCTTTACATAAAACATAAGAAGATAAACAGATAATTTCCAAGTCTTCAATATGTCTAAACACTCCTCTTCTTCTATGAACCTATAAACTGCAAATCTAACGCTCAGCTAGGTAGTTAGGTCCACTATCGCCATCCCTCTGATCAACGATCAGATCATAACCTGAAAGATCATATAAATGCCTTCATCACTTGTACTTGAAATAAAAAAAAGAGCTCCAAAGCCTAGTACGATAACTTCAATCCATAAAAACAAATACAAATGTACACGTAACAAGTATATATATATCAAATGCACCTAGTCTAATGTAAGCAATCAATTTGTTATCTTTTTATAGTCAACAAATAAACACAGTTCAGAACTAAGTATACTCTAATCTCGAACTCGAAGTAACTCATACTCCTCTTGAAAAACAACTAACTCTTTGAAAATAAGGTATTATATACATATATGGATGAGTGAGTACTCCTCAAACATCCTAATTTCCTCTTAATTCTACCAAAATCATATCAAAGCATGAGTCCACTAGGGACAACCTCACACTAAGATCATCAAGGCGTCTCACCAGTATCACTGTCTGCCAGGTCTTTACTGGTCAAAGCCAAGCACAACCAAGCAGACAATTATTAAGCTAAATAGTGTTAGGTTTATTATGAAGTTCTGTTCCTGCAACCAATCAAGCAATACTAAACTTACAAGCAAAAAAAAAAAAAAAAAAGCAAGCAGAGATTAATCATACCTTTCTCAATTTCAGGAATACAACTCAAATCCGATATCAACAACAACAAAGACAAACCAAACTCCACAAACTCCTATATCAACATAAACAACAATTCCACAAACTCCAAATATCCTGTTATAACATATATATATATATATATACACATCAAGAGATATAAACACGTTTCATAATTTAACAGACATGAATTCTCCAAAAACCCTAACCTGACAAGAAATCTCTGATATTTACACCGTTTACTCCGATCAAACTCTACAAAAACCTCAAAACAATAATGAACTGCACAAAACTGCACAAATACCGAAATTTTCCACCAAAATCCTAGATTTGCATATTAACAAGAACATATAAGGATCATATAATCATACATTGATTAAAATACATCAACGAAAGGATGAAACTTACTGATTTGGATCATTAAAACCCGACTCGCATTCACAGACTCGGATTCTAACAAAAGCTAGGGTTTTTCTCCGACAAATCTTCAAGAACATCAACAAAACCCTAAGAAATCATGCATAAGTACGTAGAAAACATGTTGTAGATGGTTAGAACGCTTACCCGAATCAATCCTAAGCCTCACAAGACCCAAAGCACGAAGAACAGACCTCAAACGCTCTAAGAGAAAGAAGAAAAAAATGGAAATGAAATCTATCGAAATCTGTCAACTGCTCGCGTATATATAGATTTTTACTCCTACGCCGGCAGCATAGGATCTCCAAGAGGCGGCGTTCGATGTGCTACAAAAATACTTTACGTCATTCAAAACGTCATACACCAGCAAAACCCAAGGCAACGCCGATGACGTTTGACTCTGGCGTTAGACAATAATGCTTCTGATCCAATTCAACACTGACAAACACACACACACACACGCACACTCTCTGGCGTTCGAAACTAGGATAAGAAAATTTGTTACTATGGACATCCTACGTTGGTCTATATGCCGGTGGCATACTCCCTCTAAAAGGAGGCGTTGCATCTGTAGAAAATTGCAGAAGTTACAAATTTTCACAATTCTTTCCCAAAACAAAATTAACTAAACTTAACTTGTTTTGTGGCTTTGATATAAGCTTATATATATATATATATATATATATAATGATCCATATATTTTCATTTTATATTTTTTTTCTGTGTGTTACATCTCTCCCCTCCTTAAAAGAACTTTCATCCTCGAAAATTTACCTGGACTATCGGAAAAGCTCGAGATATCTGGATCTCATGTCCTCCTCCAACTCCCAAGTGGCTTCATGCTCGGTCTGATTCGTCCATTGTACTCTTACATATCTTATCACTTTACTTCTTAAAGTCTTTTCTTTAGCATCTACAATTTTTATCGGCTTTTTAACTATTGCAAGATTTGACTGTACTTCAAGTGGTTCTAGAGCTACTATCTCATCCGAGTCTCTAACATACTTCTTGAGCATGGATACGTGGAACACGTTATGTACCCCTTCCAATCAGTCGGTAAAGCCAATCTGTAAGCCATGTCGCTTATTCTCTCTAGGATCTCATATGGTCCTACATATCGAGGATTCAACTTTCCTCTCAATCCAAATATGACAACTCCCTTTGTTGGTGATATCTTCAGCAAAACATGCTCACCACTTGAAACTCTAAGGGTCTTCTTCGTTTATCTACGTAGCTCTTTTGTCAACTCTGAGCAGCTTGTAGTCTTTGTCTAATCAAGCTGACCTTGTCAACTACATCCTGAACCAATTCTGATCCCAATAATTGTCTTTCCCCCACTTCATCCCAATGAATAGGTGATTGATACTTTCTACCATAAAGCGCTTCATACGGAGGCATGCCAATCGACGCTTGATAATTGTTGTTATAAGCAAATTCCACTAATGGCAAATGTTCATCCTAACTTCCTTTGAAATCCAATACGCATGCCCTCAACATGTCTTCTAATGTCTGGATGGTCCTTACATATTGCCTGTCTATTTGAGGATGATAAGTGGTACTGAAGACAACCTTTGTACCTAAAGCTTGATGTAGACTTTTCTAGAATCTCCTCACAAATCTGGTATCCCTATATGATACTATGGTTACTGGCACTCCATGCAGTCTCACAATCTCCTTAATGTACAACTGTGCCAAACGCTCTAACTTATACTCAACCTTAACAGGTATAAAGTGAGCTACTTTTGTAAGACGATCCATAATGACCTAAATCGAATCAAACTTATCTCTTGTCTTAGGTAAAGCGGAAACAAAGTCCATTGTAATATGTTCCCACTTCCACTATGGTATAGGCAAAGGTTTCAACTCACCTATCGGTTTCCTGTGTTCAATGTTTATCATCTGATACGTATGGCACTTAGATACATATTTCGCTATCTCCTTTTTCATATTATTCCACTAGTACAGTTTCTTCAAGTCTCGGTACATTTTGTTTCCTCCAGGATGAATGGAATAATAGAGTAGTGTGCTTCCTTTAACAATTCCTTCTTAAGGTCTCCTTAAATTGGTATACACAATCTCCCTTTGTATCTAACAATACCATCATCATCTAAATAAAACTCTGGCGTTTGGTCCATATCCATTCTTCTCTTTATATCTAGGATACTCTGATCATCTGTCTGAGCTATCTTGATTCTATCCACAAGAGTAGGTTGAATTCTCATGTTAGCCAAATGTTCCCTTGTCTCATGACTATCTTCAACTCAAACTTCCTCATATCATTAAGCAAACGTCATTCTGTAATAATCAAGGCCACAAGATTCTCTACTCTCTTTCTACTCAAAGCATCAGCCACAACATTTGCCTTCCTTAGATGATACTGGATATCAATGTTATAGTCCTTTATCAGCTCTAACCATTTTTGCTGTCTCATATTTAACTCTCTTTGTGTAAAGATATTCTTTAAACTTTTGTGGTCAATATACACTTTACACGTTTCCCCGTATAGGTAGTATCTTCACAGCTTTAATGCATCTACAACCGCTGCTAGTTCCAGATCATGAGTAGGATAATTCCTCTCATAGGGTTTTAATAGTTTGGAAGCATATGCAATTACCTTGCCCCTTTGCATCAACACATATCCTAATCCCTAAATAGAGGCATTGCTGTATATTGCATACTCCTCACCACTCACAGGTAAGGTTAGCATTGGAGTTGATACTAACTTGTCTTTCAACAACTGGAAACTGGTTTCACATTTGTTATTCCACTCATACTTTACTCCTTTCTGTGTTAACCTAGTCAACAGACTAGCAATCTTAGAAAAATCTTCCACAAATTGCCTGTAGTACCTTGCCATGTCTAGAAAACTTCTGATCTCAGACACTATCTTGGGTTTAGGCCATTCAACAAATGCTTTGACTTTCTCAAGATCAACTGATATTCCACTACCATTTACAACATGCCCTAAGAAAAATACTTGTTCCAACCAGAATTCACATTTGGAGAACTTAGCATACAACTTCTCCTCCTTTAATTTGTTTAGAACCAACCTCAAATGTTCTTCATGCTCTTCTTTATCCCTTGAGTACACTAGCACATTATCAATAAATACTACAACAAACATATCAAGATACTCCCTGAAAACTCGATTCATTAAGTCCACAAACATTGCTGGTGCGTTGGTGAGTTTAAAAGGCATGACCACAAACTCGTAATGTTCATACCTTATCTTGAAAGCAGCCTTCTGATATCTTTGACTTTCACTCTCAACTAGTGATATCCATATCTCAAGTCTATCTTTGAGAACACTGAAGCTCCTACCAACTGATCAAACAAATCATCAATTCTTGGCAAAGGATACTTGTTCTTCACTGTCACCCGATTCAATTCCCTATAGTCGATACATAATCTCATGCTCCCATCTTTCTTCTTAACAAACAGAATTGGAGCTCCCTAAGGTGAAACACTGGGTCTAATGAATTTCTTCTTCAACAGATCATCTAACTGCACTTTAAGTTATGCCAGTTCTGTAGGGGCCATTCTATAAGGGGTCTTTGATATCGATGTAGTACCGGCTATCAAATTAATTCTAAACTCCACTTCCTTTATAGATGGTAATCCAAGCAAATCCTCTGGAAAAACTTCTGGAAATTCACATACTATAGGTACATCAGACAAAACTAATTCCTATTTATCCTCTTTTACCATAGAAGCCAAAACCGATCTCCTCTATAGTTCACAGGTAGGTAGAACTGGAGGTCGCTGCATTACCAACTTATAAGCAAACTGGTCTCCATCAGGTAAACTGAACTCCACTACTAAATTGTGGCAATCTATCACCACATGGTACTTTGCCAACCAATCAACTCCTAAAATCACGTCAAAATCCAACATGTCTAATACAATCAAACCTACAGGTAGATGCCTACCCTCTATCTCATTATCTACATCCCTACATACTCTATCCAACATAGATCCACATCTAAAGGTGTACTAACAGATACATTGTGCTCAACAGATAAACCACATGCATCCATAAATGATTCAGAAACACAAGAAAAGCTAGCACCAATATCGAACAATACAAATGCACTATACTGAAGTATAGGAAACATACTTACAATAGTGTCCACACTGGATGTCTCACTATGCTTAAGAGCATATACCTTTGCTAGTGCTCACTGTCCCTGGCCAGAATAAACTTTGCCAAACTGCCTTCCTTTGCAATCCATTGCTCGATATCCTCTCTATCCACACTTAAAGTAGAAAACCTATGGAAGGAATCTATCTGTACAAACACTGCTCTTGTGTCCAAGCTTCCCACAAGAAAAGCAAGCATTTTCCGCCCACTTACAGTCCTTCAAGTCATGTGGTTTAAGGCATCTAGGGTACCTCTTGTCAAAATTCTGTACTACCGACCTGAAAGTCTAAGTAACAGGCCTCTTGCCTTTGTCCTATGCTAGAACACTAGCTACTAGCCTCTTGCCCAAGAAATCTGATTTTTCTGAGGCTCTCTGCTCTTAATCTTATTCAAGCCTTGTTCCACTATCTTGGCCTTATTCACAATTGCTGAATAGTTGCTCAAATCCATCAAATTGACCTGATACTGGATCTCAAGCTTCAATCCAGTAATGAACCTGCTAACTTTGGCTTTCTCACTCTCCTTCAACGCATCAGGTAGAAACATCATCAGCATGTGCAGTTCAGCCTCATATTCCTCTACTGATAATTTCCCTTACTATAGAGTATAATACTCCTAGAGCATTCTCTGTTTGACACTATCTAGAAAGAACTTTCTGAAGAAAGCCTGTTGAAATCTTGCTATGTCACCACTCCTACCATGTGTCTTTTCGTGTTTAACCACTAGTTATTGGCTCTTCTAGCCAAAAGATAAGATGCATACTCAACCCTCTTGTTCTCTGGAATGTCCAGAGCAGAAAAAATCTTCTCGACTTCCTCCATCCATAACTATGCCTCTAAGGGTTTATCGGGTATTGTTTCAAACTTAGGCACCGAGTCTACAAATTTGTTCAGCCTAAGAACATATGCATGTCTAGCCCCATTACCTTCATTCCCATTCAACCTTTGTGTGTCATGTCTCCAAACTTCAGCATTAGCTTAGACCATCTGCATATCTCTTCTTATATCCTGCTGCCGCTGTCTAACTACTCCCAACAAAGCATTCATAGCTTGCATACGCTGTGTAGCATCAACTGGTATCTGTTGTCCTACAGGTGGTGGTGGTAAATTCTTATTCTGAGCCTGCTACTCCTCTTGCCTATTGTCCACTTCCTCCTCTCCCACTCTGGAGGAACCCACATCAACTGTTCTTCTTCTAGGAGGCATTTTGACACCAAAAAAACACAACAAGATCAGACGTGATATCCAACTTAAGATCAAAACTTAGAATCTATTAGACAACAACAACATAACTAGACAACAAACCTATTTTACCCTACTCACCAAACTTACCGTCCTAAGAAGTTAATTTCTTAAATCTAAAAGATTCAAAGCTAAAGCTCTAATACCAATTAAGCTGTAATACCTTAAAATAAGGCATTGTAACCCATCACGTGTCCTCTCTTGCATAGGACATGCTAAGACTCTAATATCCATAAATATACAAATATCACCTGTAAACACACACATAGGGCATCTCTTAGGATACTCAACATAACTTGTATAACCAAGAAC
>JAMXBD010001499.1:127500-357353 GCA_024138025.1 Combretum micranthum
TGAAACCCTTGTATTTTTACGAATTCATTGGTATTATCGGACTATTTTTGCTGTCAAGTGTACCGAGACATGGTTGTAAAAAATTGACCCTATTCGTATCTGAAAGACACTAAAAATTATCAAATCCAATATTTTTATACTTCCTATATTATTATGATCTATTGCCTACTACTATTTCAATGTCGTTGTTTCGAGGTTAAGAGCATGGGATTATCGGATCTAATCTACTAAGGTTTGATGTATATTTGTTGACCTTAAGGTTTCTGGTTGACTTCCGATTTAGGGTTTAAGCATAAATCGTAGCATAAAATCTATGGGATTATATTATCATACTGACAATACTATTCTAACATTGAGCATGGGCATACTTCTTATCAATATGATGATACAATTCTATCAAATTACCAAAACAAAGCTACAAACGATTGAACTTTTGGCTAAATTGAAAGGTTAAGACAAAGGTATCCCATCATGTATGATAAAGAGGAAGAAAAGTATCTTTATAGCAAAAAGGTTCTCTGTGGTTTGCTTTTTGGCCAAGAAAACACATCCAAATGCACCCGACTAATTGGTTTAATGATTACAAAGTCAGCTATTGAGGCACAATCTTAAATGGGATGCATGGGGCTTGTCCTCAAGCTATGAACCATGCTATCTTCCAATGGGGCATACTCATCAGTTATAATACTTGTTATGTCAAGTTTTCCATCATCCATTAGCTCATGAAGTTGCAAATATTTTTCCCTGTAAATCGGATGCCATCACAACTAAAGTTAAGGGTAATATAATATCAACTGCCTTCATATCAATATCAATATTAAAAAAAGGTTGCAACATTTATTGAGGAAAAAAAAAGGAAAAATTTCAATCCTTATTCTTTTTCTTCTTCATCACTCACAAATCCCCATATAAAAAATCATTTAAATCCCACGATAAAACCAAAACAACCCAGCAAAACCCTCACAAATACTAAAACGTTCTTAAACCGAATGAAATCAAAACATCACTATGAACAGGAGCCCTTCAACTTCTTCCCTAGGCCTTGGAGGACTAGACCTCTCACAATCCTTTGTCAATCCAATGTACAACACAGCCCCTCCATCACCTACAAAGCATCACACCAAGGTCTCTATCATTGGTGCAGGCAATGTCAGCATGGCCATTGCATAAACCGTCCTCACAATGGATCTGATCGATGAGATCACTCTCATCGATGCCATACCTGAAAAGCTCCGAGGTGAAATGCTTGATCTCTAGCATGTAACCGCCTTCCTCTTAAGGACTAAAATCCTCGTAGATGTTGACTATGAAATAATTGTTGGATCTGACCTGTACATTGTCACAGCCGCTGCAAGGCATATTGCAGGAGAGTCTAGTTTGAACCTTCTATAGATGAATGTGGCTCTTTTTAGGACTATCATGCCTAAGCTTGTGAAATAGTCACCAGGTTCGATACTTCTTATAGTATCTAATCCGGTGGATATTTTGACATATGTGGCATAGAAGTTATCAGGATTTTCATCGAATCAGGTTATTGGCTCGAGTACAAACTTGGATTCATCCAAGTTTAGGTTCTTGCTAGCAAATCACCTTGAGTTAATGCCCAGGATGTGTAGGTTAGTAATAGATAACTTGGTTACATTACAATTGAAGTGTGGAAACTATAAGTGAGTGCATTAATGTTTTGGGTAACATTTAAATAAAAATCCAAAAAGTTGGAAAATAAATTTTACACTAAGTGCAATCAAAGATGATTTATACCTTTAAGAAGATTTTCCTCCAATATTCTATAATAAAACTAACAATTGGCTATGATTCACAATAGAGGATTAACACAAAAACCAAATCTCAGAAACAACAAACAAAGATTAACATAAAATTAATAGACATGACTAAACCCATTATCAAGAGGGTACTAATTATTCAAACACAAATAGCATAATGGATGAAATTCCTTGTTTTATCCAATACTTGTGCTTCATTTCTTCTCACGCGATGGGGTTTCTAAATGATGAAAAGGAAACCCACATGTTAGTATTCTTTACTTATTTAGTATTTTAAAAAATGGTAAAAGCGAAATTGGAAGAACTAAAATGGCAATGGAGAAGAAGTTGATGAAGAATGCCAAAAGACAAGAAAAAGAAGATAATGATGAGAATATGAACAAAAAGAAGAACGAATTTGAATGTGTGGTAAGGTTTGAGGAGATTAGATATGGACAAACCTTTAGGTGATATGCCGGTGGTTTCTCCTAGTGCGGTGGTAGTGGTGCAGTGCTGTTGGCTGGTTGGTGAAAGTGCGATGGAGAGACTTTGTCTTGATTTTGGAAGAGAGAGTTCTATAGAGTCGCTTGCTAGGGTTTCATTTGGGAGAGACCAAACTAAACCAGAAGGATTTTTTAAGTGGATTACATTATTTTTCAAATCAATTCCTTCTAATTTTAAAAAGAAATAAAATTATTTTATTTCATTTATTTGTTTTATTTTATAATTACAATTTGTTACATTTATTTTATAAAAGAGTTACCTATCTAGTGACCATTTGGTGAAATCAAAATTTATTCACAAACGTTACTAGTAGTGCATATTCAACTACTGTTAATAAACGTGACTTGAGTATAAAGGAAAAGTGATGTTTGCAAAATCTACAAACGTCGCTATATGTCAAAATTCTTGTAGTGATAAGCAATTGGATCAAGTCATTACAGGGAACCTGATAATTAGACTGTAGCCCAATTAAAGATTAAGCTCAGCCCCACTTTCTTACTAAACCCTAATATCTTTTTCTTTCTACCATAGATATCACTTTATGTTGCTCACTCAGCTAAGTTGTCCTCTCTTTTCTCTCGTGTTTTCTCTCAAGAACTAGGGTTTCTGACTAAGTGTTTGTATGATTGCAAGCAATCTTGAGTGATTTTGAGCTGCTCCTACTCCTAATGTTTCACGAAAGAGGCATAATGTTGGTAAAATTGGGATAAAACCCGATTCCATTCATCATTCATTTATTTATAGCAATCCTTGTATGTAGATTTGCTATATTGTTTACATGTGATTAGAGATATTACTATAACAATTAAAGTACTTGTATCTGTTGTAGTTTATTTGACTTAGTCCTCATGTTAGTTACATGTAACTACTTCTATTAATTTGATATGTATCAATTGTTATGCTACGTAGTCTTCCATCCATCCAGGTTGTGTTTTCTTCCTTATACTCCTTACTGTAACAATTTGCTCCCCCTATTGAGACAACACCTTGTCCTCAATGTGAAAATCGAGATATGCAGTGTGAAACCTTAATAGATCTTCCTAAGTAGCATCCCTTAATAATAAACCTTCCTACTGAACAAGGATCTGAGAAACCCAAGTATTATTCCTCAAAAATTGTCAATTAGCTAAGATAACTAATGGTTTGACCATTGATATGTTCCTATAGACCTCAGTGGGTAGGTCTAGTGTTGGAACAGTTTGTCCCACCACTTTCTTTAGGACTGAAATATGAAATACATTATGAATTTTAGCTCCCTTTGGTAAGATAAGCTCATAGGCACAATTTCCAATATATTTCATGATTCGATAAGGTCTATAATAGCGTTTGGATAATTTTGTATGAAGGCCCTGTCTAGTTGAAATTTATTTATAAGGTTGTAATTTTGCAAACACCAAGTCAACAAGGCTAAAATCAACATCGGTCCTATGCATGTCTGCATTCTTCTTCATTATCCGTTGTGATTTTAGTAAGTTAGCATTCAACTAACTTAATATTTCATCCTGAGTGAGTAAATTCATATCTACTACTACTATATTAGCATCTTCTTTATATAAAGGAATAGTAGGAGGAACTCTGCCATAGACCAATTGAAATGTTAAGCGACTTCCTTCATGAGCTGAAGTATTACAAGAATATTTAGCTTAAGCCAAATATGATGTCCCAATCCTGCGGTCTATCCATAATATAGCATCTCAGATATTGGTTAATCACTCTATTTAAAACCTTTGTTTGACCATCTATTTGTAGGTGATAAGATGAACTATACTTCAGTTTTGTACCACTTAATCGAAATAATTATTGCCAAAATTGGTTAAGAAAAATTGGATCTTGGTATGACATAGTAGATTTCAAAAATCTATGTAATTTGACAACCATATCAATAAAAACTTGCGCTACTTTTGTTGCCTCATAATGAGATTCTAAGGCATCCAAGTGGCAATACGTAGATAATCTATCAACTACCACTAATATCACTGTTTCCCCATGAGATTTGGGTAAACATGTGATGAAATCCATAGAAATGTCCTCCCAAACTTTTTCTAGAATTGGAAGTGGATCAAGTAATCTTTGTGGTGATTTAGTGAATACTTAATTTGTTGACAAACCGTGCAATTCCTACAATAATCTGTTACTACTTTCTTCATTCTATCCTAACAAATTGTGATGGAATTTGATAGTATGTCTTGGCAGCACCAAAATGATCTCCCATTGGAGAATCATGGAATTCAGTTAATATTAAAGGGATAACCTATGATGTAGGAACCAAAAAAGAGTTGGTGTTTATGATATAACACCCCATTGCTTCATTTCAGTGTCTGGTATCAGACCATCCCTCTTCCATTTGTCTAATAATATCTCTGAACTCTTGTAATTAGGTATATTCGCCTTTTAATTGAGGCACCAATTCCACTTGTGGCGTAGAAATAACCATTAATTGGCCATCATTCTATCGAGAAAATTACATCAGCCACTGTATTACCTTTCCTTGCCTTATAAATAACACTATAGTCATAACCTAACAACTTGACTAAGTATTTCTGCTAATTAGGCGTTTGAATGATCTGTGTAAGCAATTGTTTCAAACTTCTATGGTCTATACAAATAATAAATTATGCTCTTAAAAGGTATTGTCTCCATTTACGAACAACTACTACTAATGCATGTAATTCCTGAATGTATGTAGAACTTTTAACATGTGTACAAGGAATTTCTTGATAACGAAAGAAATTGGTCTTTCATCTTGTAATAATATTGCTCCTACATCTATACTAGAAGCATCTATGTCTATAACAAAAGTCCTCAAAAAATCAAGAAGTTGAAGTATAGGCACTAAATACAAAGCTGCTTCAACTGTTAAAAAGAATTATGAGCTTTAGTAGACCACAAAAAGGCTTCTTTCTTTAATAAATTGTTTAAGGGCACTCCAATAGTAGCAAATCCCTTGATAAACCTCCGATAATATCTTGCAAGACCCAAAAATGCCTAAAGCTGCTTTATATTCAAAGGTATTGGCCACTTAGAAATGGCTTCTATCTTAGTAGGATCCGGACCTACAAAACCCTTGGACACAACATGTCCTAAATACTCAATTGAGTCTACACCAAAAGCACACTTAGTCTTTTTCAAATAAAAAGTATTATCTAACAATATTTGGAACACCACTGACAAGTGTACAACATGAGCTTCCATTGACTCACTATACATCAATATATCATTGAAGAATACAATAACAAATTTCCTTAAATGTGGCTTGAATATGTTGTTCATGATCAATTGAAATGTAGCAGGAGCATTGCATAATCCAAAAGGCATCACTAAAAATTCATGGCGGACTTTTTGGGGTCTAAATGTTGTCTTGTCCATGTCCTCTTTCTCCTTTGGATTTGGTGATACCCCATTCTGAGATCCAACTTTGAAAAAATAGTTATTTGTCTTAACTCATCTAGTAGCTCGTCTATAGTTGGTATTGGAAATTCATCTTTGATTGTAACTTGATTTAAGGCTCTATAATTGATGCAAAACCTCAATGTCCTATCTTTCTTCTTCACCAATAATACTAGTGATGAAAAAGGACTATTGCTGTTTTGTATAAACCCTTGATGTAACATTTCTTACACCTATTTCTCTATTTCCCCTTTTGAAAGTGTGGGTATCTGATAAACCAAAATTATTCCTATTTTATGAATGCCAAAATAGACTTTTATTGATCACTTTATTGATAAATATTATGAATTTAGCACTTAAAAATATTAATTTATGTTTTCAGGCCTTTAAAGGAGTTATTTTATGGAAAGACAGCAAAATGGGTCAAAATTGCAAAGTTTGGACCAAAAAATGGTTAACATAACAAAGACAAGCCGTGTCCCTAGTCATGTCAATTTCCATAGTGAAGAAAACAGCCAGACATTTAAGTGACACGACCTGTCCCTAAACCTGTCGATTTGACAGTCCGTTACTTTTTGAGAAACGGCTTTTTTATTGAATAGTAACCCCTATTTATTAAAGAAACGTCTATTGGACATTAAAGGGGTATTACTTTGAAAAGCCAAAAGACCCGTAACTCCCCGTAACTTCCCATTTCCTCCATAATGAATATTCAATTCCATTTATGTGTTATTTTGAAAAGTCAAAAGACTCGTAACACCCGTAACTCCCGTAACTTCCCATTTCCTCAATCAATAAGCATTCAATTCCATTTATGCAAAGATCATTATAAATTGAAGATGGAGGAAGAATCAACAACAAGAAGAAAAGCAAGGAAGAGAGAGAGAGAGTCAGATATCATTTTCTAACCCTAAGTTCGTCTTTTGGAGAGCTTTTCAAGGAGAATTGACGGCACAAACATCCGGAGTCACAAAAATTGTTTCAAAAAGGGGTTTTTGTCATTATGTTTTATTTAAACTCTTCTGGATCTATTGTTCTTGTTGTTTATCATATGGAAGAGTAGATTTGTTTGCCCTAGGTTTTGTGAAACCCTAACTCATGTTCTGAATTGTTATTAATTGATGAAAAGTTTTGATCTCGAATTCGTTTATGGGATTTAATTGTCTTGTGATAATTTTCTGGCCAGGATTATTGCTTGTTTGATTCTTATTAGTTAGAAAGAGATTTCAACTAATAAGATAGATCTTATATGAATGATAAATTTGCATGTTTCACCTAGATATAGGGAGACTTCGAATTTTTGCTATAAAGATTGAATCTTTATTTAGGGTTTGTGAGTTTTATGCAATTTTACATTGGCGTGAGTGAAGGAAGAGATTCCCATTTTCTCATGTAAAATTAGGAATCAATTGACTTGAAGAAAGTAATTGGTTTAATTTAGAAACCCTGCAGTTCAAGATTTGATTTTTCATCAGTTAATTTTATCATAATTATTAAGGGTTATGGTGGATCAAAACTAGGGGCATTGTTGTGAATTGAATTAAATTAAGGAAAGCTTTCATATTCTATAATTAGGGTTTGTCAATTATTAGCATAATTAATTATTAGGGTTAATACAATCTTTTGATAATTCAAACTAGATAGTAGTGAAAGGGTATTACTAGTAATTGCCCATAGATCTTTAGGACGACATCCGAGTTAATTTATATACTACAAGATAGGTGTGCTGCCTTGTGTGGATTTGAATTAATTGGATTATAAATTTTAGACTTGGTGATCATACACACATCAAAAGTTTTGGCGCCGTTGCCGGGGATGGAACCCGGGTCACCCGCATGACAGGCGGGAATACTTGATTTTAAATGGATACCATGCTGGATTGATCTGTTTGGAGGCAATGATGAT
Organism: Combretum micranthum; assembly: GCA_024138025.1. Classification (NCBI taxonomy): domain Eukaryota; kingdom Viridiplantae; phylum Streptophyta; class Magnoliopsida; order Myrtales; family Combretaceae; genus Combretum; species Combretum micranthum. The sequence goes on from JAMXBD010001499.1 coordinate 135,060, forward strand.
GCTATCTCAAAGAGCTTAGAGAATCTACCTAACAATTGAGATAATGAATTGTTGTTAGTAGTACTTGATGATGCTTCTTATTCTACTTAAGCCACTAACTTAAACAATCATGCTACTGCATCAACCTAAATCAACTGTTGTAATTGATGATGTGATATCTGTTGAACTATGTGTTCTATAACTTTCAACATTCTCTATTTTCCTCTATCCCTACAAGTCAAGCACAATCTACTATAAACAATAGTTTGCTCCTAACCCTTTTAACCATTTTACTTCCAATACAATATCCACACCATGAATAGATAATACTTATAGAGAAATGTTAAATGTACATTCTTGAATTTCAAGAGAAATATTTGTATGCTACCCTCACAACTCAATTTCTGACCATTAACAATTATCACAGTAAATAATTGGTAATCCTGAGTATTTTGCAATTTGGTTCTGAATGAAATTATGGGTGTTTCCTATATCCACTAATACATTCACAAACTTATTCTTAATTTTTCCTATAAATTTCGATGTTTGAGGGACCATATCCCTTGACAAATCCTGATAACTAATGGAAAAATTTTCATTATCATTTAAATTGTTATGATCATCATGTACATTATCAATAACATCATCAATGTCATCATCTATTGTATCAGTTAACAAAATCATGAATTTTGCTTTGCATCTATGAAACTTATTAAACTTTTTGTCATAGTTGAAACATAAACCTTTCTCACGTCTTTGTTGTATTTCCTATCCTATCAACTTCCAAACAGGTATGGTCTTAGACTTTTCTTGAACAATATTCTTGCTTGTATTTGTGGTAACTGGTGTTGCAAATGATGTCTTCAAGACATATTATGGTTTTGTAATGTTCGACCTATATTTTCATTTCTACTATTGAATTGATATTGATCACTATACTTTGTATGATGCAATTTAGGCAATGCTACTGCTTATGTCACGCTGCCCGGTCTTGCTATCTGTAATTCCCTTCTAATATGCATCTTTTGAGTTGAAATAAAGCAACTTAAAAGAAATTTTTTTGATAACCTAGAAATTTGATTCGACAAGGCTTCAAAAAAACTTTGATATTGACTGACTAATCCTTTCTGCTTGAGTTTATATTCAGATAGAATGAACCTTGCCTCCAATGATTTTAAGAAAGCTTCCTAGGTTGAAATTTGGTAGTTAATGTGCGTCTATTGGTACCAATTTGAGGTATCTCCCTCCATGGCAAATGATGAAACAATGACTTGATCGAATTCTTCAACTTTATAAAAGTTGAAAAATCATTAAGCTGTGGATATCCATTTCCTAACATTTTCTCCAAAAAATTTGGGTAATTCCAATTTGATATTTCTCATAAAACCCTTTAATCTTTTTGTCCGATGATGGCTCTCCAAACTCATGTAATGTTGAGGTAGTCTATTGAGCTAGAGAACACTACAATTCTATGTGTTCCATTCTTCAGATAGTTCTTGAAATAATGTCTAAGATTGTTTCTCGAATAGTTGTTGTTGCTATTGAAAGGCCAAGAGCATATTCTTGATAATATCCATTTATGATGCCATGTTGCCTTGATTGTTTCTTGTCGTTGGAGCCATAAACCGAATAAGCGAGAGCACCAAAATGTTAGACTATGGCCCAATTAAATATTAAGCCCAACCCTAATATCACGCCCCATAGGGTACCCTAAATATAACAGTCCGTCGCATGCCATATAAGACCCACAAATTACTAACTTAGTCCTTTGAGAGTCTTGCATAGATGTAAGGCATCCCTTTACGATAATAGAATACTTGAATCGATGAAGATAAAGAGTTTAAATTGACATTCAATAGCATTAGAATACAAATCAAAACACATATAAATAGTTACAAAGACTAAGGGGCATTCCCCGCCAAAAGAATATTGTTAAGAGGTCTATTACAGTCATTCAGAGTTTTTTGGTTTCCTATGGAAGTCTAAACAGAAATGAATATAATATCTAAAGGAAACGCCTAGCTCCTGTACCTGAGCCTTACGGTGCCTCTATCTAAGCTAGATAAATGAATGCTGCAGCAAATAGAAACTGTAGGGACGTGAGCTACACTAGCTTAGTAAGTGAGAACTTTCAATATTACATTCATAACACGTCATACGAGCAAGTGATTAATTAGGCAAGTGATATGCATCAAATATATGAGAATCAATAGACATATGACTAGCTAGAAATCATATGTGAATGGAATTTCGCCTTCCATTCCGGGTTAGCAGATTAACGAATACTATGGTACCACTAAAATATGCCGTTTTTGGATCATGGTTAACCAACTTATAATTTCATTTGTGGATCACATTAACCAACTCATTATTTCATTTATGGATCACGATTGACCAACCTTTACTCCGTTTTTGGATTACGAGCAACCAACCAATGCTAATGCTCCATCCTCATTTGTGATATGAATGAGTCGATATTACTTATCAATTCCGAATAGTCAATTATGCCAATTCCTTAGGAGATCAATTAACAATTTCAGACAATCAATTTTAACTCATCTATATAACCATTAGTTAATCACTCGACCTCAATATTCTTATTTTCAATTTCTCATATCATCAGCAAACATACATAATTCCCATTTATCCCCACCATACATATCCATTTATCTTTATCTAAAATCTAATACAACTATCATTACAATCACATATAATAAATGGAATCGGGAAGGAATACTCACTCAGCCATTGGAACACTGGTCCTCTAGTAGTAATAGTCCGGTGGAAGGGAATCGTCAGTCTCCGGGTCACCTAGAAAGGAAGAAATACCCTAATGAGTATTTCATCACTTAACTAAACCAACCCATTAAACAAAACTAGCATTTTCGTAATTTTTGTCATTTGCAGAAGTCCCGACTTAAAACGACCATAACTTGGTCCTTTTAACTCGGAATTCACAAATTATATATCGATTTCTATCTACTTTGAAAGATCTTTCTAAATTTGATATCTTAACCAAGTTTTGAAAACATTTACATTTCGAAAGAGGCTGATCAGCTCTGATCAGTAGGGAACTTCAATCCCGAAAACCGATTTCATGAATGTTTATGATGTTTCTAATGTGTAGATCAAATCTACATGCTATGTTGATGATTCCCTATCATGAATGTCATGTTATGAACTTCATGCACGTATATTCTTGATGATTTTTGTTAGGAGGAAGTTATATAAATTTTACTCTAGGGAAACATCTCATGTTACTTTACTTAGTTAGTTGAATTATTGAACTTTGTTTATCCTTATTTGTTTTGGGGTTTTCCTTAAGAAAAATCCATTTGCTCTTATGAAAATTTCATCTTTATAAAGTCTATATCCTAAGACCTTTATTTTCTTATGCAAATTTTCATTTTTCATTTTATAAACATGCCTTATAGTAGGGACTATCCCAAAATCCGAATTTGGTAATAGTTCATTCTTAGGTTGATTTCTTCAAGAAAATCTATGTTTTCATATAGAAATTTAGGGCTCAACTATTCCTTTATCCTAAGGCTTCATTTATTAGATAAAATTTCCATTTTGAGCTTGGAAAACAAGTGTTTTCATGCCATTACTCCTTAACTACGAATTTCTTAAAATGACAAGCAACTCAAAAATTTCCTACTTTATTTCTACTCCTTATTTTACATATTTTTCTTAGAAAATCCCATTTCAACTTATAAAAATCATCACTTGATGATATCTATTACCTATACTCCTTATTTTTCATATAAAAGACAAGTTTTGGAGTTGATAAAAGGGTTTTTAAGCCATAGTCTTGAAACCATCCGAATTTACATTCAACCATTTCAAATAAATAATTTTCCTTTTTGAGTTTCTTGTCTCATCTACTTAAAGATCTACAACTACAATATTTATATACACAAGACAAAGGACTTTATGATCATTAATGCACCAAAACACAAAATATCTATAAGATCATGAATGTCAAGTATAATACGAGCATTTAAATCTTAGATCTACCACTTAGGATGCATGAAATGGAGTTTGAAGACATTTAAAATTGATTTTTGTGCAAGATCTTTACTTTACTCTACAACTAAATGCATGAACATGAAGATCATCATAAAAACACATTCAAATACAAGATCTACTCTTGTGATGGCTTGATATTCATGTAGTACTATTTTCTGGTCCTTATCAAGAGGTCATGGAGACTTAAAGATGAAAATACTCATGAATGGTCTTGCCATTACAAGGTTCAGTGGTAGAAAGGGTAAAGATCTATCACCTAAAGCTTGGAACAAGAGGAATTGAAGGAAGAAAATTGTTGTGTGAGAGTGTGTGTGTGTGTGTTGGGAGGCTCATGGCAAAGGAGTAAGAGAGGGAGAAGATTTGTGAAATTTTGACAAAGTGAAAATGAGGAAAGAGAGTAAAGCATAAAAGAATATATATAGTAGGTTGAATTAGGGTTTGTGTTAATTAAAATAAAGAAAGAAAAATAAAACAATTGAGGGAAAAATAAGGAGGGGTGCGCCGGCCATTGGGAGGAAGAGAGGAGAGAAAAATGATTTTGTAAAATTTTCAAATTAAAATGTGTAATAATTAGTCTTAAAATGTAATAATTTCTTAGGAGACAAATTATCTTAGAAAAGAAAATATAATTGAGTGTTTTGTAAGGATGTAAGAGTAGGGTGTGGCTTGTGAGTGTAATAGGTTGTACTTGTGAATAGTAGTGAATAGTAATCAATACAATTAATTTACCGACAGTAACGAAAATACGAGAAAAAAAGGCTATAATTGTATTTTTCATAAACCGAAAAATTATAAAATTTATATTTTTGAAATCCTTATTAAATTTTGGTTCTAAAGAGTATTCCAGAATATTTTTCGAATTTCAAGTCCTAGGGTCCGCTTTTCCGTAATGGATCTCGGGAAGGCCTAGAATAGAAAATTTTTCGAAATCAAATCTTTTTATGGTTTGAAATATACTTTAGAACCATATTACAAATTGAATTATTTTACAAAAGTTCCTTAGTTTTAATCCAGTTTAGGGTTTTGGCTTCCGGTTCCCGAAGTCTACTTGGTTACTAGGAAAACCAGGGTTTACACCTACTTTCTTATTAAACTCCAATATCCTTTCTTTCTATCATAGATATCACTTTATGTTGCTCATTCAGCTAAGTTCTCCTCTATTTTCTCTCGTTCTCAAGAACTAAGGTTTCTGATCTAACTAAGTGTTTGTATGATTGTAGGTAATCTTGAGTGATTTTGAGCTGCTCCTACTCCTAGTGTCTCATAAAAGAGGCACAATGTTGGTAAAACTGGGATAAGACCTGATTCCATTCACCATTCATTTATTTATAGCAATCCTTAGATGTAGATTTGCTATATTAGTTACATGCGGTTAGAGATATTACTTTATTTGACTTAGTCTTTATGTTAGTTACATGTAACTACTTTTGTTAATTTGATATGTATCAAATGTTATATTACGTAGTCTTCGATCTAGCTAGGCTATGTTTTCTTCTTCATACTCTTTATTGTAACACCAACCCGCTCGACCTGCTAAGGACCCTACAAGGTCATGGGTTAGGTTTGGTAGATAATATGTTGGCCCTATAGTGTTTTCTAGGCGGGTTTGGGTCATAAAAAAGACCTATTAGGTAACCCAAACCCGTTAAGTTATGTATAATTTAATATAATAAAGAAAAATAATTTTTAAATTTCAATACAAACCCCAAGTAAGTCCATAAACTACTCTATCTTTGTATAGTGTACTCCTTTTGATTTTTCCTTAACAAGTCACATTAGTCCCATTTGGCTTCCCATACACAGTACACTACTCCTTTTCATCGTTTGTTTCTCGTTCTCCATCACTAGTCCCATTTGGCCATTCCCACACACTATACTTCTTTTCATTGTTTGTTTATCATTCTCCATCACTAATCTCTTTCGGCTATTCCCTTACACCATACTCTATCCTTACTCTTGACATCAGTCCCATTCATTTCTCTGTCACCGGTCACTCATCGCTTCGTCACTGATCACTCTATCACCACCACTACTTGCCATCACAACACATACCTACCCAGGTCTAACTCCAGCCTCCCCATCACTCGGGTACCATTTACCAACGGTGAACATGGGCTCAAGGTAACTTTTGAATTTTGCTTGCTCGTGATTAATAACTCGATTTCAATTATGAATTTCAATCCACTGTTAGATCAATGCTTGTGTTCCTAACCTAGTTTAGTTTTACATGGTTGAACTCCATGGGTTGTACGGATGATTACTTGGTTGCTTTTCTTTTTCTTTCTTTCTTTAGGGTTTTTCTTTTTTATTTATTTTGTGATCAATAAGAAATAACAAGCTAGATAGAATATTTAAGAAGTTCGAATGATCAACTAAATGGTCTATACAAGCCACCAGACAAAACGAATGTAGAACAATTTTTTGTTTTTATTTTAGGCATTAAAATAATGATTTATTTTAAATTATTTATTTCTCTTGGACTTTGTAGTTAAATGTTTTCCTTAATTTGAATATTCTCAACCATACAAGTGTACATGTAGAATGCTCTTTGTAGGATTAGGAGGCAATAGAAAACTCATGAGACTTTCATAATCACATTAAGAACCTCCTTTTAACAATAATTGTATAAAAAGATATAGTTGATTTCAACATATATATCAAATGTACATTTCTTGCCAGTGCCATGTGGGTGTAGCATTTACTAAAAAAAAAAAAATAATAATAAAGCAAAGAAATAGATAAATGGATCGATAGACTGGGGTGGGTTAGGATCAAAGCCCTATAGTAGCGGGTTTACGTATTGAGAAAAAAAACCTTATAAGGTTGCAGGTCAGGCCAGGGTAACCTAAAATGAATCGGGGACAGTTCGAGTACTACATGACTCATCCCAAACCTACCTCAGTTGCATTCCCCTAATTGACGTACATGCTTTAGGTTAACACATTGGCTATGTGGCAACATGAAACACATCATACAACATGCAATTTCTACAAAGTTATAAAAATAATAATAAAAAAAAAGTGAGATATTTTTTCTTTTTAAATTTTTTTAGTTTAATAAGACTAAAAAATATTGTGTTAAGATTTTCGTAGAAAGATAAATATCCCAAACTTTTACCTAAGTTAGAAATTAACTTTAGATAGATTAAATGAATCAAATGAATTATATGATATAATTAGACAAGTTAACGTAAATAGATTAGTAATTAATTACGTTGAAATTTGAGATTTTGAATTCTTAAGCCTCAAACATGTTGTATAAATTTTTAGTGGATTCTTAAACCTTTAAACTTTAGCCTAAATTCCAATTCTTTAATCCTCTTAAAATTTGAGTTCATCTGCTTGTATAAAAATACCAGTTCTTAAATCTAAACTCTAATTAAATATCAATTTGAGCTAAATTAAATTCCTAAATTAAGTTCTTATTTTAAATTCTTAATTCCTAACCTTCTGATTCTGAAATCATTTTCTAAATACTTTTAGAACTAAATATCTTGATCTGAAAGTTCTAACCTAATAACTTTATTCTAAAATGTCCTAACTTAAGCCTTATCCTTTCCTTTCCTTTTTATTTTCCCTCACTTGCCTTCCCATTCATTCTTTATCCTTCTCTCTCTCTCTCTCTCTCTCTCTCGTAGCTTTTTTTTCTTCTTCTTCTTCTTGTTCTTTTCTTCCTCAAAAATTCAACAAGGGACTCTCAATTTCAAGAAGACAAGAAGAAAAATCAAGCTAAAAATGGAGATAGGAGAGGGAAATCAATTTAGAACAAGAAGAAGAAGATGAAGTGTAGAGAAAAAGAATCAATTGCACGTTTTTATAAAAGCTAAGTATAATTGTTTTTTTTATTGTTGTTTTTGCATATATATGATAAATTGATATTACTTATAAGTAGGGTTTATGATAAATTGGTAAATGAATAAGTTGATGAAGTTATGAAATATTTAAATGTTAGATATGAAGTTGTGAAAGTCATTCGATGTTGAGGATGTAGAGTTTTTGTGTATTTGGTGTTGTTAAGTGAGTATGTTGAGTTATATGTTACTTTAATGGTGTTTTAGTTGAAGTAAAATATGTGCAAAAGTGTTGAAAAAAGAAAAAAACAAGGAAGTCACAAGAATCCAAACATTTTGTCAAACGGCTCATTTAAAGGGGTGTTTACCCTCAGAGTTTTTACTTCCAAAGCCCTTATGTCAACCCTTTTGGTTTGTTGGGGGGGGGGGGGGGGAGGGGGGGGGGGGGTGGGGGTGGGGTTGTAAGGTGGGGGTGGATTAGGTGTGTGTATAGATCAAATGGCCCATTTGTCATTTTTGGGTAAAATTCCTAGGTTGGAACGGCCTTCAAAATAACTCATTTGGTTTCTCTTAACGCAACATTATTTCGTATTTTAAGCATAACTTTTTCATCCAACCTTAGATTGAGATTATTCAAAATGTTATGGAAAGATTAAAAGAAATATAAAACTTTCATGTTTTAAGTTTTTACAAATTCTAAATGAATGAAGGCCAAAATGTTATTTCTTTCCAGCTGCTACATATCCCAACAAAGTTGAAAACTTATTTTACTAGTTAAGTATGAAATGAATCTTTTTGAGCTAAAATGAAATAGATAAATGATAGTTAATGTGTTATATTTGTTGGATAATATAATTAAGCATGACTTTGGTGAGTTTATAGATTTAGCAAATAATTTGATTAAATATAGAGTTAGATATAAAATGAACTTAGTTAATAATCAAAGTTCAACTTGGCTTAATGAACTTCAGTGAGCTAAAATGAATTAGATTGATTAAGTTTAATTAACTTGGCTTAGTAATTGAACCAAATGATTAAGTCTAATCAATCTTGGCTAAGTTAAGTTAAAATAGGCTTAATAGTTAATAATTGACTTGAGTTAATAAGTTAGGATAAATCATAAATATATGTAGTGAATATGTTGTTTCAAATGTATGCTTGTTTGGTAAATGAGTCTTTTTGAATATGAATGTCATGATGATGTTTCTATAATAAATGATTATAAATAAAGTGAAAAGAAATACTTTGACAAACAAAGGAGAACTCCCCGTATTTTGGCGGGACGATCTTCGAGCTATAGCGGGGTTCCTATTTAGTGTCTGATCAAATAGGATTTTAAAATGAGTTTCATATGCCTGCAAGCTTATGAGTTTAATTCTTAAATCTACAGATAAGAATACTTTATCTATCTTTTGAGTTGGCTTTTGATTACCTTCTAAGCTTGTTTGGATTTCAAATATAAGGTATGTAGACTTGTATGTTGGATGCTAGGATAGGCATCTAAAATGGATGAAGAACTTAAAAACAACTTTAATAATAGAGTGCAGCTTGTGCTTGTGCCATTGATTCTGATCCGGGGAGCAACAACCTTGTTCGAGCGGACATGGTAGTTTAGGTGCTTAGACCATCCCCATCATGATGCAATGAAATTTGTAGGTGACTCAGTAGATAGCTGATGGAGCAAATGGTATCGGTGTAAAATCTATCTTAATTGGTGAGAAGTAATATATTGGGGCTTACATTTATGGGACTGGTTAAGTCTTTTTATAGTATGAACCGAGATTGGTAGAGTGTGTGTAACAACTGTGAACCTTAGAGGACGCTACTTTTTCTTTATCGGTTATATCATCTAGGAGATATAGGTATTTGGACTGCCTATATCAATCCCTGAGCGTCATGTCGTTACTTAGGACCCCCAGATTGTCAGTGACTTGTTTCAAAGTATGAGTGCTCCCGTGGTGCTTGATTTACTTTAAATGAAAGATAATAACTTGTCGTTTATTGTATTGCATTTAGCTAAGCTTGCGCACTATTCCATGTGTATATGTGTTACTGTGTATTGAGCTTCGAATCATTATTGTTGTTGTTGTTGTTGTTCTTTTTCTAGGTGCTGTGTTCATGAAGAAGATGATGTTGATGACATGTTGATATTTGGATGATGATGTTGTTGATATTGATGAAGATGATGCTTGGCTCGGGTTTTTGGGCGATGTTAGATAAGTGAAGTGGGTTAGGACAGTGGATTTTATTTGTATTTGTATTTGTTTTGTTTAAGAGCTAGATTTTATTTTAAAGTTGTAATTTTTCTTTTAAAGGGCATGGTGGTGCCCAAGTGTTTATAAATGTTGATATACTCCTGAGAGTAGATTATAAAATGTTTTTGTAAAGTTTTGTTTCTTAGAAAGTTGGTCTGCTCTGGAAGGAATAGAGATTTATAAATTGTTTTTATAAAGTTTAATTCACTGCTGCTAAATCCAATTTTTTTAGAAGTCTAAACAAATGATTTCATTAATTAAAAATTGATTAGCATAAACATATCATTTAAGGAAGTCTAAGCTTGTAATACATGAAAAATTATATGTGGCAGTAATTACCTTAAATAAATTTTTGGGCGTTACAGATAAATCATGCGTTAAATTAAAATAGAAACATGTATGTTAGCAATGAAAAGCTTTTTCCTTACAATAGCTATACTATGGTAATTTTTTTTTTTTCGATTGCTCTTATCTTTTCTTATGGGCTAATGTAAAAAATGGTACCTAAACTTTGATGAAATATGTAATTATATACTTAAATTTTGAAATTGATTAATTTAGTATTCGAAAAAGCTTTTCTTACATGCGAATAGTATATTTGTTAAGTTTTTTCACATACTAATTTGATCAGTTTCAAAATTTTTTGGGGTACTAAAATAAGTAATTTTAATATTCAACTACTATATGTTAGTAATTGTTTCTCAAGCCAATCATTAGAAATTGTCATTCTTATATTTCATTAAAAAGAGACATTTATTATTATATTATTTGCATGTTTACTTTATAATAATGCTCTTGAATAATCATATAATTATTCTAAATATATCTAGATGCTCATTATTGTGGGAACAATAATAAATTAAATTTAATATGAGGTTTGATTGATAATCATGAGATGTTTATTTGTACAAAGATATAAATCAAATTCACAAGTACATCTTGAAGAGCTAAATATGAGACCGACCCACTATGAAATCACTACATGAATTAATGTCATAAATGATTCTTATAATAACTATGTAATTGTATTCTTAGACCTGAAATCACCGTAGATTTCAACATGAAAAACATCAAGACTTGGCTCAATCAAACGGTATCTTTAACCTTATAATTATAAAAGTTATAATTGAGCATAATATGAACCATGTAGATGGAGGTAAGTGATTAAGATGGGATTTGTCCCTCTCATTATGAGAAAGATATCTCCGGGTCTCTTGATAGATGAGACTGAGAAATGCATGGCCTACTCAAGTAAATTGATAGTATAATCAATGTCATTTGTTTTATCAAACTACTTAGAGATCGAGAAAAGATAAGATTGGATAATACAAGGGTGACATTATTCATGACTTATGTTCAATCTAGAAATCGTGTGACAAAAGCATTATGATATAAGTTATGGATTAGGCCATGTTGGATTGATGAACTTCATTTAATTTAGGTAGTCATAATATCTTACTAAAAGCCACTTATGACTTATGGACTTAAAATAATAGGATTACACACAAAGAATGAACTAATGCGAACACATGAATGAATTTGGAAAGTGTCTAAATTTATTACATGTACTATCTTAAATTAAATTATCCTGTTTAGAATAGGAAAGTGGAGGTTTTATTATGAATCAAAGATTTATTTTAAAATGTGACTTAAAATAAAAGGTAACATATAATAATGAATTTTAGTTATATATTTAAAATAGGAAGTGATGTAATAAAGAAGATCATGTTTCATCCTCTCTCTTTCTATACATATATCATGCTCTTTTTTCTTATGATGTATGGAATTATAGAGTGTGGAAAACCCCAAAAAAGGCCTTTAGGTAGAAAATTAGATTCTCTACAAAAAGAAAATCATAGGATCAACAAGGGTGAAAAAAATTTGTTGTGCTAGCACACCAATGTTCATAAGAAGCAACACTTAGATACGGCATTTATTGTTGATCACATATACATCTATTCAAAAGGGAATGCCATTTATGGTTTTTTTTTTTTTCTAATACAATGTAAGGTTGGTATTTTTAACCCCTTTTATGGTTTTGCTGAATTGCTTATCCTGATGAGATTTCATGAAATTTTCATTTAGCTGCGAAATCCTTATTAGTTATCAATTTTAAGAAACCCTAATACTAAATTGATCAATTTTAAAGTTTAAGTATCTAATTGCATATTTTGCTAAAGTTCAACTACTATTTGTGACGTTAACACTTTTTATTAGTTATATATACAAGTTTTTGGTTAGCAAGTGAAAAGTAGAAATTAAAATATATCAAACGTGTATTTGTTACTTTTTGTAGATACTAAAAATCATAGGGTAAATATCACGAATGATAACTAAACTTTGGCAAAATATACAATTAGGCACCACAATTTTAAAATTGATCAATTTAGTATCAAAAATAACTTTTCATGCCTACTAACAGTACCTCTGTAATATTAGTTAAAAACCTCATGTAATATGACAATGTTATCCAATTTGATAAAGTACAATCAATGTGCATGAAAAGTTCTTTCAGATACTAAATTAACCAATTTCAAAGTTTAAGTATCTAATTATATATTTTGTTAAAGTTAGAGTAATGATTCATGATAACTGGTATATGATACTTACAGTTATATAAAGACATATATGAATAGGCATGGTGTTAATATAATTAGTTGATATGGCTAGAATGTCGGGAGAGTAAGTGTCAACAATGTAAATAAAACAAAAATACACAAGAGAGGAAAAATAAGAAGAAAATATTTTTCTTTATATTTTTGCTATATGTTTTCTTTTATGAACAAGTATAATTATAGTATACAAAAAAGGATAAGATAAGGATAAGCGACAACAACATTATAGTATACAAAAAAGGATAAGATAAGGATAAACGACAACAACTTTATAGCTTTAGAAAAGATAAAGTTAAATACAGATGAAATGAAAAATCATCAACTTGGTACCCCTCTGCAAGTCATTACTAATAAGGAAGGGGAAGTTGGCCAGAAAGACTATGAAACCACTTGATGGGCAATGAGTTGGTGAATATGTTCACCAATTGATCTTCAAAATGAACAAAGACTACTTCAAGTTCGCTAGAGGCTACATGTTTACGAATAAAGTAAAAGATCAGTTCAATGTGTTTGGTTCAAGCATATAAGATTGGATTGAAGGAGGGATAAATAACCTTGATATTATCACAATTAAGAGTACTATACGATATAGGAAACCCAAGTTCAAATAATAAATGAATCTAAATAATCTCAGACGTGGCATTGACAATGACTTTGTATTCACTTTCGGTAGATGAGCAAGCTAATGTTACTTGTTTCTTAGCAAGCTGGGAAATTAAGGAGGTACAAAAAAAAAAAAAAAATTGCAAAGCCACAAGTGGAATATCTATCATCAATATTACCACCTCAATCATTGTCTGCATAACTATTAAGCGTCAAAGAATTTAGAGGAAAGTAATAATCCATTATATGTCATCCCTTTTAGAGACCTTAATGACCTCTTCAAAACTTTCCAATGGATATCGCTAGGCATGTGCATGAATTAACATAATTTATTGACAAAGTGGGTAATGTTTGGCCTTATGATGGTCACATATTGCAAAGTGCCTATTAGTTGGCGGTATTCCCAAGAAGCAGAGGATGGATGGTCGGAATATTTAATCAAAAGAGAGTAGTAAGACATAGGGGATTAACATGGATTGCAATCCTTCATACCATGTTTAATGAGAAGATCCTGCACATAGTTTGATTGACATAGAAGCAAGCCAAAGTCAGCAAATCATCGAGGTCTAGAAACTCTTTTTGCATAGACTTAATAAACTAAGAAACAAGAGAAGAAGGGGAACCTGCAATAGTAATGTCATCCACATAAATTAAAATATACATCAAGTCACCTCCATGTCTATAAATAAAAAGTGAGTTATTAGCTTTGGAAGAATGAAACCCTATCTACTCTAAAAAGGATCCAAGGTAAGAAAACCATGCTTTAGGTGTCTGTTAAGTCCATAAAAGGATTTATTCAATTTACGTACAAAATTAAGACGAATAGGATCTCCAAAACCAATAGGTTACCTCATAAAGATTGTCTCTTTAGGATTTTTATGTAGGGATGCATTAAAGACATCAAGTTGCTTGATAGGCCATTGATTTATTGAAGCTAAGGCAAGAACAGTCTGAGTTGTTGTAGCTTTAATGAAATAGCCATAATTTTAATATATATAAATGCATGCTAAATTTGATAATTATATGTGTGTATGTGTTTGAGTAGATTAGTGTGTTTGTAATGTTGGGTGCGTTATAACGTATGTGATTAGATAATAAGCTATGGTAAATATATCTAGATTGATAGTTTATTCATGCTAGAAATTATCATGTTAGTGTTAATTGTTATTGTAATGAATTATATGTGTTAGATTTAAGCTTGTTTTAGGCCTAAATAAAATCCTAAACTTAGAAGATTTTTTTTTAAAGCCCTCTCAAGCCCAAAATTAAGTCTAAATCTAAGCCCAAATAAGGCCCAAGCCTTCTCAAATCTGCCCTCCTCAAAATTCAACAACATTAAGATAGATATCAAAGTTCAATTGCACCATTAGACAATCCAAAACAGAACAAAGGAAAGAAAATTCGTAACTCAAGAAGGCCGAAAATTTTCAAGACCCAAATCAAGTTTTCTTGAACTCAACACACCAAAAATCCTTCCCCAAGCCTTATATATACATTGAGGTAAGTTTATTTGATGTTTGAGATGCTTTATTTCCCTCTTAATCCATGAAATATGCATGGGTGGTATAATATAAGTAGTTGGTATGCTAAATTCTTGTTGAAATATTGTAGAGTTGTTAGGAAAGCTTTAGAATGCTTGAGTTGTTGTAGATAGGTTGTAGTAGGCTTTCATGTGGTTTAGAATTGAAGTGTTGAAGTATGATAAGTATTAGAATTGTTTGAAGTGTGCTAGGGTTGGTGAAAGTTGATGAAGAAGAGTTTGATTCTTGTAGAGTAGTGTTTGAACTTGTTTGATGTTGAGGAGTGGAGGTCACTCTTGTTTTATGTTGTTAAATGTATAAGAAGTGTTGTATGAAGTTTGCATAAGGTTTAGGACATGTTGGGAATTAAGAAAAGTTGAATTTTTTAAAGTCAAAAGTGTTAAAGTTTGAAAATTTTCATGTTCAAAATAGGGAAGTATAAAAACTGTCAAACACCTGTCAAAACGGCCCCATTTGGAGGGGTGTTTGGAGCAAACGGCCTTGAAAATTGCCCCGTTGCCAAGGGTTTTGCACTCTCGGATCAAAAATCTCATTTTTCCTGAGTTGAAACGGCCTCCAAAATAGCCCTATTGCCAAGGGCATTGCGCTCTCGGATTTCTTCCCTATTGCAACACTGTTTTGTAAATTAGTCATAACTTTTTCATCCGACCTCCGATTGAGGTGATTCAAATTGCATTAGAAAGACTAAAAAGAGATCTAAAACTTTTATGTTTTGAGTTTTTATAAAATAAAAACTTATCAAAACCAAATTTTCATTTCTTTCCAGCTGCTCCATTCTCTAAATAAAGCTAAAAGCTTATGTTTGATAGTTAATGTAATTTTATGATTTATTATTGAACTTGTATGATGATTGTATGATATATATAAATCATATTATGACTTGAATGATTTTAATCAAGATCCTATGATTTCCTAGGCTTTAAACTAGTGGATATAAGCTTGGCTTAGGATAGTGTTATTAATATGATTTGATTTATGTGAAACAGAGATAAATACTCAGTTGGAGACCCTCTTTTGAATTCTGAATCGAATCAGGTACACAATACTTTGATTGATTGTTGCTTAGGATAGGCATATACCAATTTGACCTTAATCAAAGATTAATGAAAAGATATTGAAATTGGTTGTGCTTTACGTCGTTGAATCCGGATCTGAGGAGCGACAACCTTGTCATGATGCAATGGCACGCTAGTTTATGCACTTAGCCTAATCCTTTGTCATGATGCAATGACTTAAATCCATGATGCAATGGTTCACCATGATGCAATGGTGGTTTCTTTTATTGGCTAAGTGGGTAGCTAATAGGGTTAACTGTATCGGTATATTCTCTACTTAGACTTTGGAGGAAATAATATGTTTTAGTCCACTGTTATAGGACCGTTGAACTAATTGATATTATAGACCAGGATAAGTGGATTGTATAAAGGAGTGTGAACCCTAGATGAAGCTATTGTTCTCTATCGATTAGATATAGGAGATATAGGTATCTGGTCTATCTATATGAACCCCCTCAGCTCCTGCGATGGGTCATGGAGCAAATGTGCAAGGCAATGAGAGGAATGACCAAGTTAAGTTACATGATTTTGTCAAGATTATGCCAGAGTTTGATGGAACAATTTTAGATCCTACTATTGCTGAGCATTGGGTTGAAGAACTAGAGAAAGCCTTTGCAGCTAGTGAAGTTCCAAAGAATAGAAAGGTTGACTTAGCGGTTTATATGCTTAAGAAGGATGCAAATAATTGGTGGAGAAGTCAAGACATGGTGAGACCGATTTCATGGTTTAGATTCAAAGAAGCTTTCTTTCTACAATATTTTCCCAACACGGTCCGAGAACAGATGATTTCAGATTGGCTGAGTTTCAGGCAAGGCAATAGAATAGTTGAAGAGTATTATGCAGAGTTTTGTAGATTGCTCAGATTTGCTAGAGGCATATACAATGATGAAAGGATGAAGGTTCAGAAGTTTCAGGATGGATTGAATAAGGAAATCAAGGGAGAAGTTAAGATGTTTCAACTTCCAACTCTATCAGATGTTGTGAATAAAGCGAAGTTGGCAGAACAGATTCAGAATGAAAATAAGACCCAAAGTGATAGAAGAGCTACATTCCTAGGAAAGAGACCCGTACCCTTCACTTCCTACAGAAGTATGATACTTATGGCAAAGGAAAGAAACCATTTCCGGGAAAGAAATTGAATTTGGGATCTTCTACTAAGACTTCTACTCCCTTCAACACGTTTGAGAAAAGATGTCTTAGATGTTTCAGGCCTCATGATCAAATTCAATGTAAGTGGACTTCGGGAGCGTGCTTTGCTTGTGGGAAAGGAGGACACAAAGCTTCAGAGTGTAAGGATTCGGTACTACAACCTAGTTTCTGTGCCTATTGCAAACAAAGAGGGCATCATGTAGCTAATTGTACAACCAAACCAAAGAATGATGGTCTTAACCCTAGGAAAGGAATGACAGCAGCTAGGATCTTTGCTTTACAACAATGTGAGAAAGCTCCATCGGTAGATACTTTAGCAGGTACTATAATGATTGCAAATCATCCAACATATGCATTAGTAGACACTGGTGCAACTCATACATGTTTAGTTGAAAAGTTTGTGAATGAGTGTGGTTTGAAATTTGAAGTGTTAACTGATAGAGTAATGAGTATTAATACTACTTTGGGTGTGAAGTCTAGACAGCCTTATATTTGTAGAGAAGTTAATGTAAAAATTGCTAATAGTGATATGCCAATTGATATGATGGTTTTGCCTATGGTTGATTTTGATGCGATTTTGGGTATGAATTGGTTAAATATGTATAAAGTAATTATAGATTGTAATAAGGCGGAGACGAGTTTTGATCTGAAGAGTGGGAAGGTTACTCATGTCTTAGAGATGAAGAGACCTAAGAGTATGTATACAATGGAGTTATGGGAGAAAACTTCAAAAACAGTTGTAAATGGTGAAGAGCTTGATATTGGTGTAGTACCTGTGGTGAGAGACTTTGTAGATGTTTTCCCTGAAGAATTACCTAGGTTACCACCAGATAAGGAAATTGAATTTGGTATTGAAGTGATTCCGAGAACCACTCCTATATCAAACGCTCCTTATAGAATGGCTCTTGCGGAATTGAAAGAATTGAAGATTCATTTGGAGGAATTGCAAAAGATTGGTTTCATACGACCTAGTATTTCCCCATGGGGTGCTCCTGTTCTCTTTGTGAAGAAGAAAGATGGAAGTCTACGGATGTGTATCGATTATAGGGAGTTGAATCAAGTTACAATTAAGAATAAGTATCCTTTGCCCCGTATTGATGATTGTTTGATCAATTAAAAGGAGCGACAGTTTTCTCAAAGATTGATTTGAGGTCAGGTTACTATCAACTTCGAATTAAACCGGAAGATGTACCAAAAACGGCCTTTCGCACTCGATACGGACATTTCGAATTCTTAGTTATGCCGTTTGGTTTGACGAATGCCCTGCTGCCTTTATGGATCTTATGAATAGGGTATTCAAGGACTACTTGGATTGGTTTGTGATTGTATTTATAGATGATATCCTAGTGTATTCGAGAAGTGAAGAGGAACATGAAAAGCATTTAAGTTTGGTACTTCAAAGGTTGAAGGAAAGGAAGTTATATGCCAAGTTTAGCAAATGTGAGTTTTGGTTGAAAGAAGTTGCATTTTTAGGACATATTATCACAAAGGATGGGATATCTGTTGATCCTGAAAAGATTAAGGCAGTATTGAATGGCCAAGACCTACCAATGTTACTGAAGTGAGAAGTTTCTTGGGTTTAGCAGGTTATTATCGAAGATTCGTTCAGGGATTCTCAAAGATTGCCACTTCATTGACAAAGCTAACCCGGAAGCATATGAGATTTGAGTGGGATGACAATGTAGAGAAACTTTCAAGACTTGAAGGAAAGATTAATATCTGCACCTATCTTAGCTTTACCCGTTAATGGAAAGGAATTCACAGTCTATAGTGATGCTTCAATACAAGGTCTTGGATGTGTTCTGATGCAAGACAACCGAGTGATCGCCTATGCGTCTAGACAATTGAAGCCACATGAGAAGAATTATCCTGTGCATGACTTGGAACTTGCAGCAGTGGTTTTAGCTTTGAAATTGTGGAGACATTATTTGTTTGGAGAAAAGTGTAAGATATTCACGGATCACAAAGTTTGAAGTATATCTTTACTCAGAAAGAATTGAATATGCGTCAAAGAAGATGGCTTGAGTTAATCAAGGATTATGATGTAGAGATTCTATATCATCCGGGAAAAGCCAATGTGGTAGCCGATGCTTTGAGTAGGAAGAAACAAATGAGTATGGCGACCATGATTACGAGTCAAAGAGAAATACAAGAAGATTTGCGAAGATTAGATATTGAAGTAACTTTGGACAAAGTAGAAGTGATGATTGCAAATTTGACACTCCGACCATCTCTTATGGATTTGATTAAGCAAAGACAACAAGAAGATCTAGAAAGTGTGAAGATAAAAAGTGCGATACAAGAGGGAAGAAAAAGAGTTGAGACTTGATGAAAATGATGTTATCAGATTTGGAAATAGAATATTTACCAGAGACGGGGAATTGAGGAGAGAAATCTGAAGGAAGCTCATGCAACGATGTATTCAATACATCCAGGGAGTACGAAGATGTATAAGGATCTGAAAAAGAATTATTGGTGGAGCAATATGAAGAAAGACATTGCAGAATATGTATCCAAGTGTGTAACATGCCAGCAAGTAAAGATCGAACATCAAAGACCTGGTGGTGAGTTGCAACCATTATCAATTCCGGAATGGAAGTGGGATGATATAACCATGGATTTTGTGAGTGCATTCCCTAAGACCCTGCCAAGAATGAAGTTATATGGGTTATTGTGGATAGATTGACCAAATCATCACATTTTATACCATTGAGAGTTGGGTGTTCATTGGAGAAAATGGCATGGATTTATATCCAGAGATAGTGAGACTCCATGGTATTCCGGTATCGATTACATCAGACAGGGATACTCGCTTTGTGAGTCGCTTTTGGAAGAGTTTACATGAAGCACTTGGTACGAAACTTCAGTTTAGTACGGCTTTTCATCCTCAAACTGACGGGCAATCCGAGAGGACAATACAGATATTAGAAGATATGCTTAGAGCTTGTGCCTTGGATTTTGGAAGAAATTGGGATGATTATTTGCCTCTAGTCGAATTTGCTTACAATAACAGTTATCAGTCGGCAATACAAATGGCTCCATATGAAGCACTATATGGAAGAAAATGTCGATCACCTCTCCACTGGGATGAAGTAGGTGAGAAAGCTCTAATTGGTCCAGAATTGATTCAACAGGCGATAGACAAGATTCAACTCATTAAGCGAAGATTAAAAGTTGCACAAGACCGATACAAAAGTTATGCTGATAAGAGAAGAAGACCGTTGGAATTTGAAGTTGGAGATCATGTTTTTCTTAGAGTCTCTCCAACCAAAGGAATAATCAGATTTGGTGTTAGAGGAAAATTGAATCCGAGATACATAGGTCCTTTTGAAATCTTGGAAAGAATTGGACCATTAGCATACCGGTTAGCATTGCCACCAAATTTATCGGATGTACACAATGTATTCCATGTTTCACAGTTGAGGAAGTGTATATCAGATCCAGATACTGTTATTGATACAAATCAGCCAGAAATTCGACCTGATCTGACCATAGAGGAAAAGCCTATTAAGATTTTGGGGAGAATGGATAAAGTGTTAAGGAACAAGATAATCCCTATGGTAAAGGTTCAATGGAGTAACCAATCCGAGCATGAAGCGATTTGGGAAGTTGAGAATATGATGAGACAGAAGTATCCCGAGTTATTTGAATCATGATTGAGGTAAGTTTCGAGGACGAAACTTCTTGAAGGAGGGAAGAGTGAAATAGCCATAATTTATATATATTAATGCATGCTAAATTTGATAATTATATGTGTGTATGTGTTTGAGTGGATTAGTGTGTTTGTAATGTTGGGTGTGTTATAACATATGTGATTAGATAATAGCTATGGTAAATATATCTAGGTTGATAGTTTATTCATGTTAGAAATTATCATGTTAGTGTTAATTGTTATTGTAATGAATTATATGTGTTGATTTAAGCTTGTTTTAGGCCTAAATAAAATCTAAACTTAGCAGATTTTTTAAAGCCCTCTCAAGCCCAAACTTAAGTCCAAATCTAAGCCCAAATAAGGCCCAAGCCTTTCCAAATCTGCCCTCCTCAAAAGTCAACAACATTTAGATAAATCAAGTCTTAATTGACATTAGACAACCCAAAACAGAACAAAGAAAGAAAATTCGTAACTCAAGAAGAAAATTTTCAAGACCCAAATCAAGTTTTCTTGGACTCAACACACCAAAAATCCTTCCCCAAGCCTTATATATACATTGAGGTAAGTTTATTTGATGTTTGAGATGCTTTATTTCCCTCTTAATCCATGAAATATGCATGTGTGGTATAATATAAGTAGTTGGTATGCTAAATTCTTGTTGAAGTGTTGTAGAGTTGTTAGGAAAGTTTAGAATGCTTGAGTTGTTGTAGATAGGTTGTAGGCTTTCATGTGGTTTGGAATTGAAGTGTTGAAGTATGATAAGTATTAGAATTGTTTGAAGTGTGCTAGGGTTGGTGAAGTTGATGAAGAAGAGTTTGATTCTTGTAGAGTAGTGTTTGAACTTGTTTGAAGTTGAGGAGTGGAGATCACTCTTGTTTTATGTTGTTAAATGTATAAGAAGTGTTGTATGAAGTTTGTATAAGGTTTAGGACATGTTAGGAGTTAAGAAAAGTTGAATTTTTTAAGTCAAAAGTGTTAAAAGTTTGAAAAATTTCGTGTTCAAAATAAGAAAGTATAAAAACTATCAAACACCTATCAAAACGGCCCCATTTGGAGGGGTGTTTGGAGCAAACGGCCTTGGAAACAGCCCCGTTGCCAAGGATGTTGCGCTCTCGGATAAAAAATTTCATTTTTCCTGAGTTGAAACGGCCTCCAAAATGGCCCCGTTGCCAAGGGCGTTGCGCTCTCGGATTTCTTTCTTGTTGCAACACTATTTTGTAAATTAGTCATAACTTTTTCATCTGACCTCCGATTGAGGTGATTCAAATAGCATTAAAAATCTTAAAAAGAGATCTAAAACTTTTATGTTTTGAGTTTTTATAAAATAAAAACTTATCAAAACCGAATTTTCATTTCTTTCCAGCTGCTCCATTCTTCAAATAAAGCTAAAAGCTTATGTTTGATAGTTAATGTAATTCTATGATTTATTATTGAACTTGTATGATAATTGTATGATATATACATAAATCATATTATGACTTGAATGATTTTAATCGAGATCCTTTGATTTCCTAGGCTTTAAACTAGTAGATATAAGCTTGGCTTAGGATAGTATTGTTAATATGATTTGATTTATGTGAAACAGAGATAGATACTCAGTTGGAGACCCTTTTCTGAATTCCGAATCGAATCAGGTACACAATACTTTGATTGATTGTTGCTTAGGATAGGCATATACCAATTTGACCTTAATCAAAGATTAATGAAAAGATATTGAAATTGGTTGTGCTTTACGTTGTTGAATCCGGATCCGAGGAGCGACAACCTTGTCATGATGCAATGGCACACTAGTTTAGGCACTTGGCCCAATCCTTTATCATGATGCAATGACTCAAATCCATGAAGCAATGGTGGTTTCTTTTATTGGCTAAGTGGGTAGCTAATAGGGTTAACTGTATCGGTATATTTCCTACTTAAACTTGGAAGGAAATAATATGTTTTAGTCCACGGTTATGGGACCGTTGAACTAATTGATATTATAGACTGGGGTAAGTGGATTGTATAAAGGAGTGTGAACCCTAGATGAAGCTATTGTTCTCTATCGGTTAGATATAGGAGATATAGGTATCCAATCTATCTATATCAACCCCCTGAGTAGCTGCTATTACTCAAGAACCACAAAATCCCAGGCTTGAATTGGAGTTTGAATACTCCAATGTTATCTCTACCCATTTAACTAAAGATAATGAAATGATGATGGAATGTTGCATTGCATTTAGCTAAGTGTGCTTGGCATATGTTTTTGTTTGCATTATTGCGTACTGGGCCTTTAGATCATGCTGCAATCTTGTAGGTGACTTTGATGATGAGCTCTATGACGATATGGGCTATGGGACTGATTGGGAAGACTCTATGGATGACTAGGAGAGAGGCCTAGTATATGCTTAGGATTCCTTTTGATGTAAATTTCTTTTTGAAGTGTTTAGGCTTATTTGTTATGTCTTGGAATGTATTTTGAGTTGAATTATATTTGTAATATAGTTGGGTTGTAAGTGAGATCTCTATGTTTATATGATCCTTGGGAAGTTGTAATGTATAAATATATTATGTATGACTTGTATATAGTTAATGACCCACTACCTATATAGTGGTAATGTTTCTAATTCAAAGCATATGAATGTTATATCTGTTTTAAACAGGTAGCCATTACAAACATCTCTTTTTAAGACGACCTTACGTATAATACTTGAATATTATTCCTAATATTTGGGTATTATGCGTGGTCGGGAGATTTGGCACACTTAATATTTGGGTTAAGTGGGTTGGGTCTTTACATTTAATCATTGGACTAAATGCCTCCTTGTAGTCAACTGCTTCTTGAGTAAATCCTTTTACTACTAACCTAGCTTTGTATTTGTCTATGCTTCCATTCGGTTTTCTTTTAATCCTATAAACCCACTTATTATCAACAATGTTAACATGTAAATGTTTTGGAACCAAGGTATAAGCATATTAGTGAGCAAAGTATTAATCTCTTTTGACTTGGTTTTTTGCCACTCTAAATAAATTTTATCTTGATGATAAGTTTGTGGTTCATGTTTTAGAAAATTAAGATGAGAACAAATTCTTTCAGAAGAGGAAGGTCAGCATTGTCGCATTGTTTTAGGGTGCAAAAGCATATGATGAGTACAAATGGGATCTTGAGAGGTGGTGGTGGGGATAGGGGATATGCTACTATTTGTAATGAAGAAATTTAGAGTATGGTAGTGTTTATTTGTTGGAGTTATGGTAGGGTTAGGGAAAGAAGGAGGCAGATTGAGGGAGGGAGTGGATGGATCTCTTTTGTGTGTAGCATCACTAAAGGGAACTGTGAAGCTTATCCAAGACATATTGGAGGTTCATGTGGGCACAATTTCATCTAAAATAAAATTTTTAAAGGGAAACACATTTTCTTGAAAAGTTGTATGTCATGTAATATATGTTATGTCATTATCTAAGTCTAAACAGTAATACTCTGAGTGATTTTATGTAGCCTCCAAATAAACCCAATGTTTGCTTCTCTAAGAAAACTTCTATCTTTTATACGGTCTTAAATATGGATAAATAGCATAACAAAATAATTTATTACTAAGATAATTTGGTTTAGACTTAAATAAAACTTCATGAAGGACATAATTTTGAAGATTGAAGGACGACATGTTATTAATATGATGCACAACAACTTGTAACGCATATAGCTAAAAAAAAAAGGGAATTGAAGTATGATGGAGAAGAGTTAAGCTAGAATCAACTATATGTCTTGTTTTGGCTTTTGAACTTCCATTTAGTTCATGAGTATAAGGACAAGTGATTCTATTCCTTTTTCTTTAAGGTAAAGATTTAATTTATGAAAATCTCGTTCCTAATTTAAATGAAATGCTTTAATTTAGAAATTAAATTGCAAAGATACAAAAGTTTTCAAATTCTTTAAATAATTTTAAAACATCACTTTTATTACTTAGAGGAAATATCCATGTGTAAATGTAAGGGCTCATTACATGTATCACGTACGTGTAACATAACACATACTTCACTAGTTTGAATTCGTAAAGGATTAGTATTGCATAGACTGATAGTAAAAGGAATAATTTGGAGAGGGATTAGACAGGCAAAATAGGCAGTCTCAACAAACTTAGGATCTTGTGACAGTCAATCTATCAAAAAGTTCTAGTCCCTTATAGATAATATGATTATGTATTTATTTTGGTAGTAAAAGATTATCACCATTAGATTTCATGAACAATCAATGGTCAATATTTATTAGGGTTTACTAGCCTTAATGGGCATATATATATATATATATATATATATATAGTGAGACTCATTGAAACCTAAGCCAGTTGAGAAAGGTTAAAAAAATATAAGACATTTTAACTAATCCTATAATGAGCTCACCAATAAATGAATCTCTAAATTATCCTAAATTAGGTCTAATTGCTTGGATACTATCACTAATCTAAATAATTATCCTAAATTAGGTCTAATTGCTTGTATCATACAAAAATTCTTCATCTACATTTTGCCCCCTACCTAAGAATTCTTTTCATTAAAGAAGAATGGGTTCTTAGGCATTCATCAAGTGCCTTTAATACTAAGTCAATACTTTCTACACATATTAATTTAGTGCTACCATTTTCACATAGCATAACTATGTCGCTAAAGTTTAAATATAACTTGACATACAATACGTAATGTCATGCGTATTTTGTTTAGTTGTACTATCTAGTTTTGTGAATTACTGAGCATCTATGCTATAATGTACTACACAAGTCACTTATGCAATAACAAAATAAATTGAAAAAATTTCTTATGGTATTACATTTCTGTAATGGATATGTATATTATATCATAGATAAAAGTAAGTAATATTCCAAAATATCATAACAAGAAAGCTTTATTTAGACCCTTGTCTCATGCAATAAGCATCATATTTCTATATGTTATAAAGACTCTCATTTACCAATGAAGTGTACATATAATGAGATTTATTAAGTGGGAACCACATGAATAAATAATATGCCCAAAATCTAAGACTATGTAGAGTAGGCAATATATTGTTACTTAAATAATAAGCACAATAAGTATAATCTTGAAAATATACCACGTGAAACAAGAGAAACACTTGCCCATTGTGCTCTTCATAACACATTATGCACAAATTATGTGTCTTTAGTAGACCTATTGGGAATTTATTGCTAGAAAGATTGCTTCATTCTAGAAGATGGATTTGTAAGGTCATTCTATTTTTGGTATCATGTACCAATTTACTTATTATTATTTAATAATAAGGATAACAAAAGTCACCAATGAATGACCATGTATGTTCTAGAATTAGATTGCTGCTAAAAATTGCCTTGGTAATTGCATGATACAATTACTTTGATAATTCATGAATGAGATCATTTTCACCTCAATTTTTCTTAAAAGGATTCCAACTACCAAGTCTGCTATGAGATCGCTTCAAACTATCATAGCTGAGATCGCTTCAATCTCATTGGTAATATTGTAAAAAGAGCATTACACCCACCTTGTACTCAGTAGCAAATGCTTCTACTGAGTGACAACAGCTACCACGATATGATTGCTTTGATCATTCGTAGATGAGATCACTTTAACCTTGATTTTCCATAAAGGCATTATGGCTGTCAAGTCTGTTGCGGGATCCCTTTGATCCACCACAGTTGAGATCGCGTCAATCTCGTGAGTAATGTTACAGAAAAGGCATTGCCCTTGTTGCATACTTGGGAGCAAATGCTTCTACTAAGCGATAATAGCTATCATGATATGATCGCTTCAATCATTTATGGATGAGGTTGCTTCGACCTCGATCTATAGACAGACATTACAACTAGCAAGCCTAATGTGAGATCACTTCGATCTACCACAGCTGAGATTGCATCAATCTCATGAGTCATGTTGCAAAATGAGTATTGCACTCGCTATGTATTCAAAAGCAAATGCTTCTATCGAGCAACAACAACTAACATGATATGATCACTCGATCATTCATGGATGAGGTTGCTTTGACCTCGATTTGTAGAAAGGTGTTACGGCTATCAAGCCTGCTATAGAGTCGCTTTGACTCACTACAGTTGAGATCTCTTTGGTTCTATAATTAAAAGAAGTTGAAACAATGATACTATATTTATATGTATGTTTGTAGATCATGGTGGCAATGTTAGCTACACCAACTCTAATAACAAGGGCTAGTAGGCGGTGATGATAATTGTAATATATTATGACTTGCATAAACTTGATAGTGCTTGCCAAGTGAAATTCTCCACTACTTGATTATTAAATGGCAAGGAATAGCATGATATTTTATAGGCTTAAAGAAGTAATGTAGTATGTCAATGCTTAGGTCTACTGATCTACCATTATAAATACTAGACATTAAGATGTATCATAGTTTTACATTTTATATAATTATTAAGCATTAATCTTGAACTAATAATTCATAATTTTATGTCAATCTCTCATTTCAAATAATTTTGTTGATGATAATCTGAGTTACTCCAAAAAAGAAATTTGATAATTGTTGTATTGTCTATTCATAATTCATTGAATAGCCAATTGAACAAAATGATATGATAGGTGTTATCTGATATTCTAAAACAAAAATGGATTACATTTTTAAAGATTCAGTTACCACATTCAACGTGTACTCATTGTATAAATGGAGAAAAAAAATTAAAATATTAGTATGAATGTCCATTTTAGGCATACAAATATTGCATTGGCTAGTAAAACGATATTTACTACAGCTTGTTCTGTATCACGATAAAATATTATTCTTCGAATATTAGTGCTTATAATTTAATTTCAAATGAATAAGAAAATTAAATGAATGCATCTTACCTTATACAAAGATATGTTGTCAAAATCCATAATGATTCAATATGCATATTTAGTTTTAGTAATCAATCAATGCCTCTCCATAGAACATTGAGATGCTACCAAACATACCACTAGGATAAAAAAAAAAAAAAAAGGACTAATAATTTCATGTTAAGATTTCCTCTCCTCTCTCTATATATATATGTATAGTTACTTCTCCAAAAGATGTGGTAGCTAATTATAGATGGATAATTTTTTACAATGAATACAAAATCAAAATATTATAATATAGCGGAGAATATAAAATTAAATACATCATAACACTTCTTTTTCTTTTCTATGTAAAACTTGGAATTTGCTTTTTATTTATTTCAATTAATGAGCATGTCTTGGCATACCATCACAAATTGATTTGGGTAAAAAAACAATCAACCAACATCTTAGAACTTTTATTCTATTTTTCTTCTATTTTCTTTTTTAACAAAGCCCTAGAAACGTATGCAATATGAATTCTCTCTCTCTCTCTTACACACACACATATATTGCGTGAGATAATATTCCTTCATTTATCCAAAGATTCTTTTAAATTATATGTTGTTTCACTAAAAAAAGTAGAGAAAAAAAATAAATATAGCTCATTCCAAATATAAGAAAATATAATTTTTTTTTTAAGAATTCGATAGATAAGCATTGGGTGTTCTCAATTGCTATTATCAAGGGTGTCATTTTTCTTTTTAATCTTATGTATGTCTCTTTCATAGATTATATATTAAAGAATATTTTAATAATGTATTTAATAAATTTCTTTCAAATAGTGCATAAATTTAGATAATGCATTGTTAATGTGATTACAATATACTTTTAAAAAAAATCCAGTACAAGCATTACTAGATATTAGGAAAAAAAAAGCATAATATATATTATATGACATATTGCATAGGATGATAACAAGTTGTAAATCATAACTCTTTCATTGACACCTAAGCCTATTCAGAAAGGTTAAAAACACACAAGATATTTTTAATGAACTCTATTATGAGTCTACCAATCCAAAACTCTCTAATTATCCCAAATTAGGTCTAATTACTTAAATCCCGTCATTAATCCAAATAATTAACCTAAGAATAATTTAATTTATTCAAGTTTGGCTTATGAATTTGTATCATACAAAAATTCTTCATCTACACCATGGATATCTTGAAAAACCATCTACAAGTAATAGAAAATAATGAAATTCAAAATTACTTAAAATAGGTGATGCACTTCGTACATATCTGCATATAAAATTTTGAAAGTTTTACAACTCTTATTCTCAACAAAAGATAAAGACAACCTAACTAATTCCCTTAACTTACACAATTTATGATGGAAATTGGAAGCAGAAACTGTGGATGGAGGAATTTTATTTGCTTCACTTACTTTTGAAGTTTTATTAAAATTAAGATGATCTAACCTAATAAGCTAAGAACTAGATGGATTTATTTCAAATAACATTGCTTGAGGCCTTGAATTGGATAGCTCATACAAGCCTTCTTTAGTCTTTCCTTGCAATAGATTTCCTTGCTTCTTATCATTTTAACTGAAAAATAGTTAAGGTGGAATTAAAAATAAGTAGTCATTGTCTGTAGTGAATTGTTTAACGGAAAGTTGTTGCCTTGATAGTTTGGAACATGAAGAGCATCCTTAAGAATCAAGTTATTATTAGACAAAGAAGGGTAAAAGACATTAATGGCATGAGATATAGGCAAAGATTGACCATTACTAACCTTGACCTGGTCATTACAATTATATGCTTGAGGATTATGTGAATTCTTGACAGCAGGAGTCATATGATGTGTTATAATAGTGTTAGGAAACCAAGTGCTTTGAGGAGAGACCAGAATCATAGGTTGCACATCACGGAAGGATAGATCATGTGGCACATTGTGAACACCCTTGTGCCATGTGAGATTGGTTTTAGGTGGAGAACGATGACTATTCGACTGTCTTTGTGCATACTAGTGACGATAATTCACTACAATGTGGTTATGATAACCACAAATCTGACACTTCCTTTCTACGGGAGTGAAAATTAGGAGTCAAAGATGACCCTTGAGGGGCGGATGTCCTATTGTTGGCAAAATTTAGATTTAGAGAACCATATACAAGATGAACATACGACTGAAGTTAGCTATATAGTTCAAAGAAAGGAACAAACTCTTGACTTAAATTCAAACTAGAGATAATGGGATAAAAATCTATGCCAACATCACGATAAACAATGGCATTAAATTCAACATCATTAAGGGGACGACCTACAGCAGCTAACTCATCAACTAACACTTTTGCTTATTGGGTGATATTCATGTCATTTCTTGAGTTTTAAAACAGGGCAATGTGAAGTTCTAACTGGCAATTTCAGCGGACAAACCTAAAAGCACTTTCTAGTGCCTTCCATGCCAAGTTGGCAGACTTGGCTCCAATAATAATATAGAGATATTTTTTAGTAAGTGAAGAGAGGATCCAAAATAGTAAAAGTTGTCTTTTAGAAAACTAGATAGCAAACTTAGGATTATGATCAATGATATTTGGATCATCAGAAGAATATGGAGAAGGAGCTGAGGACCATCAATGAATTGATTCGTATTTTGATAATTAAGAAGAAGAGCAAATTGAGTTTTCTCAATAAGATAATTTTTGGTATTAAATTTTATTGCAAATGAGTAATTTACAGTAAGAGTGATGATTTGAGGAGCTGGTACAGTTGCATTAGCCATGATGGCTCTAATACCATGGAAACAAATTAAAAAATATATATGAGAGGGAAAAAAGTAGAAAGAAAATATTTTTCTTCACTTTTTTGCTATATGTTTTTAATATGATTACAAGAGTAATTATGGTCTACAGAAAAGGATAGGTTAAGGATAAGCTGAAAAAAGTTGATATTTTATAAAAGATAAAAATAAAGATAGATCAAATGAAAACAATTATCCTAACATACATGATGCAGTTATATGGGATGTTGCTATGTACAGGAGGATTCAACTATATTATTAATGATTAGAAACATATAAATATTGATATATTTCATTCATCCCTCATTAGTGGCTTATCATAATTATTTTTTTTTTCGTATAAGAGGTGGGGGAAGGGCTAAAATGATATGATATGACTTGACTATTCAACTATAAGAGCATCTTGGATTATTTTGGTTTTTGTCTTTTGCTTTTTGTTTTTCTTATACAATAAAATATAATCAAATCCGAGCATTTGCTGCTAGAGTTGCAATTATGGCTATTGCGCTTAGAAATTCGAAATCATCTGCTCTTTGTACATTTTAGTGTGCATTGAAGTAGCCCTTTAATTGATGCACATAAACTCTCATTTTTAATTTTATTTTTTTTTTATTTTAACATTATTTCGCGTTCTAGAAGCCTGAGGTAAAGCAAAAAACGAGAAACACATGAATCTTACACGTCTTTGCCAGCGTATAAGGATATGTAACATATGTTGCTGCACCTCCTAGATCGTGGCCGTGGCGTCACATCAATCCATGTTCGTCTATTTAAAATTCGATTGTTGAAAATAATTGTCTGGTAAACATATCTCATCTATTATAATTTCAGAAATAATGCTCCACAAATTATCATATATATATATATATATATATATATCGGATAAATGTTTGAGTATGTTGAGGTATCAACGTTGTAAATGATGAAAAAGATGAATCAACGTTTAAATATTAATTCAATTAAAGTATTAATTTTTTAAGTAATTAAATAAATGTATCAATGTTTTGCAAAATGAGTCAAATAAGATATTAACTAATATTTGATCATTAACAAAAACTAAGGAAATTTAATTAAAAATTAATCCAAATATTAATACCTTAAATGAATTTTACAAAACGTTGATATTTCATTTGATCATTCACTTTGTAAAACATTGATTCGTCTTTGAAATGCTAATGCTTTAAATAAACTTATTTCCAATATTAATACTATATAGTATAATTTACCCTATATGCATCTTGGGATGGGAGATTTGTCATCGGGAGCACTGGAAGAATTGTTGGTGAAAAACGGTGAATTCGAAACCGACCTCAACAACGTTAACTACTAAAATTATCATAAAATTACTGTTATTAAAAAATAAAACTGAACCATAGTAGAATTTTTATTTATTAATTTTTTATTTGAATAGGAGTATTTTGAAAAAGATATAATTCTAGTATTGAATCGTTTTATTCATAAATTTGAATAAAAAATGATTATTCAATATTTTTTATGATAAAGATTTTTTATGAAATTAATATTATGATCAACTAAATATCATAAGAACTCTTCATAAAAAATAAGATTATAATAGAACTGTAATTTTATAAGAAGTATACGGTCGGTAAAATAATGTTCGATGAAATATGCCGTTAACGTTATTGGCTCTGCTACTAGCTTATAATTAATATTGTTGCCAGATCATATTTGTTTTATGCCAGTACCCACAAATAAAATGTAGCTTCTGTCACTCACTAAGCGCAAGTCTACGTAAAAGTTACAGAATAAAATAAATCTTCTCCTAAGCATCAATATATTCCCGTCCCAATAAAGATTAATTCGATATCGTAAATGTTAGGTATATTGATGGATAAGTGTGAATAATGTTCAAATATATAATAATATAAATATATTATTTAAAAAAATTAAACATTCATCTATACTTATATCATATATTTTAAAAATTTTGTTTTATTTACCACCTATTCAATATATATATCATGTAAGATTCAATATATATATCTTATATTATTTTTCATGGTTTTTTAAATTAAAGGGAAAAAGCCCATTTTGGTATATGAAGTTTGACAAAGTTAACAATTAGGTACCTAAACTTTTAAAAAGTCAAATTTTATATCTAGCTAAACTTTTGGTAGCTCTTTTAGATATTTGAAATTAAAAAAAAAAACAATTTCATACTAATTAAACTTTTTTTATCTCTTTTTACTATCTCACCTTTTATTATTTATTGAAATAATTGGACACGTGTCATGTAACGATGAGTGAGATAGTGTTTAAGGACAAAATAGATCTTTTAAAATTTTGAATACCTGATTATTTATTTCGTGAAATTCAGATATCACATGAGAGATTTTTCCTTTATTAAACGATGCTATATAATAGCATGTAGAGCAAGCAACTGCAGAGAAATTCCTCCACTAAAAGTTAAAATGGGAGGAAACATGTACTCTTTCGACATGTATCCAATATTTATAGGCGCTAACAAAAGAGATACGAATTATTCCGCCGCTCAAGATTCGATCCATGATGTATCAGCAGGCATCACCTAGCTAGTGGTGATTTTTCCCCCAACCTAAATTCTTCACTGAAGACACACCTTAGAAAGATGAAAATACAGTTACATGCATGCCGCTTTATATAAGTGGAGAACATATTGTAATTATAATTTGTTGTTCTTGGTATAATACTTGATGTGCATGTAGAACATGCAAACATTAAGTATTTGGTACACTAGATCGCATATATTCACAAAACTTTATTTCATGCAAACATTTTCGTCTTTAATATCATACCTATATCTTAAATTATAACGGAGATTTAATTAAACATTTTATTATATTAGAGTGCACTTGAGCCGATCACCTTGATTAAACCAAAGGTTATTGCCATTGCAAGCCAACCCCCCGTCAAAACCCTAACGGAAGACTTAACTGGTGGGGCCTTTCCCAAAACTGCTCCGAACCACCCAAACAACGATAAGGCCATCGTCACTGCCACCACCACCACCCCGAGCCTAACCCTATACTCTCTTATAAACGAGGCAGCCACCAAAGGTACCATTGCCCCAACCGAAAAGGCGATAGCTGAGGCCGAAGCTGCTCGCAAGGGATTAGGCAAGCTTTCGGTCAATTCCTCCACATCTTCTCTTTCTCCATCAGAACTATTCTTATTGTCATTATTATTATTTAGTTCCTTTTGCTTGCACCGATTCACTTGAGCCACCTCAATATCCAACTGGGAATAGACGGATACGAATTCCCCTATAGCCATGCTACATGCACCGGCGACTAGGCCGGCGAAACCGGTCAGTATCATCGCCTTGACGTCTTGCTTGACGGCCCCTACGCCCATCATTAGGGATGCTGTAGAGACTAAGCCGTCATTGGCGCCAAGTACAGCTGCACGCAGCCATTGTGCTCTTTTAGAGTAGTCAAAGTTATCTTTCATTTCAAGTTTGGATGGAGGTTGTTGTTCACGTTCAATATCTAGAGAAGTTATGGAGGCAGTTGCCATGAAGAGAGATGTAAGAGGAATCGTTTGTTTGTTGTGGGAAAATACTTAAGGGGAAGATGGTAAAGCTGGAAGTAGTGTGGGGAACACACGCCATGCAGGGGTTATTTATGGAAGAAGAACTGGAAAATTTATTATTGTTAAAAAAAAAAAAAATACTTTCCACTATTGATTAATGCAAATGGACTCCCTATATATGAAATTGGGTAAATTAGCATGGACCTTGTATCCTGATAGCATCTTTTTGGATTTTTTTAAGTAAGAAGTACCTGATTTGATTCTCTCCTCTCCATTATAATAATAAAAAAGAAATTGGGTAATTATATTAGAATGTAACAGGTAAGTTCATCTAAGACATTAACATTTTAAATAGTTAAAAAAAGGAATTAATATTTCACAAAGTAAATCAAATGAAATATCAATATTTTGTGAAGTTAATATCACATTTTGGATTAGTTTTCTTTAAATTTCCTTAATTTTCATCGATAGCCATTTATTGATACCTTATTCAACTCATTTTACGAAATGTTGATTCTTTTTTTAATCACTTAAAATGTTGATATTTTAAATGAATATATCTCTAAACATTGAAACTCAAAGAAATTTGCAAAATGTTAATAACTCAAATGATCACTACGAGAAACCTAGGCTTTAGAAATGAAAATTCTGTCTCTAAACGTAAATTTCCATTGCGAAAAAAATATTATCGTTGATTCTATTTGTAGAAATACTTATTTTACCCATTTTTCTTTGTAAAACATTAGTCTCTAAAGTCTAGTTTTCTTTTAGTAAATGTTGATACCTTTCAATATAATTTACCCATATTAAATTTGAAAAAATTCACATATGTTTCAAGTAATCATCAAAGTCTAAATACGATATACTCTCTCTCCTTCCTCCTATCTTCTCAAAGTAAACCTTAATTAAAATATATATATATATATATATATCTTTAAGGGTAGTTGCTGTTATTAGCCGCCCACCAAAACAATGTCTTCTTCCCTTTTTTTTTTTTTTTTCCTTTCACTTTCAAAAGCCCAATAAAATCTACAATTGACCTTTTATCATCTTTTTTGCCATCTTTATTTTTCAACTACTTCAAGCTTATAAGTTTGTTTTTAAAGGATTTTAAAGCTACTATGGCAAGGGTGTCGAAGGATTCAACATTTTGGTATCAATATTACAAAGTCTTTATATGGTGGGATTACTGTAGCTGATTGATGATGTACGATAAGAGTAATAGTCAACTTGAGAGAAGTCTTGAACTAATGACACATGTAGGATGTCGTAGAGAGAGGCATGGAAAGAGGAATAGGTAAACCTGGTTTCTCGAGTGTACGAGTATGACAGAAGATCAAATCAGATATATTTGATCGTTCTTGACTCATTCTTCATAGAATAAGTGCTTTGATCTTTTTCTGAAGGTGTTTCGACATAGTTTTTATGTTGCTCTCGATCTTAGCAAGATGTAAAATTCTGATAAATGAGAAGAGCAATCTTCTATTTATAAAAGTTTGAAGCTAATGGTAGTCTTTGAATCATTCCTAAGGATCCGTCCGCTGAGATTAAAGCCTTCTTTGATTGTAGAAGTGGACTAGGTTGAAAATGGGCTTGATGGCTTTATATATATAATATATATATATAACCATTTTCAATTTGTAAACGAATAAAAGCTTATTTTAGTCCATATAAGCCCTAATTTAGCTAAACGAAACCTAAATTAACCCAGGAAGACATTTTTAAAGTCTACTTTTCGCACACGAGAAAACCGAATCAGGTCGAGAGCAAAATGACCCAGTCCAACGATCCATATTCCAAGCCTACCAAGCTGAATCTCTTTATGACATCCCTTATTAGACTCGGTCTTCTAAGCTCTATCACTAGCCTAAAAGACTCGCCTATGGCAATAAATAGGGCCAAAAACATAATTACTGAAATGACTCTCTACAGTCTCAAATAAAGAGAATTCCTAAAATGGAGGGAAAAAAATCATCTTTACATTAAAAAAACTTCTTTAAATTGGGTCATTGTTTTTCTTTTAGTGCCATACATCTATGTGGGTTTTTTTTTTTTTTTTCCTAATAAAAGTATATGATATTCGTTCTCATTATATAACTTTTTCTATTTAAGGGTTTCTTATATGCTTTTTTTATGAGAGATATGACCTTATTAATTAGGGTTTGTTACTCCTATCTCTTGATTTTCATATTTTGAGTTAATTTGAATTTACTTTTTTCTATGGATAAATGAAGTTTCTTGTTCTCAGGGGAAAAAAAAAAGTCTAAATACGATTGTCATTTATAGCCCTCTTAAATTAGATACAGTTTTGAGAGTTTAATGAATTATCAAGAGATTATTGTCATGCTAAATTAAAAGAAAATACAATCATATGTATAATAAAAATTTGAAGAATCTATGGAATTATTCCTATTATTATTAGTGGAAGAACCTGGTGCATTATGGCCACTAAGAGAAAAGGTTAGCGAAAGGACACCATATATAAATGGCATTGACCTTCTATAACTTTAATACATAACTGGAGGTCGTTTATTGGTCGAGCCTAACTGAAAGGTGAACAGAACTCCAGTTCTCTCATCTGTGTCTTGTTATCTTTTTCTCCACTACAGCCAATAGAGAACATATAAGGCAAATGCAAGTGAGAATAAGACGGAGATAGGATCTAAACAATATTCAAACAAGATATATAATGATATACACAAATATAATAATGTAGATTAAGAGTAAAGCAATCCAAATTGATATATGGCGATTAACTCTTTATAAACAAGCAGTGCATTATCATATATCTGATTGTGCTGACATAGAGCATCTTAGCTATTGGATTCACTTAAATAACGAACGACTCTAAAGCATAAGACCACTATGCTACTATAAAATTTACCACCGAAAATTTCCATTTGCCCTTTAGGTTTATGAAAGAGTATTAACTTTTTGATTTACTTCAATGTATGGAATTATTTATTTATTTATTTTTAATTTTACCCTATATAGTAAGGTATATAATTTATTTATTAAAGCATCCTTGACGTAAGATCCAATATGAAGAACCTCACTTTTTGAGGTCCTATGAGATAAGAGAGGTCCTTTATTAAGGATCTTACAAATAAGATCTTTCATGTTTTTTCATAATTTTTTTTGTTATAGATATTATATAAATATATATGGGACTCATAAAACTTAAAATGATATAAAGAAATTATGTAAAGAATCTTCAAAATTAAGTAGTGAGGTACTTTAAAATAAATATAGTCTTAAAATACTAACGAAACACTTTAATGATCTTTTAGAGATCTCTTAGAGATCTCATGCCCTGTGAATGCTCTTAAAATCAATAAAACACCTTATTAAGATGAGACCTGACTTAAAAACATCAAATTCCAAGAGTACAGTGTATGAGTAAAAATCGTTCCATTTCATAGATCTTCGTGAGCTAAATTTCTCATGTAATAATTTAAACCTATATACATCATTAATATGAAATACATTGTGGGGAAGTTTATTTACTTGGTCATGCTAGTTTTCTCTTGTAGTCTTCGGTCCCGATTTCGCAGCAATAAACTCCCAAAAAAATGCATGAATGGAATGCTGATGAAGAAAGCACTCTTTCTGATGAAGAGTTGGAAGTAGCTAAAATAGTAAAAACAATCAAAGGGAGTGTGCGCTCCACACGACTAGCACCCATATCTTCAATTACTGTAATAACCCATTAGTGCAAAATTTTCGGAAAATAAATTATGCTTTTTATGACTTTATGACTAACATCTATTATTTAAGTGGGATAAATTACATAGAAATATATCAATATTTGTGATAAGTTTATGCAAGACATTAATATTTCAAGTGACTAAAAAGATGAATCAACGTTTGAAGATAAATTCATTTTAATCATCAATATTTGAGTGGTTAAAAAGATATATTAATATTTTGTAAAGAGAGTTAAATAAGGTATCAATATTTAACTATTAATGAAAATTAAGAAAACTTTGATATCTTAAATGGTTTTATAGGATATTAATATCTTATTTGATTCACTTTATCAAGCATCGATTTCTCTTTTTAATGGCTTGAAATATTATGTCTTAAATGAACTTACTTCCAAGTATTGATACTTGCAAACGTAATTTACTCTTATTTAAATATAATAAGATATTTTATGCTATACTTTCTATTTTTCTTACTTATGGGAAGCACTTAAAAAGTTGCTTTCAGGACCTAATTCGTGGGTTGTTGTATTCATAATTTTGTCTTGGAACCAACGGATTAGGTCAGTATTTCCTTGCGACCATGGGGCGAGGGGCCATATACCAGCAGCCCACCAGCTGCTTAATTTCAATGAAGATATATCGAGCATGTTTTTTCTTTCCTTTTCTATTTTATTTATTATATATTTTGGTGATGATAACCGATTAGGAAATTCGAAGCAGTACATGGATACATTAACCCAAAATTCTATCCTCACCGTATTGTTCGACTATATACACGAATAGATCAAAGGCGTGTGCACGAATAAAAAAGAAAAAGGGTATAGGAATATTTATATTAACAAACTGGTTATAACTAATATATCTATAAATAGAGAGGGCGATTGGTATAATTGTTGTATGAGCTTTCATTTTTATAATTAACAACTTAAAATTTAAAAGTATAAATTTAGTACCAAAATTTTACTCATTTTTATAATTAAATACTTGTTTTACCAGAATTTATAATTAACTATCTAAACAGTAAATTTTAGCCATTTTCAATCAACTAACTCATCTAGGTATCATAAACGATCTCAAAAGGTTTATAAGTAGTGAATTAATACTTTTAAACTTGAGATAGTTAATTGTATAAATTGGTAAAGTTTGGATAACAAATATCATATTTACCGTTTTGTTTATATGTATATGGATATGTGTGTGTGTATATATAAATGTATCATCCTTAGCCATAGCGGCTCACAGTCCTCTATTTCTAGTTCTTTTATTTACTTCTAATTTCTTGCATGCATCCATCTTGAACCCTTTCTTTCACTAGTATTTATAACTAATAAACTATAATTGTATATGGTATAATTTCACCGTCTATAAAAGTTGCGTCAATAGTTTGTCATTGAACATACACCTTATCCTTTCATAACTTCAAGTTTTTAATCGAAAAAGAATCATGGTTGAAATTAATTTGAGGAGGAAATACCGAGAGGTAACAAAAAACACCCGCCCAAATTATTAATCTCTTATAGATATTTTGTTTTGAAAATGCAACTTTTATTTCCTTATTTAACTTTCTAATGTATGTGAACCTCCAATCTACTGCTAAAAGCCCTATATGGTTAATAAAACATAATAATTTTATGGTTTTAGTTAATGTTCATGGTTATTGTACTCAAAAGT
The DNA here is from genome assembly GCA_024138025.1 of Combretum micranthum. Lineage (NCBI taxonomy): Eukaryota > Viridiplantae > Streptophyta > Magnoliopsida > Myrtales > Combretaceae > Combretum > Combretum micranthum. The sequence goes on from JAMXBD010001499.1 coordinate 174,230, forward strand.
TATAGGAAAATTAAATAATACTTTTTCGCTGACAATATTGTACTTTGAGTAATGGTCTGTGAGTTATTTATACTTTTACAAATTATAGAGAGTTAAAATTTTATTAGACAAGTCTAGAGGATCTATATACTCCTAACTTGTACTTTATATAGTGCATATGCATTTTATCGGACAATCAATTTAGCCACTCTAGCCTTTTGCCGTTATGGATATATATATATATAAAGATAGGAAGTCCCATAATTTACCTATTTTTAGCAATAACTTTTACAGAATTGTATGATGTAGGAAAATATCGTTAAGTGCTTGCGTCACCGTCTTATATTTACGTGATTCTCAGGAGACAAGTTTCTGTTACTTGTGACAGGGGCAGACACTTAGTGGAGAATATGGTTAGGCAAGTATCACCACAGAATTGGAAGTAAATCAATTATATTAAGAGAAAACAATTCCTTTGTGATACTATACTTATATATATATATATATATATTTATTTCCATCATGGTTTCAACACTCCTTGTTGCGTCCAATAGTTAAATTGTGTTATTTACTATACTCGAATGAAATCCCATATCCACCACTTTCTACAATGTAATAATAGATAGGGTTCTCAAATTAATTTCATCAATGACTTTTGAATGAAATAATCATGTATGTTTTCAATTTATAATATATTTTTAAATCTGTAAAACAAAACAATAATAAAAATTTCAAAAAAAGATTTAAATGAATTCCACTTCTATAATGTATCATATTTTAGCTTAGTCAATCACTCCATAAAATTAGGTTTAAAGACAAAAATTATGTCTCAAAACATTGATTTTCCATCACAAAAATCATTATCGTTGATTGAATTTGTAAAAATAGAACTTCTTTTATATTTTCCATTACAAATTTCTGGTTTTTAAAGTCCAGTTTTTTGTAGTGATCTTGATATTACTCTTAACCAAATGATGTGATACTTACAACCATTTTTACTCAAATGCTTAATTAAATGTTTTAGAAAAATGCTATCAATCTAAACTACTAAGAGATCAAACAAAACTTACAGTATGCTTAAAGTGAGGGTGAAGATAAGATGATAGTAAAGTGTATTGATAGATTCTGTTATCACTAACTGAGTGTTAAAAGGATATTTACACCAGGAGATAAATAACACGTGTAAGGTATGTTCTCGCATAAAAGAATAAAACTCTGATAAAAAGTCACAACTTGGAAATAAAAGCAGTAGTTGATGCTTAGGAATAACCTGAGTAAAAAAATTAGCAAGCTGATGACAAGAGGGAAGATAGTCAAGGCAAATAAAACCGATTGATGATCTCGTGTGAAAAGACATCCAATTTAATATATGTTTTTGACCATTTGAATCCCACGTGAAACCCGTAATTTTATAATAATAAATTATAAATAAAACTAAATCTAATTCCTAATTAAGACGTGAACTATAACATATTAATAAATTAAATTATTAATGAGTAAATTATAGTTTACGACAACTAATATTAAAAATTAAAAAATAATAGTCTTAAACTAAAAATTATAAATATATTACAATATTCAAAATATTTACTATAATAATACGTATGTTTTCATCTAAAAATATTAAAAAATAAATATTTATCGTACTGTCATCAAATCCGAAAAATATCCCAATTCCCCTTATCAGTGCCTTTCTCTCCAAGTTAATTCTTTCGAATGGAATTATTTTGGTCAAAATTGTGCTCCTCACGATTGGATTTCGTCCAAGCAATGGTAACAGCAAACGCATACATATGCACGTCTATATATATATATATATATATATATATTACACATATATGAATTCCGTTTCCAGATGCCTCCGTTATGTTCATGTATCATTTAGGAGTGAGCAAGTAACTCTGTCATAAGGATACCCACCTGGATCCTCTTGATTAGGTAGGGTCTGAGTAGGTATTAAAGGCTACAGGTATGATACGAATATTAATTTTTCGAAACCTATCTAACAGAGTAGGATACGGATATAAATCTCAAACCTTGTACCCATCGAAACTTGTATTATAACATAGAAGATACAAGTTCTAGGATATTATGTATCCAACCTTGTTAAATATTATATAATAATATTAATATATAAAAGATAATGATATTTCACATTTTAGTTTGCAACAACTTATATTCAACATTATTATTTATAGACTACACTTCTGAAAGTTTTATTATAGAGGTTTTAGAAAGACTCATTATTTTTATTTTAAAAGAACTATGATTTTATGTACGTACTTAAACCCCTAAATTATATAGAGATATTGTTTTTTTTTATAACACTAATTAATATATGGAAATAGTTTCAAAGTTTTTAATTTTAGAATTTTGTGCAAGTTTTATAATTTTGTTTAATATAACATAAATAGCTTCCATAAGTATTTGTTGTAGGTTTCAACTTTCACACATGAATAGATTCTATATATTATAAGTCTTGTGATATTAACAAATTTCTTTTTGTATATTGTTTATATTGAATGTATGAAAATAAGATAGTGTCGCATATATTACATGAAAAAATATCAAAGACTATAAACTTTATGTTTTAACAAGAAAGAAAAAAATATAGAGATATTTAAAAAAAAAAAAAGAATAGAGATTCCAAGGTACCCTGTACCCTATAGACTTTATAGGATATAGGATAGAGATTCCAAGTATGAAATTTAATACCATATACTTTACAAAGTAGGGTGCGGGTAATCTTCATACCCTATCCTTTTGTACCTGCTTACCCCTAGTGTCATCCCTTTCATTCATCTATTTCATTTTCTTTTTAAACTTTCTTATATCAAGACTCCCACAAAACTTCTAAAATCCTTAATTTTTACATATATCAACTATTTTTAATTCTGAAAGTCACGTTAGAATCGTGGAGTTGTACTCTTTAAAACAAGACTAGACTTGGTAAGGTTTTATGCACCCTAAAAAGTCTCATTAATAAGAATATCGAATATCATATTTTGCGATTATAGTTATTATAAAATTATATTTGATTACATTAACTATAGAAAAATATTCATTTATGTTTTAGGTGAAAACTTTGATTTTTTAAATCAATCGCAAGATTATTTGATTAAGTGAGGTTAAGATGAGTGGGATATTCGAAGATTTACTATATTGTCTGTGTTTATCAGAATTATTTAATGATAACATACTGATTTATATTATATAATTATGGGCTAAAATTTTTTTTTTTCCTGTTACAATAGGAGAGAAGAGATTCGAACCTATAACGTCTCACTTAAGAGACTAAAAAGAGGCTGCTAAGTTACAATTTCTATGGCTTAGCTAGAAATAGTTTAGCGATGGTTATAAGTATATTGAAAAATGTTTACGGTACTGGGATAATCAAATGGTACTTTAAGAAAATTTAAAATCTACCGTGGCATACCCTCGAGATATATATATATACAGGCATGTTTATTATAATTTTTTTTTCTGCATAAGATCCACTGATGACTGTGGTTTCTGATGCATTATTCAGTTTGCTTTATAATTGAATATTATTATTTTAATATATATTATATATACATATGCTTTGCGTTTGTGTTTACCTCAAAATGAAAAAGAAAAAAAAATAATAATTTAAAACAAAAAGGGTTCTACTGCTTTCCAGCAATGGAAATCGGGAAAGTTTGTATGAATCCCAATTTCATTTCGATACTATAGCAGAGGATAATTATAAATAAATAGTAGATAAAAGGATCAAGTTTCTTATATGGCCATGAGGACATGACGATAACTTGTACGAGGTTTTTGAAGTAGACATGTTTGATTAATGAGTTCATTACCTCATGTGCATATTAATTACTGTAATTGTATGATTTATATTTTAGTTGGTCACCCATGAGTATATTAATATATCAAAATATAATAAAATTTGATATGCATTACATAGTATTTTACATCATTTGATGCCATCACTATCACACAATCAATGAGGAAATTTAAGCTACTCTAGACCATAGTTAAGTTATCTATCAATATTAAAAAAATTATTTTTGGATATAAGTTTTATTAAAATATCTTTATAAGCATTTTGAAGTATTCCTGTATTGGTAATACCAACTAAAAGATTTGGAAAAGTCGTGTGTCACACCCCAAATGGTACTCTAAATGTAACAGTCTGCCGCATGCTAAACGAGACTTAAGAATCACTACCATAGTCATTCAGAAGCCTTATGTTAGTATGCAAAGCGTTCCCTTACGATAATACACACTACAACAAATTTTATCTATGAGGGCACATATTTGTGTCCCATAAAAATACTAATTGAGACACTTCAACTGTAAAGACTCAAATTTTTGCATCTCCATTGTATCCTATAGGTGAGCGTAGCAATAGATCATTGTGACGCATATTGCGTCCTAATATATGGTATTTTTATAGGACTAAATTTCATTAATAGGACATAAATTAGTGTCCTATAAGAAATAGGACACAATTCATTGTCCCTATAATTTCCATAAAGCACATTAATGTACTTCATAAAATGTTTTCATTAATATATTAAGACACAAATTGTGTCTTAAAAAGTTAAAAGTAACACTATTATGACATTCTATTGCGTCCTAATAGTGGTATCTATTCACGTAAAGATATCTTATAGGACGTTTTCTCGTGTCCTAATAAATCTTTTTTTCTAATCAATATATTTACAATAAATAAACAAATCTAAACTCTATTAAAATCCTATAATTATCATAACATAAAGCTAATAAGACTTTATTTATGAACCAATGGTAGTCATATCATATACATCAAACAAACAAGAAATATATAATTAATTACTAATAAAATAAAATTGAACATTTGATATTTACATGATACGAGTTCCCCTACTACACTAAAAACACATACTAATCAGTGATATTTACATAATACAAATTCCCCTACAAACCACTAAAAACACATACTATTCATGAATATTTACATTACGAATTCACCTATAAAGCACTAGAAACACATACCATTCAGCATAATACTATCATAAACTTAAGTTCAATCCCAATAAGAGCAACCATTCCAAGACAATGAAAAAAATAAAAAGAAAGACACTCTAAAACTAATTAATTGGTCCTAGAAAAGATGTCATATTTGACTAATGGTTACCAACATTGTATTCCCTTTGATGGTCATATCTTCTTCCATTGCTTCCAATTCAATTTAACTTCTCTCATCATCTTCATTCAAGACAAGCTGCACACAAAAAGAAACCTATGATTACATAACCTTATATATGTATATGTATGATATATACATATATATGATATAACAAATTTTTCATAAAAATTTTAATTAACATACAAGATTTGCTAGCTAAGCAATGTTTACTCCGCTAACATCTCCAATAATCTTCAACATGCTATACGGTCTTATCAAATGCTCATCCCATTTTAAAGGATTCTGAACATTTACTTCATACCAATTCGGTCCTAATTCATGTCCTCCTACTTTTGCTAATGGATCCATTGACATAATTCTTCCAATTGCAACATTTTCCTCCTTTTACATAAACTCTTTAGAAAGATAGAATCTAACCTATAAGTTAAAATGAAACAACAATTAATTTAAATAAAGCTAAGATATCAATGGCAACCATAGACCTAAAGTACCTCCAATGATAGAGACAACATTCAAATTAAGAGTTTAAGTAGAGTTTAGTTTCTTTCCACAAAAAATGAATCAAAACTAAAATATCTTATTTGAGAAAATATTATAAAAGTTTTTGTGCTTTATTACATTAAGAGGTCTAGGCTCACAAATTGGCATTGAGGCATGATGTTCAACAATGGGTGTTGAAAGTCTTTCACCACTTGGCATAGTTCTGTAATTTAAAAGTGAGCTTGCACTTGGATCTTTATATTGCATTACAATATCCATCAACTCGTCTACACATCGCTTAAGCTCTTCAATTCTTTCATCTTGTTTTGCAATAGTCTTGTTGCTTCCGATTTGACTGCGAACTGTATTTTTTAAATTAGAAGAATTGACATTGAGTCCATACAAGCGAGCACGTCCAAATTTATCTTCTCCCATGACTTTTGAGTAAGCATCCTTCTCAATATCCTCTTCATTTTCCTTTGGAGACTCAGCAATGATTTTTTTCATTTGATCCTACCATATAAATATTTAACAAAAAGTATTATTAACAAAAATACTAATTATCAATGTGAATACAAACAAAATTAAATATAAAAAGAAAATTACACAACTTACAATTGCTTCTCCATCAGCTTCATTTGTAGGAGTGCCATCTTGTTTTGTATAACAAGCATAAAACATGTCGTAGCGTATAGGAGAATAACCTAATCTTTTCTTCTATACATTGAAATATTAGATTATATATATATATATATATATATTCAATCATTATAAATTCATGAACGTAAGCAAAGCTCAAACATGAAGACAATATCATAAGATATTTCAGAACTTTATACAATCTCTGTCATTAAAGTGTAAACTATGGAAAGGAGAAAAGGTAAAAGAAATTAAATCCATGAGTTTTAAGATTATATTGATGCATAACTCTTCATAGATGATAGCATCGATTTCTTTAATTTTATTATATATCTAAACACATGAAAGTAATGAAATTTCCTAGTCGCTTTTTAACTTAATACTTTTTTTCTCAATATTTCTTCTTACATTATATAAACTATAATTTTATGTTGAGCAATAAAATTTTGATTACAAAGTTATGCTATAGAAAAAAAATATATACACATATGTAGCAAGGTAAAATGTCAGAAAGACAAAAAAATCCAAAAGCATAAAACACTCCTCGTAACATTAAGATTTTGGCATGTTTTTCTATCATCAAATAGAGCTTTATTTTTCTTTAATCTTAGTTCAAAATAAAATGCATATTCTTCCCTTTAACTAACCATACATTGAAGACAAATAGCTATTTGTTTTTGTTTTCTAGCATAAAAAACTTTCAATGAATATAACTCTCACAAAAATATACTTTCTCATCACAAACCACCATAATTTTTTTTACCTCTTTCTCTCGTACAACTGCAAAGCTTGTTTTTCCCTTACGGTGAATCATTTTATTTTGAACTCGATTCTTGCTATTGCGCTTACTCTCTTCCTAAATTTAGCAAAAAAAAAAAAAAAAAAACATAATGTGTATACCATCTTAAAAGAGACAAGGAAGAAGCATAAAAATTCAAATAATAAATAATTCATACCAAGGTTTTCCTTTTCATCCAATGACGAACGAGAACTTTCCATTGATCATCATCTATTCTTGAATTATTTGGTGGTTTCTCCAACTCTTCTAATGACATTTGTGGATCAAAATATTTTTTCTTCAGAGTATTCTTCCATGATCTCCATTTCTTGTTAATAGAATCCAGTACATATCTATTTCCCCTAAGTGGAAAGTCAAATCTTGCCTACACAAATCCAATGGACAGTTAATGATGTATTAACATAGTATTATACTTTGAAGAAAAAAAAAAAAAGAATAGTTCAAAAGGAACAAAATAATAATGAACCTTCGCTTCTGCTAACATGACTTCTTTATCAGCATCCGAAAGGTTCCACCAAGTCTCATATTCAAGTGAATAATACTTTGGATTACGTGTAATAGTTCCTAAGAAATGAGCCAATTCCTTTGTATTTTCCAAATCATTTGGCTGCCCATATTTATTAAATGTTACTTTAGTGCGCTTGCCTCTTGCTACCCAAATCTTGGTCATATAAGTAGGGCCTCTCATACGTTTCTTACACTGCTCTCCACCTGCAATCATTAATAATAAATAAGAAAAAATTAACAAAGAAATACTAAGAATATTTATTTAAGATGATAATATATAAGTCTAATGCTTTAATATATACTCACTATGATTAAGTGTGGAAACCTTATAATCATTGGAATCATGTGATAGGATAGTAGATCGAGTTGAATGCGTATGTTCAGCATACTGCTTGTTGATTGGTCTATGTGTTGACATGCTTCTATGACTTCCTATAATCATCAATAATAAGAAATTAAATTAAAAAGAAAAGAGATTCAAGAGATATTAACAAAAGTTAGTAAAAATAATAACATATAAACAACATACTCCTACTGTCTTACCTTGATTGGGTTCAAAGACCTATTACACTGATCTAATGGAATATTTGGCTGATTTTGATAAGTATGTTCATCTGTTGCTTCTTCGATGGGGCTATGCTTGGATATGCTTCTATTGCTTCTTCTTCGTTTTGGTAATTTCTAAAACTCATAAAAATTATTATCATTGTACAAAAATAGGCATGATTCTAAGAATATTAACCTTACTAAATTTTCTGCATACTTTTGACATTGTTACAAAAAAAATTCTTCCAAAGATAACAGCTTTATAAATAAACTTCTAATTTTTTCTATGGAACTGAAAAAAAAAAGGAACTAAAATGGTACTTCATAGAGAGTACAAAAGTAGATAAGTGGACAAGCTCAATCATTAAGTTTAGAAAATAGTTTTATAGCATTATAATTAAGATAGCATAAAGCAATTTTAAGTATATTCAACCATGCTTTGAGTTCTCTTTCATAAATTATTATATATTTCTCATTTGGAGAAAAAGATTTCATAATTCAAAATTTATGGAGAAAATTTTGACATTCTATAAGGAATAAAACTGAAATAGACTATAATCTTTAAGATAAAACTTTAGAAAATATATAAAAACGAGATGAAATTCTTAATAGAACTTCATGATCATTTGTAGCTTAAAGCTTCTGGTATGTTCAAATGAGCTTTTTCCACTTAGAAATAGATAATATTGTTTTTCATTTTTAAATTGATCTTTACTATGTAATAATAACAATCAACTGAATTAAAAGTATTATATTCTGGCTTATTTGAGCATTCAATGCCTCTAATTAGTGTACAAAATATTATAAAATGCTAATTATAAGAATTTGATTGAGACACTAGCTTAATATGTTGTTGCATTAATTATAGCTAATGGAAAATTAAAAGATAGTAATTGGTAAATTTCAATTTAGGTATGAAATAAAATTTGAATAAACAATATAATCTTCACATAGGATTAATAATTGAATGACTTCATAGAATTGAAACTATTTTTCAAAAAAAAATTTTGAGTATTGAGCTAATTGTTCACTACGTATAAAAATATGCATCTAATTACTAATTCAGTTGGTATTAGGAGAGTTTTCATCTTCTACATGGTTTTCTATAAAAGAAATGGCATAGAATTTTTATTATTTTACTATGTCCATTATCAAGTGTCTAATTAATTTCCACAGTGTCAAATAGTATACAGATTCTTTCACCAAATCTAAAATTAATAAGTGAACAAAAAAGAAAACTAACCTTTACACCAGTCAATAAATTATTCCTTTCGATTACAGGTTCTGATGTTTGCATGGCATTAGGTATGACGAGAGATTCCTTGGTGGCTAATGATCTTCTATTTTTTGTTCTCATAGCTACACACTACATAAAATAAAATTAAAACAATAAATACATAAATTTGTCAAAATATGAAAAGTACAAAATAACACTGACAAAGAATTTACTAATTAAACAACATAAATAGCAAACAACAAACCATCAACTCTATTTATTTAAGGATTAACTCACTTGTCTTGCTCCAATTAAACCTCATCCATATTATCCATATGGGTATCTACTTCATTAATTTGTCTTCCTGTTGAATTTGCCTCTACCACTATCCCTTCAATGTCCATCCGAACCCAACTCATCTCCTCATCCTTTTGTTGGTCTTCAAGGTTGCATTGTTCATTTCGTAAGTTTGTTTCAATATCCACACTTAAATATGTACCCATGTCAAATGAATCCCTTGCTAATGTTTTAACGACTACATGCCATCCTTTATCAATTGGATCTTCTACATAAAAAGCTTGTTGTACTTGGGATGCAAGCACAAAGGGTTCTTGATTATTGCTTTGAGTGTGATTAACTAATGTAAAACCATTATCATCATGCTTTATCTTTCCTGGAGCAACCCAATCACATTCAAACAATACAACTCTATTGTCTAAAGAATAATGAAGTTCAATGATATCCTTTATTATTCCATAATAAGTAACATCCCCAACAACTGGATTCCTATCATTAGCACTTGAAAAACTCATTGTTTTTGCTGTAACAATAACACCACTATTTTGGGTTTTTCTCTTCTTCTCAATCTTTTTTGTATGGAATCTAAATCCATTAACAATAAATCCTTTATATCTTTTCCCAACCATGTTTGGACCTCGAGCTAAAGTTTAAGTTCTTCTGAAATATGTCTTCCTCCACAAAATGAGCACTACGAACCTAATCATGGAAAACTGAGCATGAGAAAAGCAAATATATTTAAAAGACTTAAAACATTATATCTAATACATTATATGCCAAAATAACTCACTTTCTTCTCAAACCATGAAGCAAACTTTTTGACATGGATACGTTCAGCATCACGCCTATGAAGGTGAGGGTGATTTGCTCGAATCATACTTTGATGTTCTCTAAATAATACATGTACATTTTAAAATTAGTTATTATGGATTGAATAATATTCAATGATCAGTATTAAATAAGTAAATATTTATGCATTTGTATGTGTGCTCATACACTTTTTACCTGAGAAAAGGATCGATGACGTCACAATTAAACAATATGTAATGGTGTGCTTTTGACAAAATCTCCTTCTCTAACGTTACAACAGTCTCCTTCCCAAGTGGACGGCCAGACAATCTAAACACTGATAACTTTGTAGTATAGTTGCCTCCATCATCATAATTTCTTGGTGCCCGATTATGTTTAGTCTCTACATCCTCCAAATATCTAGAGCAAAAGGTCATACATTCTTCTATAAGGTACCCTTCTGCAATTGAACCCTCAACATGGCTTCTATTGCGTACATATGATTTCAATGTAGATAAGTATCTCTCGATTGGATACATCCAACGATATTGTACAGGACTGCCCATTAAAGCTTCTGAAGCCAAATGAATTGGTAAATGTACCATGATATCAAAGAATGTCGGTGGAAAATACTTTTCTAATTGACATAGGATTCTTGCAATATGACCTTTCAATTGCGTAAGATCACCTGGATGAAGTACTTTTGAACATAAATCTCTAAAGAACTTGCATAATTCAATCAAAGTCAATCGAACTTGCTTAGGCAAAACTCTTCGCAAGGCTATGGGAAGCAATTGTTGCATTAAAACATGACTATCATGACTTTTAAGACCACTAAGTTTATGTGGTTTAAGTTGCACACATCGTGAAATATTTGATGCATATCCATCGGAACTTTAATATTTTTCAAAACACTAAGGAATATTTCCTTCTCTCGTTTATCCATTGAAAAACATGATGGAGGTAAGTATATTCGACCAGATGGATATTCAATAGGGTGAAGCTCTTGCCTAATTCCCATATCCTGTAAATCACGACGTGCCTTTAAGTGATCCTTTGACTTCCCTTCAAGGTTTAACAATGTCCCAATAATATTATCACACAAATTCTTTCTATGTGCATTACATCAAGGTTATGTCGTAATATATTATTCTTCCAATATGGCAACTCAAAGAATATGCTTCTTTTTTTTCCAATTGAATGGCAATTTAGGATTATGATCAACTACCTTGCCAAATGTATGATTATATCCATCCAAATCATCAAGAACCATGCTTCCGGTTAATTGAGAAGGAGCCTCCTCATATTCTTCTGATCTATCAAATAATCGCCTATCTCTTTGATTAGAATTATTCATGTCAAGAAAACGACGATGACCCTTGTAACAATGTTTACCACTAAATTTAAGCCATCTTTAACGTGTATGCTTATTGCATGAAGGACATGCCAATTCACCTTTAGTACTCCATCCAGATAAATTAGCATATGCAAGGAAGCCGTTTATTGTCCATAACAATGCCGCACGCATAAAAAAATTTTGTCCAGTAGATACATCATAAGTATTGACTCCAAGATACCATAATTCTTTTAACTCATCAATTAAAGGTTGCAAATATATATCAATGTTGTTACTAGGAGCAGAAGGACCAAGTATAAGCAATGATAGCATAAAATATTGTTGCTTCATGCACATCCAAGGAGGCAAGTTATATGGAATCAATACTACAGGCCAAGTACTATAAGAGACACTAAGATTTTTGAATGGATTAAACCCATCACAAGCTAATCCTAACCTAACATTTCTTGGATCTTTAGCAAAGTCACCATTGTGACTGTCAAATATTTGCCAGGCAGGAGAATCAGCGGGGTGTCTCATATAGTCATCTTTTACCCGATCCTCTTTATGCCATCTCATAAATGAAGCTGTTTTTGATGACATGAAAAGCCTTTGGAGCCTTGGAGCTAAAGGAAAATGCCACAAAACCTTTGCAGGGATCTCAATAGGATTATTAGATGATTATGTTTCATGATTAACATTGTTTCCAACCATAACATACTTAGGATACTTACAAACATGACATTCTTTATCTTGTGCATGCTTCTTCCAATATAATGTACAATCATTTGGACATGCATGGACTTTCTTATAGCTAAGTCCCAAGTCTCTAACCACCTTTTTGGCCTCATAGTATGATCTTGGTAATTTTTCTCCTTTAGGTAATGCCTCCTTTAAGAATTGAAGCTACTAGTCATTGATTTATCAGTCCACTTATTTTTACACTTGATATGCAACAATCGCACAATAAAAGAAAGCACAGAAAATTTCTTGCATCCTGGATATACTTCTTCCTGTGCATCTTTCACATTTGTAGAACGATTGGGCCTCCATATTTGGTTGATCATCTCCACCAATATTCATGTTACCATCTTCACTCATGTTATCGTTAGTGACTCCAAACGCTTCATTTAACATGAGGTGAGTATTATCATCTATGCTAAAATTAGCACTACGTTGAGTATCGTTAATAGTTGGATTAGATGACGAACCTTCTTCATAAGATATCCAATAGAAGTAACCTTTCATAAATCCATCACATAACAAATGTGTCTTTGCTTCCTCTTTTGTTACCAATAAAATGTTTCTACATTTTTGCATGGGCACATAATCTTTCCATTACCAACATCACCAAACCGTGAACTTATAAATCCATCTAACCCAATTCTATAAATTTCACTATTTCTTGGTTCATTTGCCCAGCTTGTATCCATGGTGACAAATGGAGATATGTCTTACTCCTTTAGATAAGGAAAAAAAAAGTTAACTATTAAAAAAAAAAAAAAAAAAAATACTATAATACACAAATTATATCCTTTTTCTATCTTTTTTTTTTAATCTCATGGTTAGGCCCTATAATAATTAAGAAGAAAGATGAGGCAAAAAATAAAGTACATATGCGAATGTAACTTCTAAAAAAAAAAGAAAAGAATACCCCTAAATAAGAATGATGATTGACTTAATTTTATTTTACTTTTGTGCAAAGATACATATTTTATTCTATAAAAGTCCTAAAAAAAACATAATGCAATTGCACCAAGTTAGAATTTCAGGTACTATAGATCTTGACAAATAGAATTTTGAGTATTAAAAAGGTTCTTGTCACTTTAGGACGAGCTATTGAGAGATAGTGTACCATAATGAGAAGGATGAAATTACAACTAATCAATTCATTTTGAAAATGAACTTTAGTTTATTTCAACTTATTGCTTTGGTTCTTATTGAAAATTTGATTCCCAAATAGTTCAAAGTCCTATAGAAACCAAAGCCACAAGCAAAGAAAAAGTTAGGAGATCGGAAGCTAAACTAAATAAAAGGCTGTTCGACTATGTAGCACAAATTAAAGTTGTCTCAATAATATAATAGTTATGATTGCTACAAAATCAATATCTATTTCATAATCAAGCAATAATAGCAAATGTGAGTACATGCTATTTACCAAATCATGCTATAAACATAGATAACTATACCAATAAATCATGTTGATTTGTTATATACTAAGTTCCTCTCAAGAAAAACTTAACCAACTAAATAAAATTTAAGAGACAAAAATATAGAGAGCACTGTGTTATAAACACATGGACACAAGAGTCTCCTCTTCTTAGAATGTAAATTCTCATAGCAATACGCCATTTTGGAAAAAAAAAATCATATAACAATCATGAAAATATCTTTATTTTCAATGCTTAACTGCTTTTATGGCATGACAATTCTAAATAACAAAGAAAGTCTACATAACAATTTGTATTCACACCACAACCATCTAAATATAACTTCCTAATAAAGATATTTACTATCCATTCACTTCAATGTAATATACTTCCATTATAAGCAATTTTATGAAAAATCTCTATTACCAAAAATATTAATAACCATTCATTATTTAAACCTAATAGCAAACCAATTCTAAGATTCATTTTTCCTCCAAAATATCCTCATTAAAACAAAAATCAATACATGGCAATATTGATACAATTATATTCCATTCTCTAGCGATAAACATCATATTACAATCTTATCTAGTCCTACTATAATTATATTCCATTCTCAAGTAATAATGATCACATTATAGCCTAATTTCATTTAGCTAAGTGAACAGTCCACAAACAATTTGTTTCCTTTAACCAAAGTACTAGGGATTCAGTAATACCAAAAATAATCATGACACTATGGCATGATTAAATAAGCAATAATTAATAATAAGAAAATACAATTAACGGAAATGAGAGAAAACTCCTTTATGAGCACTAAAAACAGCCAATGAATTTGACTCTAGGACATCGAAGCATCAGATGTATGGTATAGAGGTGTGAAAAAGTAAAAACATTCTTTTATTTTTAGGCTGAATTCAAATCTTTTTTCTTTCTAAAACATACAAATATTCAATAATCCTTTAGATAGTAAACATCCAGATCCTATCAAATCAAACATTTGCCGTCTCTATATGACCAATTTTAACTTGCTCTTGATGAATATAGCTAACATTTGGAAACATCTGTTTCAAAAAATCCTATCTAACCAATTGAAATTTGCCTATTCATTTTGCATCAAACGACAAAAAGAATATTTTTACCAAACCAGTTTTATTCAACACATTACAATTATGGAATCAATAATTTGTAGTCATATCAATAGGCATCATCCACTGCACCCAGCAAAATTTAATTCCCCAAAAGAGACAAGTTTAAATGAAGAACCTGTGCTTGATGATCTTCTGTAACAATTCAATTAAACTTCCTGCCAAAAAAAAAAAAGGAAAGAGATAAGTTTGAATAAAAAAACCTATGCCTGATGATCTTCCATAACAATCATTCAATTCAACTTCTTGAAAAAAAAAAAAAACGAAAGCAAATGACAATCATTAAACCACAGTCACAATTTATGATTAGAGTCAATAAGCACTATGTTGAAATCCACAACAAACAATGAACAACATAATAAACTTCTATACTGATTTTTTATACATAAGAATATTTTTACCAAACTAGTTTTATTCAAACAACAGAAAGAATGGTTTTACCTAAACAATTTTTTATTCGACATGTCACTATAATAATAAAATAAATCATATGTAGTCATATCAATAGGCATCATTTATTGCACCTAACAAAATTTAATTCTCTAAAAGAGACAAGTTTGAATAAAAAACGTATGCCTGATGATCTTCCATAACAGTCACAATTTATGATTAAAGTCAATAAGCACTATGTTGAAATCCACAACAAACGATGAATAACATAATAAACTTCTATATTTATTTTTTATATATAAGAAATTATGCAAAATAGACCAAATAAAATAAATTCACTAAGGCTCATAATTCTACATGCACTTAATCAAAAATCTATTTGAACATGTTAACATAATTTATTTTGAATAATCAGGGTTTGAAACTTCCACCCACATAAAGCTTCAAGACACCATTCATTTAGATAAATGATTACGAAAAATAGAATGAAAACAAATTTACAACTTGCAATGTACTTTATACAATACTGACAAGTAAAACTGTTGTAACAGAGCTAAGACATGGAATATAATATGTACAAATATTTCCAAGCAAAGGAAAAAAGCATGAATTCAAGTATGACGAAGGTCTTTGGTAAAAATATAAATCTTTGACAATATGTTAGATGGAAAGAATGCGTGTAAACATAGACGGGGGGAACAAGTTGCTTTATGATTGAATTTACTTGCTATTGGTTACCATACCTTGTTGAAAACATACATTTTGGGTGATACTATTAAACCATTTTAATCCTTGCCATTGTTCTGTATTTAAGATCTCTTAAAATATCATTTATGTCCATTTATTAAATTATTTTTCAAAAGAAAAAAAGTCATCTGTAATAAAACCAACACAAACAGATTTGAACAATAAACGTGTGCCTATTGATTCCAAGTCATTCCAAGGGATTGTCAAGTTCTTTAACTACCAGTAGAAAAACAAAACAAAAATGGTAATTCATTAGTAGACAGGATCATTATGCAATCCAATAACAAATTAAATATCATATAATGCACTTAAATTGCTTATTCTACATGCATTTAACAAGAGCATTAAATCAAAGTATTTAACTGTGATATTCTATATATTTACATTCTGTTTTACTAATTTATGCTTGAAACTTCCATTGACATAAAGGCTAATGCATTGGATACAGGATCTACACAGAAATTCTGAACAAAAATGGAATGAAGGTGTGGAAATCTTTCCAAATATTAATTATCTCCAATCCTCACTTAACATAAAATGTACACGCATGAACAACCTACATCAAAAGAATAGGTTTCAAATGAGAGATCCCCAAAATTAACCCACAAACAATTAGATACACAATCCACATAAAAAACTGCAACTATCAATATGGGGCTAGAGAGAATCAAATGTACTGCTTCGCTTAAACAATTAGTAAATAAAGTTCTGAACCCTAAAGGTTAGAGAATTAATACAAAGATTTAGCAACCAAAAAACAGATTCCAAACAACCTAAACCCTATAAAAGTATGCTCTAATCGTAAATATTTATATATTTAGAGAGAGATAATGATAGATAGAGTGAGAGACTAACCTAGCAAGGGCAGGAACAGCCGTTAATGGAAAGAGATGGAGCTTCGATCAGACGTGATATGCAGCTACTGAAATTGTATGTTGAGAAAATGGTGATTAGACATAATCCCATATCACATATCATATATGGGCAGAGAGAGAGAGAAAGAGAGAGAGAGCCTCTACAAATCGTGCCATCGAGGGGGGAAGATTTAGCTTTAGTGGATTTAGGTAAGAACTCTCTCATGCCAGGGTTACGAAAGAAGTGGAGTGATAAACAGAATAGGAAGAAAAAGCCTATTGAAAATAATAAGAAAAAAAAAGAAAAAATAGAGGGAAGATTTAGGGAACTGAAAATAAGGAAGGGAAAACGTGGGCCTTTTTTTTTGTGTCCGTTTAAAGTAAAACTAGTGATAAATAATTTTATGTGTCTCATTTGAATTGCTATTACAACAAAATACCTTATTGTGTCATATAAAATTCGTCCCATTAACTTAATTTTGTTGTAGTGACAATATATAAACAATTAGAGACAAATAGTTCAATTTGATAGGATAAGCGTAAAAATATAAAGCACATATATCTCAGGATCAGTTACAAAGTATTAAGAGGCATTCCCCAGCTACACATAAGTTTAGGTATTATCCCCTTTGGTAACAATTGATCTTTCTAGGTTCACTACTAGAAAATATACGAAACAATCGTGAACTTCTAAGGAGATAACTCCTAGTCTCTCATTACCTGATTTAGCCAGATCAGGGGACGCA
Organism: Combretum micranthum; assembly: GCA_024138025.1. Taxonomy (NCBI): domain Eukaryota; kingdom Viridiplantae; phylum Streptophyta; class Magnoliopsida; order Myrtales; family Combretaceae; genus Combretum; species Combretum micranthum. The sequence continues at coordinate 192,023 of JAMXBD010001499.1, forward strand.
GCCATAAGTACAAAAACTGCATTAAAAAGAAACCGTGCGGGTATAAGCTATACTAGCTTAGTGAGTTCCACTTCCCAAAATTAAACGCTCAACAAGTAATATATATGTCAGGCAAGTTATATCATCAACCATATGAAATGCACAAGCACGTGAACATACAATACATAAAACCATCCGAAAGTCTTATGTTGAATGGATTTACGCCCTCCATTCGAGGTTAGGTGTTTCATGCCCATACGACCATAGATTTCAATTTTTCTCATTTATATTGTGGTTAATATAGGTGCCACCACACACATTTTTAATTCTGACCCTTACACCAACATTTCAATTTCCGGCCATTACGCCAACATTTCAATTTCCGGCCATTACGCCAACATTCGAGTTTACAGGCCCCTCGTTGCCCAGCTAGTATGCCTTCTTCCCATAAAGATATAATAACCTATGCAATGTGATTCACATATGGTATGCACGGCCAATTTGATTATAGATCATGGCATATAAATTTAACAATTTATGAGTGGTCATAGATATTGTAGACAATTCAGTTCTATACTAAATCATTCAAATATTTACAATAAGCTTATTTCGATATTTTATCATCAATTCACCGAGAAGAACTCATATACACACAGTCAATTTATTATTGCCCTAATTCTAATGCCACTAACATTATAAGCACATCCACAAGCATAAAATTTAAAGATAGTGAACTCACTAGCCATGGTCTTCGTCTCTTGATAGTGATCCAGAAACGAAATTTTCCTTCGATTCCAAAATCACCTAAAAAAGAAATACACCTATGAGTATTTCATACCATAACTAATTCCAAACTTTTCAAATAAAACTCTTTGAATTCATAATTTTCGTATAATTAGAAGTTCTAACTATTAAAACGGCCATAACTTGGTAATTTTAACTCAGAATTTTGCAAGTAGGCTATCGATTTCTATCTATTCAAAAGATCTATTTATTTATGATGTTATTACTAATTTTTTGAAAATTTTAGGTCTTAAAATGTTCGGATCGATCTTATTAGTAGCTAAAATTCAAAATTCCGAAATTGTTTTATGAAATTTGCATTATTTCGAACAAGTAGATTATATGTATATACAATATCTACAAGTTATGATCATGAATGTCATGATATGAGCTATCTACATGTAATTCCTTAATGATTTTTTATTAAAGAGAATTTTACCAAAAAATTTCACTTCGCAATAATGCCATGAACACTTATTTGGAAAAACTAGCTTTACTCCTTTGAAAATCATGCATATTTTTACTATGATGAAGCCTTGATAACCTATATACCTAATACCTTCATTATCTTAATAAACTTCCTCATTTAAAGGTTGGAAAATAGATGTTTTAAAATAAGTTTTACTAGTGACGAATTTTGCAAAATTTTTGAAAGGAAAATATTGTTTGATCTTAGTTGGAAAACTTTTCCTTTGTTTTAGGTTTCTACTTTGATAAAACACATTTACTTTCATAAAAATCAAGTCTTTATTATATCTATTCCCTAAGACTTCTATTTTTCCATTAAAATACTCATTTTGACATTTGGAATTAGGTGTTTAAATAGGGATCATTTTTAGATCCGAATTTAAGAAAATTGTTTTTGAGATTGTTTCTTGTGGAAAACTCATTTATTCTTTATACAATTAAATCATAATCAAACCTACTCTCTAATGCTTTCATTTTTTTAATAAAACTCTTGTTTTAAAGTTGGAAAATTGGTGTTTTCTTGGCATTTCACTCTAGTTACGAATTTCTACATTTTTGTTGGAGTTGAATCGTATATCAATCTTAACTTTTGTAATCATTTTCTTGTTTTGAAAATTTCTCTTAGTAAAACCATGATCAACTTATAAAAATCACCACTTTATGATACACATTACCTTAGCCCTTCATTTTACATGTAAAACCTTCATTTTGAAGTTAGAAAATATGTTTCTAAATGGGTCTTTCTCAAGATTCGAATTTTAAAAATTACTTTTTGATAGAAACAAAATGGATCTTGAGTTTTATTCAACACTTTCCTTAAGAATATCATGTAGCAAGTCTTTCATGCATGAAAATAAGTAACTATTTCATTTTAACCAGTCTAAACAATATATCTACTATATTACTCATGTTATGAGTGTAATGCAACAATGACAATATCTATATGTAAGTAAAAAAAAAAAAATGAAAATACATGCACAAAAATTCTATATGAACAACATATAACAATAATATAGCAAAATACTTAGTATATTAACTTTAATAGTAAAATCTACATATTGTAATGGCAAGAATATCATGTTCTAGTGTTTCCACATCTCTAGCATAAAGTTCATGAGGATTTTTGGTGGAACCACACATGGAAGACGTTGCCATTACATGTTTTATAGTGGTAGGATCAAGATCTATTACCTATTTAGTGTTTTGGAGAAGGAAACTTGAAGTAATTTTTTTTTTTTTTGTGTTTGTGTGTGTAGGAGGGGGTTTCACAGCAAGAGGGAAGGAGAGGAAGAGAAAAAGAAAACTTCCAAAGGTTAGTTTTGTAAGAAATGAGAAAAAGTGAAAAGGTGAAAGGTGAAAAAGAGTTTATATAGAAAAAGAATTTAGGGTTTGTATGAATAATTTAATTGAAGAAAAATCAAACAAAAGAGAGTGAATGGAGGAGGGGGTGCACTGGTTCTAGGAGGAGGGAGAGAGAGAGTGTTTTGATTTTGTTTTGTGTAATAAAATTTAAACTTAATAAGTAGTTTGAGTACAAAACATATTGGAAAAGTAACTTTGTAAGGAAATGATGTAAAGTTGTAAGAATAGGTTGTAAGAATGTAAGAATAGGGTATGGGTGGTTGTACTTGATGAGTGTAAAACAAAGCAAAAAGTTGATTAGACACTTAAATTACCGTAGTAATGAAAATACGATAAAATGTTATAACTGTAACTTTTAGAACCCAAAAAATTATATAACTGAAATATCTAGAAATATTATGAAATTACGAATCTAACGGTACTAATATCATATAATTAATATCCCGGCCCCAGGACATGCTTTTCAAGATTTGTATCCAGTCGAGCTTGAAATTGGTCGAAAATTCACTAATCATATTGTTTAGTATTCTAAATAATACAATCCAATCTACACTTCCCACTCATATTTCGACTTCTTGGTTTATAGACACAGGTTTTACCAGATCTAAACTGCTAGGTTTTTTTAAGATTTTGTTGACTTAGGGTTTCCGGTTGACTTTTTGATTTAGAGTTTTATTTCGGAGTTAACTCGTTTTTATTCTTTTAGGGTTTCCTTCTTGATATTGTCGGACATAGGATTTCTCGGTCCGATTGGTCCAGAGATATTCTTTTATGACTTCGGTTTCCAGTTTTAAGTCTTTCCCGAAATCAAACTCAGGTTTACTAAGAAAACACATGTTTACATCGCGTATTACCAATGCCTTGAATTATTCATCGTTGTGGGTCTTATCATAAGTTTTATGGACTTAGGGCTACATTTAATATGCCTAAGTTAGTTCATGACTACATGTAAGGCATCCTAAGCCTACTTCAAACTACATTTAGAGTATCCATAAGTATAAAGATAATTATTTGGACATTCTATCTTAGGACTGCATTTAAGGTATCTTAAGCAGACTACATTTAAGGCACCCTTGAACTTGCGAAATAAGAGGAATTGATTGGACGACTTAGACAATGATGGAACTACTAATTTCCTAACATTACGTCGGGGTAGGGGGGAGGTGGATGGTGGGTAGTGTAGGGTATGGTTTATACCCTAGACTTCACGTTGGTTATTAGAAGACCATGTGTGATGTTTGCATTGCATACACTTGTTCATACATAGCATACAATTAATAACTTGTTTGTTATTGCTTATTATGTAGTAATGAGAATATTACATTCCCATCTCATTGAGCCATAACTTTTGCTCATTCCCATATAATGTGATTAATGTTTCAAGTACTTTTAAGTATCTCTACAACTCTGATAGATTGATGACGTAAAAAATAATAGCTGCTTTTAGGATTTTAGGGGCACTACAAGAGATAATCTAGATATAATTATTTCCCTAAATGATTGACATCTTGATTTTAGACTAGTGAGATGTATGTTTAGTTACTCTATGAACATTGCTAGGTAATTTCTTGATATATACGTGAGGTACTCATGTATTAGGGGTTTGTTTCATTCTAGCATTGTTTTGGCATCGTTTTGGTGTCAAACATATACTAAATCAATACCAATGAAAAATTGACCGTTTTACTCATAAACAGATAAAATAAATATTGATATTGAACTAATACCGAATCAATACTAAATTGATATAAATTCGATACCCAACAATCCAAACAAGTCCTAGAACTTTTTTACTTACTATGTACCCATATGTAAATATAAGTTTGGAAATGAAGTATGCTTGTATGATTAGATGCTTTACAAATACCTAAGTAACTTAATTAGGTATTCATGGCAGGTTGTCACGACTAGAGCTCACCTCAAGACATGATAGCTTTTGTTGGTATTAGAGCTTAAGTTTAAGCTTAGGACTAAACTTAGAAGACTTATAGTTATATAAAAAACGGACCAATAGCATAGGAGGTTGAATTATGACTCGAAAAGTTTAGGTAACTTGACTTGGTATGTGAGAGAAAAATATATATATTGAACTATGATTTTTATTGTGAAGTCACATGTTTACAAAATAGTAAATTTAATCACAAGTCAAAGGATGATTTTTCATAAAACTCAATATTTAAAAAAGAATGTTTACAAAATTTTACTTTTTAAACAACATCACTAGGATCATACATATAATAAGAGTTATTATCAATACTAAATGATTTTCAAAGGTAGAAATATTTATATGATTGCTATAAAGTGTCTAAGTGAAGTAAATCTTTGGAAAATGGAAGAATTAAGGGCTGAGAATTGTAGAACGAATTTGTAACGTCCTTTTCCGAGACCTTAATTGCCTTAATGTTAAAAATAGCTTTAGAAATATATAGATCTTTTCTAGTAGGTAAAAAATTACAACAAATATGTGAAATTCCAAATTAAAATGAGCAAGTTGTGGCCATTTAAAGTTGAAACTTCCATAACAAAAAAAAATGACGTGAATAAAATAAATAAAGTTAGAAATTTAAGTAGAACCTCTACGAAATAAATATTATGGATATTTCTTTTGTCTAGGTGATGAGGAATATGAGACCCCCTTACTTGATGATTATTTCAACTAAGCGGATCGTTATATGGACAAGTGACTTTTCCCTCATGATTTCGTCATCTTACTTGTGCTTGTAGATCATTGCACTAGATTTATAAGTACAAGATAAAATGAACATGTATGGGGTTATGGATACTTATGTATATGCTTCTAGTAATGTATGACAAGGGATACTAAGTGTATCGAAACCAATAAATGATTCTTTAAGTTTATCGTCAATATTACATGTTACTTATGTATGTATGACATTTGTTTGATCACCATTAAGTATACTCCAACTTTACTTGGCTTTAATATAAACTAAATGAGCATGTATTACTTTTGTCTAGTCACATGTCGAAGACTGCTACTCTTATGCAAAGAATCAAAAGGGTCCGAGGCCAAGCTCATTCATATAATTAGAAAGGCCTGCAACCATGCTTATTCTTAAGGAACTAAGGCATTATAGGGATACAGCAGAGATGAGCTGTGTCGATCGATTGCTATGATCAGAGTGCTCGAAGACTAACAGTAAAGATCGCGTAAACCTTTAATTCCCATTTCCCTAACACTTGATATTGAGGGCTTAAATCCATTCTATATATGGTTTCTCGATACCTATACATAACTGTTTACAACATGTGGTTGTTGCATGACATGCATGGCATATGCGTGAAAAATAATAAACTTGTTTAAATTTACTGTGCAAATAAAGGGAATATCTCACTAAGCACATTGTAAACTTACATCCCCATGGATCTTTGTTGAAGCAAGTATACTTGAGACTCCATTTATGGAACGGGACAGTAAGTAAATCATTGGTGGACTTACGAGCCTTTATGGAAAAATTGAGAGCATAGGATGAAGTTTAATTTATGAAAGTTTCTTTATGAATAATATGTGATATGGTTTTATTTTTGGAGACTATTAGAAAATACCCATTTATTCTATACCATTTGAGGACATTTTGTGTGTGTGTGTGTTTGGGGGGAGGGGGGGGGGGGGGGGGGGGGGGAGGTTGGGTGGGGTGGGTGTGGGGTTGGGTTGTTGTGAGGATAGGAAGGTATGCTCCTAAGATTTGTAATTAACTTTATATATATATATATATATTAAATGATAAGTATATCTTTTTCCTTGTTATTTAATTATTATTAATATAAATTGTGCTTCATTGATGAGTTCCTGTTGTGATGTATGCCTTATGCATAACATCGAAGCCTTTGCGTAACTAAGGTAGTCATTCCTAAGTTTTAATATTGCATACAGTAGATTGCCATGTTTAGGGTAGCTCTTGGGGTGTGACATAGGATAGTAACAAAATTTCGTAAATTAGAAGAGAATATATAAAACCTTAGCCACTAATAAGATGAAAACTTTCATAGGCACCATCTTAGTTGCTGCCCGACATATGTACACTCTTTGATACTGGAGCAACACATTCCTTTATAAGCTTAGGTATGGTATAACATGCTGAAATAAATGCTCAAGTTTCATTAGCTCCTTTGAGAATAAGTATGCCAACGGGTGGTAAGGCTATTTCTAAGATGATAGTAAAAGAGTATCCTATTGTAATTAAGGATATTATTATGCCCATGAATTTGATCCTATTGGCTATAAGTAGGTATGATGTAATCTTGGGGTTGTCTCAACATTGCATCAATGTAGACTGCAAGGGAAGGGAGGAAAGGATTACCAAACCAAATGTAAAAGAAATGATGTTGGTCAACCAAAGTAATGCAATGCAAGGAAATCAATTACAATCTGTGACTCTTGAAGAAGAGGAGGAGTGTAAAACAATGTGGTTGTTTTGTAGAAATGGATAAAAGTCCCTTGAATAAAAAGAGACACCAATAGTGAGAAAGTATCAAAAAGTATTTGCTAGTGAGTTACTTAGGTAACCCCGAGTAGAGAAGTTAAGTTTACAATTGACTTGGTATCTGGTACTCAATCAATATCAAAGGCTCCATATAGAATGGCGCTAGCAAAACTGAAAGAATTAAAAACTCAACTCCAGCTAATGGATAAAGTTCATTCGACCTAATGTGTCTCCTTGGTGAGCCTCTATCCTATTTGTTAAGAAGAAGGATGGCACAATGGGGTTGTGCATAGATTATAGGGAGTGGAGTTAAATAAACTCACCATTAGAAACAAATATACATTACCAATGATTGAAGATCTATTTGGTCAACTTCAAAGAGCAATAGTCTTTTCACGAATAGATCTAAGATCTGGTTATCACCAACACTGGATTAAATCCAAAGATATTCCTAAAATAGTATTTCGTACTTGGTATGGACATTATAAGTTTTTAGTAATGCCTTTTGGTTTAACCAATGCTCCTATATCTTTCATGGATCTAATGAATTGAATCTTCAATCCTTTCTTGTATAAGTTTGCAGTAGTATTCATCGATGATATCTTTATATATTCCAAAGATGAAGATGAGCATGCTAAACATTTAAGGATTGTGTTGGGAATGTTGAAGGAAAAGAAGTTATCTGCAAAGCTATCCAAATGTGAATTTTGGATTAAGCAAGTGATGTTCTTAGGTCATATCATTTTTTGGAGATGGTATGTCAATTGATGCAGAAAAAGTAAGGGCAATTGTGGAATGGAAGCAACCTATGAATTTAATTGAAATTTGAAGCTTTCTTGGTTTAGCTTGATATTATAGAAGGTTTGTAAAAGACTTTTCGCTGATAGCAAAACCTTTGACAGATTGAAATGGAAAAATGTTAAGTTTGAATAGAGTAAAGAATGTGAAAAGTGTTTCCAAGAATTGAAGCAAAGATTAGTTATCGCTCCAATTTTAACCTTCCCAAATAATGAAGAGTCATTTAGTGTGTATAATGATGCTTCATGAAATAGTTTAGGTTGTTTATTAATGTAAGGAAGAAAGCTAGTAGTATATGCTTCAAGACAATTAAAACCATATGAAAAACAACTGCCCTACTCATGATCTAGAATTAGCAGCTATAATTTTTGCCCTTAAGATCTGGTGACATCATTTATATGGGCAAAAATGTGAATAGATCATAAGAGCCTAAAATATTTGTTTACTCAAAAGGAACTTATCGTGTGACAAAGTAGATGGTTAAAACTAATAAAGGTTATGACTTGAGCATTAACTATCATCCAAGAAAATCAAATGTGGTAGCTGATGCTTTAAGTTGAAAGAATTATAGTGTAATAGCTGCCATGTTAACAAAACAACAAGCGTTGATTTAAGAATTCGTAAGGTTAAGAATCAAACTCAGTTGTCATGAAGAAGATTCACAAATGGCTATTGTGATAGTACAACCTACGCTATTGGGTCAAATTAAGGAGTCACAACAAACGGATTCGAAGATTGATGAAATTAAGAACAAAATCCAACAATGAGCTTATATGGATTTCACATTGGATTCTAAAGGAATTTTAAGGATTAGAGGAAGATTGTTTGCGTCAAATGACCAAAATATAAGAAATGAAATCATTAATGAAGCTCATAACTCAGCATATATCGTGCACCCAGGAGGAACTAAGATGTACCAAGATCTTAAACAAAATTTTTGGTGGAAAGGAATGAAAAAAGGACATTGCATGGTATTTAGCCCAATGCTCAATCTATCAACAAGTGAACACGGACCACTAAAGACTAGTGGGTTATTGCAATTCCTCCCTAAGCAAAAATGGAAATGGGGAAATACCACCATGGATTTTGTGACTATATTACCTAAGACCTGTGGTGGATATGATGCAGTATGGGTAGTGGTGGATCGACTCACCAAATCTGCACACTTTCTACCAATGAACATGACATACTCTTTAGATAAACTAGATGGGATATATATTAAGGAAATTTAAGATTACATGGAGTGGTAGCTAGCATTGTGTCAGTATCAACATTTTGTATCGAAATTATGGAGAAGCCTACAAAACGCTCTTAGTACTAAGTTGCAATCGGTACGGCTTATTATCCTCAAACGAATGGCTAGTCTAAACATACGATCCAAACTCTAGAAGATATGTTGAGGGCATGCACACTAAACATCAAGGACATTTGGGATTGATATTTGTCTTTGATTGAATTTGCTTATAATAATAGTTATCACTCCACAATTAAGATGTCACCATATGAAGCATTGTATGGACAAAAATTAGATCCCCACTTTATTGGGATGAAGGAGACAAAGCATTGATTGGACCTGAGTTGCTTTAAGAAACACTGGAAAAGGTGAAAATTATAAGACAAAGAATGAAGGAATCATAGGATCGGCAAAAAATTTGGGTTGATCTAAAAACATGAAGTGGAATTTCCACCATGTGAGCATGTACTTAAGAGTAACACCAATAAAAGGTCATAGGAGATTTGAAGCCAAAGGAAAATTGAGCCCGCGATATGTTGGACCTTATGAGATTTTAGAAAGAGTTGGTGAAGTGGCCTACAAACTGAATTTACCACCTCAATTGTTTGGAATTCATAATGTGTTCCATGTATCAATGTTGAGGAAGCATATTCCTGATCCAAATAGAATTCTTGAAGCAGACCCTGTTGAGCTCTAACCTAATTTGATATATCGAGAATATCCAGTTACAATTCTTAATACAAAAAAGAAGGAACTTCGAAATAAGAACATCAATTATGTAAAGGTATAATGTAACAAGTGTTTTGATAGAGAAGCAACCTAGGACCATGAAAGTGAAATGAAAAAGAAATTGCCATACTTGTTCATAGACCTAGGTATGGTCTAAAGTTTTGAGGAAAAAACCTTTTAAAGGAGGGGAGAATATGAAACCCTGTAATTTTATAATAATGAAATATAGACAAAGCCAAATCTAATTTCTAATTAAGACATGAACTATCAAAACATTAATAACTTAAACTCTTAATAAGTAAGTTATAGTTTACGATAACTAATATTAAAGCTAAAAAATATGTCTTAAACCAAAATATTTAATATAGTAGATACGTAAGTTTTCATCTAAAAATATTAACGAATAAGTATTTATTATTTGCGTCATCAAACCTGAAAAATTCCAAATTCACCATTATCAGTCCCCTTGCTCTCCAAGTTAATTCTTTAGGAAGGAATTACTTTGGTCAAAACTGTGCTCCTCACGATTGGATTTCGTCCAAGCAAAGGTAACAACAAACGCACACATACACACGTCTGTACACACACACACACATATGAATTTCGTTTCCAAATACCTCCGTTCTGTTCCTATTCCATCCCTTTCATTCATCTATTTTATTTTCTTTTTAAACTTTCTTATATCAAAACTCCAACGAAACTTCTAAATTTTATAACTTTTACATATATTAACTATTTTCAATTTTGAAAGTCACGTTAGGATCGTGGAATAATGCTATTCAAAACAAGACTAGACTTGATAAGGTTTTATCTACCTTAAAACATCTAATTAATAGGAATATCAAATATTAAATTTTATGATTATAGTTATTATAAAGTTATATTTAATTATATTAACTATAGAAAAATATTCATTTTATGTTTTGGGTAAAAACTTTGATTTTTCAAATCAACCGCAAGATTATTTTGATTAGATAAGGCCAAAGTGAGTGGGATATTCGATTATTTACTATCTTTTCTATGTTTATTAGAATTATTTAATGATTACATACTAATTTATACCGTGTAATTATTAGCTAGAAATTGTTTAATGGTGGTTGTAACTATATTGAAAAATGTTTACGGTACTAGGATAATCAAATGGTACGTTCAGAAAATTTAAAATCTACCGTGACATACCAAAAGATCCACTAATAACGGTGGTTTCTAATGCATTATTCAATTTGTTTTATGATTGAATATTATTATTTTGTCTTGAAAGAGTAAACTTCAACGTATATAATATATTCTTCTAATGTTATGTTTTAATACATATATATAGATATATTATAATACATATGTTTTGCGTTTTTGTTTGCCTCAAAATGAAGAAGAAAAATAATAATAATATGAAAACAAAAAGGGTTCTACTGCTCTCCAACGATGGAAATCGAGAAAGTTCCCTATGAATCCCAATTTCATTAAGGACATGACAATAACTTTTACGAGGCTTTTGAAGTAGACATGTTTGATTAATGAGTTTATTACTTCATGTGCATTTTAATTATTGTAATTGTATGATTTATATTTGGTTTGTCACCCATGAATATATTAATGTCTATTAGAATGTGATAAAATCTTTTTTGCATTACACAGTGTCTTGTATCATTTAATGCCATCACTATCACACGATAGATAGAGAGGAAATTTAAGCTATTTGGAGCTACAATTAAGGTATTCTCGAGTATTAAGAAAATTATTTTTAGATATCAATTTTATTAAAATCTCTTTATATGCATCTTTGAGTATTATTGTTTTGGTAATACAAACCAAAAGATTTAGGGAAGTAGCATATTACCAAAGCCTTGAACTATCCATCATTGTGGGTCTTATCGTAAGTTTTATGGACTTAGGGTTGCATTTAAGGTACCCTAAGTTAGTTCAGGACTACATTTAAGATATTCTAAGCCTACTTTGGACTTCATTTAAAGTATCCATAACTATTAGGAGAATTATTTTGACATTATATCTTAAGACTACATTTAAAGTATCCTAAGCAGGGATGCATTTAAGGTACCCTAGAACTAGCAAAATCAGAGGAATTGATTAGACGACTTGGACATCGATGGAACTACTAATTCCTTAAACCTAGGGGGAGGAGGGGATTATACCCTAGACTTCACATTGGTTATCGGAAAACCACGTGCGATGTTAGCATTGCATATGCTTGTATGTTTTTGTTTGTTGTGTAGTATTGAGAATCTTGCACACCATCCCACTAGGCCGCAGCTTATGCTCATTCCCCTATAGTGTGATTAGTGTTGCAGATACTTTCAAGGATCTCTACAACTCTGATGTATTGACAACATAAAAAATAATAGTTGCTTTTAGGATTTTGGGGACACTACAAGAGATGATCTAGATATGGTTATTTCCCTTCATGGTTGATATTTTGATTTTAGACTAGTGAGATGTATGTTTAGTTTCTTTAAGAACATTAGTAGGTAATTTCTTGATATAGACTTGAGGTACTTATGTATTAGAACTCTTTTACTTACTATGTACCAGTATGTTCCACTATATCCAATCAAGAAATGAGAATACAAGCTTATCCAAATACAATGGACTTCAATCACTCTGCTCAGCCTATATAGCTTCACTCAAGCTATTTACTGATCTACAGAGAAAGAAATGTCACTCTCACTTCTCTACAATCTCTCATGAGTAATCAATACTAAATGAGGAAAAAGTATAAAGTATCCTCTCAAATTTCAGTACAAGGATGACAATATAAAGTAACAGTATTTTGCTCAAGTAAATTAAGGAAATTCACAAACTTAGAGAACTTGTTCTTTTTCACGTGTGTCTTCTTTATTTAAACCTCTGTTTGGTATATATTCTCAACTTCCAATAGCTAGGAAAGGATAGACTTTTGCTCCTGATATTTCTCCTTGCTGTTGATAACATCCGTTGAACTATTTTAAATCTTCAACAGATAAGATAAAGTTGAATGTAAGATCTCAATCCTATTATTGTGTGCCTGTTGTGATATTAAACTTCATGTAAATCTGATAAAACTAAATAAATATCACGCTATGGATAAGGTTTTGTTACTTGAACATTATTGGCGATATCTTAAAGATAAACATCTTTTGATACTGTTTAATCTTGAAACAAATTTGCATTCCTATATCTTATTGTCCTTTAACTTCTCGTGATTTTGAAATTCCTTGATTTTGTTGTAACACGATCTTAATATCTTCTAGATGGATAACTTAATTAGATCAACTTCTTATGGCGGGTCTGAGTCGAATGTTGGACATGTCTAAAAAAACTTAAACTTGAACTTGCTGTTGAAACGTAAAACTTTGATCTTTTGTAAACTTAAATCCCTTAGATATTTGAACTAACTTTGTGGAACATATTTGAATGTATTATCAAAATACATTCAACTTTGGAGCTAGGTCTTCAAATCCATAAAGAATTCTTAGAAAATTCGATCTTTATCGTGTTGTACGTAAATTTGTAATTTTTGTTCGTGTAGCCGATTTACTTTTTGAAATGTCTTCTGAGTATTATTGTCTACTTGATATTCATCATGTCTACCTTATGAGTATTCCTCTGTTCTTGAAAAACTTTCCGAAAACTTTCTGAGTTGAATCTCTTTTGAAAAACATTTTCATAAACTTTGATACTTTCACAAAACTTTCATCTTACTTAATAAATTAAGCACTGTACACTTAATAAATTTGTTAGTAATCACTTAATCCTTTTTGTTATCATCAAAACCAATATTGAGAGAACCCAACAGCAGCATAACCCTAGGTCTGCCTTTCTTCTCCATCCTATCAATCAACAAAGATATATGTTGATTTCAAGTCGAAAGAGCATAAGCTTCCATTTGACTACCAAACATAACCTCAGTCACGTTTTTTGTCTCTTTACTTGGCTAACAAGGTAATATGCCTTGCTGATGCTTGGTGAAGGATCCACTGAAAGTATGTTACTCGTAACATTATATTAAGTGTCATTTAAACCCATGAGGAGATGTACCGAATTATTCCTATTTTTAGTTTCATATTTTTCCTTTAACTTACAAAAACAATTCTCATTAGCACCATAACTACATTAAGGTGTTTCAAGCGAATTCATCATCCCATCCCAAATTTTCTTTAATTTATTAAAATATATTACAATAATATAGATCTTCGTTTCACATTAGATGGCTTAAATTGCAATTGATATTACAATGGACCATTCATTTGTTCAAATCTATCTTTAATCTCATTCCAAATGTCTCTAGCATGTTTTGAATACATGAAGACCTCAGACAACTCTTTTGTCATTGAATTCAATAATCAACAACAAATCATGTTATCACATCTTATCCACCATTTCATTTCATCTTCATCATTCTTAAGTTTTATGCAAGCTCATTAGGGAAAACCTAATTTCGATTTTGTGCAAGAGCTAATTTGATTGATCTAATCCATCAATAAAATTAGATCAATCAAACATAATATTAGTTAGGGGTGTGCACGGTACGGTTCTGTTCGGTTTGCACCTCAAATTAAACTACACTATATTTTACGGTTTGATTTTTCTTTTAAATTCGAACCTAACCATATGTTCGGTTCGTAATTTTTTTGAATAGAAAAAAAATGATTTGGTACGGTTTGGTTTGCGGTTCAAACCGTTTTTTTATAAAATAAAAAATATATTCTATCAAAAAACTTCTATTACATATTTGTTATCACTAATGCAAATATAAACAACAATATTTTAAATTAATCATTCTGCAAATAAACATGTAAAACACATAGGAAGGAAATGATTTCATCTATTATCTAACATATTATTAATTATATAAATCAATAAGTAACTAAATAATAGAGGTAGATTATTTAGTAAGACAAATAGAAAAGAAATATGTAGCAGTTAAAATACTAGAGGCTAAAATCTAAAATCTAAAATCTAAAATCTATATTACTTATAGACAACATAACAATTAAAACATATTATAAAAAATCTAATTTTATTTTAATGAATAACACATATATAAGTCACAAATTTTAAAAAATTAATTATTTCTAAAATTTGTGATGTAGATATGTATCATTAATAAAATAATTAAGAGTAAAATAAATATTTTAATTTTTTTAATATATAAAACGGTTCGATTCGAACCATACGATTTGGTTCATGATCCCGAACAGAACCGCGAACCGAACCGTTTAAAAAAAAGAACCGAAATTTTGATTCAATCATGTTCGGTTCGATTCGATCGGTCCGATTCAGTTCACGGTTTGATCAGTTTTTTTTTTTTTTTTTTGGCACAGTCCTAATATTAGTAACCAATAAACTTGGATTATCTAATCATGATAATTATAAAAGGATCATTATATGTACTTTCTTTGATTTTCAAGTAAATATTCACCAAAGCCATTTCACAAACATTTGATAAACGAAGAAACTTCAAATTGGAATCAACGGAGAAACAGGATTCAACAATGAAAACTACTACTCCAATGAGCAACCTTGCTTTAATACCATGGAGAAAAAAACTCTATTAACCGAAACTATTGAGAAATCTGAACAAAACTTTACTACGTATATCAATAGATTTTTTTATTTGTGGAAAATGTTTTATTAAGTTGTAACTAACTAAGTGATACAAGCGTACTTATACACGAGATAATAACTCGTGCAAGTGTAAAAAATAAAACTCTAATACATCTAACACTACTGCTATGAAACTCTACTATATAACCATATATAGCAACGTGCAATGCTTCAACAAATGTTTTTTTTTTTTTTTCAGCTCATTTGTAACATCTTGGCCTAAAAGCGGTTAATAACAAGCTAGTATGCAATCAATGGGCCATTTTCGAGTAATTGGCCCAATTATGTGTAAGTGAAATTGACTTGATATTTACTATATTGATTTCAAAAAAATCGAATCGCTTAATTCTCTTCACATTCAATGTAGGACTCTGCTTGAGTATAAAAAAAAATTCATTCTTGACATCCTCACTTTATATGATTGGGCCTAAATGTTTTGTCTTTTTTTAGCAAGCATCCACCTCATTTTCATCATCCTCTAAGAACAATATGAATAAAAAACTGTAAGATCCATATCAATATGAAGATTCCATGTCAAATTGGTATGGATCCACCAATTTTCCCTTGATTCATTCTTAAATCAAACATCTATTGATGGGTGATTGGCTCTAATACTAGTTGTAATGCCTCATCCAAGTAGTTAGTAAACAAGTAAATAATAGACTTTTTTTTTTTTTTTCTATCCAACCACTTGACTTAGAAATTCTATTAACTTGATATTTCTTGCCTAACATAAATTACTACGTTTCCAAATCATAATTCATGTGGATCCCTACCAGATGGGTATCAATATAATCAGTATAGTCTACAATATAATATTCTTATGTAATCAAGATACAAAAATGAAAAATTAAAGTGAATACATTAAGTATGACCGAAACATGATCTTTTTTATAGAAAAGAAACCTAACTGTAAATTCATGTGAATATGTTAAAATCATTGCTGCGAGAAATAATTCTTGATCATCATGACATGCCTTGAGTTCCTTTTTTTTCCTATTTCTAAGAATGAAGAGGTAGTTTCTTTCTATTCTCGTCTAATGTGTTATCAGTCATACCACTATGCATCTATTGATTGCCACAAGTGATAACGTCCTAATTTAATCATCTAGTGCAAATTGTTAAGGACAAACTTATAAACAATTGCATATAGAAAAATTGTATGATCCCGTCATTAATTTTAACCGGATCGATCCCATTACTATCCAACAGCTTATACTATAACCAACTATAATCAAATCACTAATATAATTCATATTTCAATTACTATATTTATTTTAATAGTTAGATGGTTGACTGGATGGTCCTATCGAAGAAACCGTAGAAGCTCCATTGCATATAATGTGTTTTTAAAATGAAAAATTCTATGGTTTTCTTTGTATTATATTCATTCAGAATTACTTAATATATTAGTTATTGCATTTAATTAAATGGCTAGATAAGTAATAGGATCTTGTGATGGGATAATAGAAGTTTCCATAAAAACAACTCTTTTTTGTACCCATGATTTTAGCAAATTTCATACCTTTTACAATAAGTAAGGTTTCAATTCAATTCATAATATGCCCTCATGGGATGATATGGATGATAAGAGAGGACCAAAGGAGTCTCTAGTAATAATTCCTCTTCCTATAACCCAATTGTTCGGAGCACAAGAGCCATGGCAATTAATTTAAACAATACCAGCATTAAGAGATGACAACAAGTCCTATTAAATTTCTCTAAGATATTGGAATTGTATCAGTTCTATAAGTACTATCACTGCTGGACATTTGTGTAATATTCCAAATGTTTGATCTTCAAATCCAAACTAAAGAGGTACAAATTTCTCAAAAACAAAATGCATTCCTTTGAACAATATATACTACAATGTAATATAACTCTATTTAGCATCTCCCGAATTCTTATGACATCACTTACTGCCCTTGTGTATAATTTTATTTTTATATTAATTTTTTAGCACACCTTCTATAATGTGAGTTTTGGAAGAATGAGCATCTGAAATGTTCAGATAAATTCAATCTGCCAGCGAATGTTATCTAGATCTTGCGAAACTTTTGTCCTTGAGAGCTGCAATATAATCACACATAAAACAAAACCTAATAAATCCAAAAAAAAAAAAAAAGGAAAAAAAGAGGATGGGAAAGAAAATAGAGGGGTAAAAACAACTACGCAAAAAGGAAGAATAAAATGGAAGAAAGACCTAACATGAAACACATTAGAAAAACCCATAGAATTTTGTTTCACATAGGGAAGAAAAGCACATTAAAAAAGAGGGAAAATATCAACTTTGGTATCTAAAATTTTCATGAAAATTTATCTATTTGTTTCATTATATTTTAATAATTTTAGCATCATATTTTTGTCGCTTTCAAATGGATATTGTCAAGAAATAAATATCGATGAAAAAATGACAATTTTACTTATAAACTGACATAAAAGATACAATACAAATATGATACTGATAAGTTACAAATTCATATTAGAAATAGATATGATGCAGATAAAATTCAACTATCCAAATAGACCTAAATAGCACATTAATGCTTTTTAAAACTTTTTAGGACTATAGACCCAATTTTTGCCCAAATTAATTAAGACTTAAAATTTAATTAAACTCATTTTTTTTCAAAAGCCTTAAGTATTAATGAAATTGGCTAAGTAATCAAGGCACAGGCCAAATGGCCTGTTGGTTAAACACATTGACCCAAACACACACTCAAGCTCAAGGACACAGGTTCAAACCCTAGCAAAGGCAAATTTTTGCCTTTTTATCATTTTTGTCTTTTCATCTTTCCCAAAGTGACTTTTGCCTTACTTTGCATCAGTTTTTAACTGACAAAACTTCATTAATTATCGAAATTGATGAAGCAATTGCAAAGTGGTTATGGAATATGAAAGATTAGTGCACAATTCATGAACAAAAACAACCAAAAATCACAAAATTGTGCTAAAAAAAATTGGGAAAAAATTCAATTGGTAAAGCATTCAATTGGACTTAAATGAGAAGTTACAAGAATTGGAAAAATTGGGCAATTAATCTACCCACAATGAATGATCTGATGAAGGATATGAGGAATCAATCATCAATTCATCAGTTTCAAACAATTTAATCATGAATTTTCGAATTAAATTCGTGAAAAATCAAGAGGCAAAAATCGATTCGTTTTTGAAACTGAACGAAACGTAAATTGAGCTTGCAACCTATAAATAGGGGGTCCTAGGAGCAAAAGGCACAAGTCAATTCGAAGAAACACATACACAATAGGATCAATTCGAAGTTTTCAAGTTTATGGTTAAAATTCGAATTTTTTTAAATTCGAAGTTCTTGGATCATATTTGATCCAAATTGAGTGTTGTAAAGATGTTAGAAACTTGATTTGGATGATTTAGTGTGCTTAGATTTGTTCAAATTGATCGGATTTCTCTCTGCAAAATTTTTTTTATTTTTCTAATTGCACGCCGGCAACCACCTCCGCGAACGCCGCCGCCCACGGTGGTTCTGGGCGCGAACCACCACCTTCAGAGGACGCGCAACCACCATAGGAGTCGGGCCGACAAGCTTCCAGCCACCGAGGACCACCGGAGCCGCCGGAATCCGCCCCGAAAGATCACGTAGTCGTCTTCTTCACCCGCCGGATCTCCGAAATCCGGCCCGAAGATCCGAATCCAACCCGGTCGGTCATCGGTCAACTGTCATCGGTCAACGGTCAAACAGATCAGACGGCCCAGATTCAATCAAGCAGATCAGACGGTCCAGATTTGATCAAGCGGATCAGCGGCCCAGATTCAATCATCCAGATCAGACAGTCCAGATTTGATCAAGCGGATCAGCGGCCCAGATTCAATCAAGCAGATCGGACGGTCCAGATTCGATCGAGCAGATCAGCGGTCCAGATTCAATCGAGCAGATCGGACGGTCCAGATTCGATCGAGCAGATCAGCGGCCCAGATTCAATCAATGAGATCAGACGGTCCATATTTGATCAAGCAGATCAGACGGCCCAGATTTCATCAAAGCAAATCAGACGGCCCAGATTTAATCATCTCGATCAACGCCCTAGATTTGGCCAATTCCATCAGACGATCAGGATCAGTCAACGCGATCGATGCTCCAGATCTCGTCCGCTTCATCCAACGGTCCAGGTTAATCCGCATTATTTTATTATTAGTTTAATATATAATTAATTTCAGAAAATAATAAAAAATAGTAAAAAAATTCATAAAAATTCATAAAAAAAATTCAAAAAAATTCAGAAAAAATCCAGAAAAATATAAATAATTATTTTTCATTTAAATTTATTTTTTTTATATTTTTAAATAATTTTGAATATTTTTTATATGCATTTATACATAAATTGCTTTAGAAAATGCATATTTAATGCATGAAAAATAATTTTAATATGTACTGAATATATTGTGAATTTATGTGATGATTTTAAAAAAAATAAAAATAAAAAATAAAATAATAATAATAATAAATAAACAAAATAAATAAAATGATAAAATTGGATTTTCCAAAACCAAAATTTTTTTTAAAAAAAATAAAATAATAAAAAATGATTTTTGGATTAGAAAAATATGTTTTCATGAAATGAAAATCAATTGATTAGATCATAGGACCATCAAAAATGATTTTCATAAAAATATAAAATTTAATGAACTTAAATTGAGAATAGTTCAAAAATTAAAATTGACCAACAAATTAAAGTTTTTTTTAAAGAACTACGTTTTGTCTGATCTCGATTAGCGAGTACGTAGGCACCTGCGGGGCGACATAAAAAATAAAAAAAAATGTTTTTGTTTTTTTAATATTGTGAATAAATATTTTGTAAATATAATATGTTTTTGTTGATACTCATATTCTAAAAAAAATAATAATAATGAATAAAAGTACATAAAAATAAAAAATGAATAATGTGATTTATGAATATTGTTTCATAATATATTATTTGAATTTTTGAGCATATAAATGATAGGTTATAAATTTAAAATTCCAAAAGTGGTAACCAATTTGGTTTTAATAGGTTAGCCCCCGAATCCATGATATCTGGTTTTTAAAAGTTGATTTTTCAAATCAAATTTTCGCAGACTAGTAGCTAAGTTAGGATCAACGACCCATTGATCCTAGCTTTTATTTTTTCCTGATTTATATCGGGTAGCGACTCTAAATCATTTTCAAAAATTAAAATTTCTCTTAACCCCTAGTCGAGGATTCATGTTAAATGCATTTGGGTTTAATATGAATCAGGTTAGAAGAAATGAACCAGATAAGTGGAAAAAATCCAGGCTCGACAGCTTGGCGACTCTACTAGGGACTACTTTTTTTAATTTTTTTTAAAAAAAAGAGGTCTAGCCACTTCGGAATTATAAATTTTAAATTTATCCTCGCTTATTTTTTTTGTAAATTACCATGTGAATATATGTTTATTTGTATATTATATTGAATAATTGCTTTGAAAATATATACTAACCTTGCAAATATGAAAAATAGAAAACAAAAGTTTGATTTCTTTGTTTGCATTTGCATTTGCATTAGCATGAATGTGTGCTAGATACGGTCATACCAGGGCCGTCTTAAGAGCCTAAGCGAGGAGGACGAAGTAAGGTCCGGGGCTGTGGCTTTCCACCCTCTAGATCAAGAAATGTCCTCCCACTCCGGTTTAGTATCACTAAATCGGGGAACCTATAGAACCTTACCAAATCATGCATTCATTAGCATGGGATATGACCAACTTTTTCTAAAAAAAATGGAGTTGAAATATAAATGTACATATGTAAATAAAAAAAAAAGAAAATTCTAAAAAGATATAAAAGCTGTCAAAAAATTAAAAAATTTTGTAAATATTAGCTTATACCTTTTAAAAAATTTTCAAAATGATGTCTTCAACCGACAGTAGCGATAGCTTATGGGCTCGCCTTATTAGAGAAAATCGAGTGGAACCTTTCAAAGATCCAATGCTCCTACTGGACCGATGGTTTGTCAGTTTTAGTCCGGTCCAAAAGTCATTCATTGAGGATAGATTAGGCCCAATCTCAGCCTACCAAAGATCCATGTTCCATTCACCATGTTCCGAGCCCTCACTCATCTATGGGAACCTGAAGAAGTTGTCTTCCGTTTGGGTCAGCATATACTTAGCCCGACCATTGAGGAATATACTAGGCTACTCCAAGCACCTCCTACCTCTGAAGGAATCTATGTTCCAAACTTCAAGCATAGCTCGGTCCGTGTTATATCAGAATTTTTGGGGATCAAGAGGGGACCAATTATTGAGGCTATCAATGATTGCAATGAATATTGCATCCGGCTAAACACACTGATGGACTGGTTTGGAACTCCCGAATATTTTAAAAGCAACCGATCCACTTTCAGTATACCACTTGAAGTTTGGGAAGAAAACCGGGTTAATGCCTTCATAGTGGCTGCTTTTGCAACTATTCTCTTCCCTAATGGCAATTTGTTCATCCACTTTCGGGTCATAGAGCTGGTTTCTCAATATTTAGCTGGCAAATCCTATGTCCCCGCTCTTCTAGCCGAACAAGTCCGTAGTCTGAATCACATCAAGTCTAAAGGACAAGGCAAGTTCAAAGCAAGCATGCATTTACTGATGATTTGGTTTGCTAGCCACATTAAGCATACGGAAAAGACTTGGCTAATGGATCCCTCATCAGCCTGAAATATGATCTCATCCAATCTTTTGTGAAAGGGTCCACATTGAAGATGATCATCCTCTATGGGATATAATTGCCATTCTTGAAGACATGCCACCTGAAGACATGATGTGGCAAGCTCGCTGGTTCAAAGCCCTGCAGCCATCCTAAGTTGCAAAGAATACATGGCAGTACCCCTAATTGGACTCACCGGCTGTACTGGTTATTATCCCTCAAGTGTTATCAGACAGTGTGGTATGCTGCAAGATATTACTGTCAAGCCTAACTTGGAGCAAGTCACTCTAGATTATTGGATCCACCAAAATACTACTAGCTAAAGAATTCAAGCTGAATCAAATCCGAGCTATATGGGAAATAGAGAGGTGAAGCCGGTTTTTGAAGTCGAGCCCGAAAGTAAGGAAACCAAAGAAGTATAGAGCAACCAGGTGGTATGTGGCTAGCCAAATGAAGAAGAATAAGGATATTCGATATGAAGCTCCCGATATCCTTCAACCAGCACCATCGGAACCTGACCCTGAAACAACTGCTTACATGGAAGCTGTTTCGGCTCGCCTGGAAGTATGTCACCGAGATTTCCAAGAAAGAGAGAGGGAAATGGTGGATCGCCTGCAAAGTGCTGGAAGCAGAATTGCATTCTTAGAGGCTGAGTTGAAGGCAGCTCAAAGAAAATTCTAGCCCTGGAAGACAAGATTGTTTGCCCCACTAAGACAAGAAGACTGGTTTAGTTGGTTTAGGTTTAGTCCTTAGGAATCAAGGTTCTTTGAAACCATTAGAAAGTAGTTTTGATTCAGTCACTAGGAAATAAGGTTTCTAAACCATTAGAAGTTTTTGTTATGTTAAACATTATCTTTTAATACAAATGTTTTTTTTTAAAAATCATTGGTCAATATCCCCATTTGCATCTGTGATAGCATATCTACATTCTTGCATATGTATATTAATTCATTTATTCTTTAAAAAAATTAATAAAAAATAAATGTCCAGGTCTAGCAAATTCGAGTTTAAGTCAAAACTTGAAAGATAGCGTCCAAGCCGGTTAGGAGCCCTATTGTTACCAGATCCCGAGCTAAGATGTCTAACATCGGGAGCAACCCCACAAACCAGACCAATGAGCAAAGACTCAACACCGTGGAACAAACCCTCCTTGGAATTGCTGAACAGATGCAGGCTTTAACACAGAGTCTTGCACAACTCAAGACCCCCACAACTTCTGAAGAATCCTCAAGGGCACAGAAAGGAAAAGAAATTGAAGGACAGCTTATTCAGCAAGAGGAGTCACCAAATGAGTTTAATGTGGTTGAGTTGAAGAAAGAACTAGAAGCTCAGGCTAAAGAAATGGAGAGAAAACTGCTTGAGAAAATGAAGACGTTCGATGGTTTTGATCAAACCGCGATCCTGAATTTACCTCAATTTGAGGAAGGTGCCTTCCCTGAGAAATTTAAGGCATCGGAATTTGAAAAATATGACGGGACAGGTTGTCCTAATATGCATACCAGATTGTATGTACGACGAATGGGGCAATATGCAAAGTTTGACAAGCTGATGGTGCAAACCTTCCAGGACAGTCTTACTAGTGCTGCTTTGGCCTGGTACGCCCAATTAGACCATAAGGAAATTGATACTTGGGACAAGTTGGCTAAGGCATTTTTTAATCAATATAAGTTTAACATTGAGATGGCGCCCTCGGTATGGGATTTAAGCAATCTGAAGAAGAAGAAAGAAGAGACTTTCAAGGAATATGCTCAGCGCTGGAGAGCATTGGCTGCAAGGATCACCACCCCGATGCCTGAAAAAGACCTCACTTTCACTTTTATCAACACATTAGAAGAACCTTTCTTTTCCCATCTGATTGGGCATACATCAGCAAGTTTCTCAGAAGTGGTGATAGCTGGATGTAGGATTGAGAATGCAATTTTGGTAGGAAAATTGCATCAAGAAAAGAAATATACTGCACCGAGAAATGTCCCATACAAAGGGAAAGATTCAACCGTCAGCATGGTCAATACTCCAGATGCAACTGGCCCTACTAAGTCATTCGTGTTGTCAACAAATCAGAATCAAAATCAGAATAAGGATCAAACTCAACAAAGTGCAGTCCCAAATCAACAATCAAGGTTCAACAGGCGGAACTTCACTCGAATTCCGGTTCCCCTTAGCCAAGTATTAGCTAAATTAAGGGCCGATAATCTGATCAATCTTGAAGTTCCTAGGGAAGACTTAAAGCCTAGAAATTACAATCCTGAGCTGAAGTGTGAATATCACATGGGGCAAATCGGGCATTCAACAGACAGATGCTGGAGGCTTAGGCATAAAATCCAAGATCTTATTGATGCAAAAGTCATCCAGTTGGATTTCATTGAAGCTCCAAACGTCTCTACTAACCCATTGCCAAATCATGGACCAGTTATCAATATGATTACCGCTGAGATTCCGGATCCAGAAGAGCTTGTGTGCATGATTGAAGGTGGACCTAGATCCATCAAAATCGAAATAGGCAAAGGTAGTGAAGATGGATCAACTTCATCAAAGCCTAGGAACTATACCTTTCAGATACCCCTTGCTGTGAGTGATTATAAAGCCGCTCCATTTGATTATAAGGCGGTAAATCATGCTTCAATGGCCATGGTTGGTGGCCTTACTCGCTCAGGAAGAGTTTATGAGTCGACCGGAAGAATGCAATTGTGAATATGCCACAGCAGCAAAATGAAGAAGGGAAGAAAGATGAAGAGAAGTCAGCATTGGCAAAACTGATGAAAGCAAGTGAATACAAAGTTGTCGAGCAGTTGGCCAAAACGCCTGCCCAAATATCGCTCATGAGTCTGCTGATTAGCTCTAATGTACACCGTGAGGCTCTTTTCAAAGCCTTAGAAGAAGTGAAAGTTCCAGAAGGCGTATCAGAAGAAGCATTGGGGCATATAATCGATTCAATCTTTGCAAATGAGCAAATCAGTTTTTCATCTGAAGAACTGGGAGAGGAAGGGGATCAACATAACAAGGCCCTCTTCGTTGTAGTCAAAAGCTGTGGAAAGATCGTTTCTCGAGTATTAGTAGACAATGGATCCTCTTTGAATGTGTGCCCCTTAGCCACTTTGAGCCTATTGGGGATTGAACCGTCAGACATCAAACCAAGCTCTACTGTGGTTCGTGCTTTTGATGGATCAAAAAGAGATATAATAGGTGAAGTGGAGTTAGAAGTCACCATCGGGCCTCAAACTTTCATTATTCCTTTCCAAGTGATTGATATCCCCAGAACATTCAATCTGCTGTTGGGAAGACCATGGATCCATGCTGCCAGGGCAATACCATCAAGCCTGCACCAGAAGGTTAAGTTCATAGCCAATGGTCAACTCATCACTGTTATGGGAGAACAGGATTATGCCATTTACAAGGAGACAGCTGTCCCTTACATTGGAAAAGAAGGAGAAGAAGACTTCGGGCTCAAATGTTTGACGAAGTCTGTATGATGAATGATGAGAAAGAAACTCAGGTGGGAACCTTTGGACTGGGTTATTCCCCCACTTGTGCTGAAGTGGCAAAATGAAAAACCAAATGAGAAGGAGGAAGCTCGACAAGGAAGTATGATCCAATCATCAAAATTCCTCACATCAGCCATTCCTTTCCAAAGCCACATCATATCCAGCAGCCAGATGATATCAAAGAAGATGCTTCATCCAAAGAAATGATCTTGAGAAATTGGTTCTCTGTGCCTTGCGCTAGTATTAAGTCTTTTAAGTAAGAACTTATCTAAGACTAGATTTGTTTTTGTGTTTTTCAGTATTATGTGATGCTCAAATAAGTGTACTTAAACACCGTCCCAGTTTAATGAAATTTATTTCCGTTTGTGCTTTCACTTATTCTCATACATTCCTCATTCATATTCAACCAGATCCGACAATTGTGATGAAGTTCAGGGATATCTCGCGCGTATAATTAATGAAAATATCAATATCACCTCTAACTCTACTGGGTTAGATGTTGAAGATGATATTGATTATCAATTTAGAACACAAGAAATTTGGCAAAATTTTGAACAAGGAAGGATTGAAATTCCCGAAACCATTGAAGTGATTAATTTGGGAACAAGCGAAAACCCTAAATCTGAGAATAGGGGGAAAATTGCCTGAGAGCACGGCACAAGATTTAACCAAGTTACTAGCCGAATACTTGGATGTTTTTGCATGGTCGTATAGCGATATGCCCGGTTTAGACCCATCCATTGTGGTTCACAAATTGCCAACAAAGGAGGATTTTAAACCTATAAAGCAAAAATTAAGGCGATTTAGGCCGGATTTACTCCTCCAAATCAAGGATGAAGTAAAAAAGTTGCTTGAAGTAGGATTCATTGAGGTTTCTGATTATTCGGATTGGGTATCAAATATAGTGCCAGTACTTAAGAAAAACGGGAAAGTGAGAATCTGTGTGGATTTCAGGGATCTAAACAAAGCAACCCCAAAGATAATTTCCCATTGCCTCACATCGATGTTTTAGTGGACAATACCGCTGGAAATCATCTATTTTCATTCATGGATGGATTTTCAGGGTATAATCAGATATTAATGGCCGAAGAAGATAAGGTCAAAACCACATTCGTTACAGCCTGGGGAACCTTTTGTTACAAAGTCATGCCTTTTGGTCTCAAGAATGCCGGGGCAACTTATCAACGAGCAATGCTTGCTATACTTCATGATATGATGCACAAAGAGGTGGAAGTATATGTAGATGACATGATCGCCAAGACAAAGGAAGGAGAGATCATGTAGTGGTGTTAAGGAAGCTTTTTGAAAGATTAAGGAAGTTTCAGTTGAAATTGAATCCAGAAAAATGCACTTTCGGAGTGACATCTGGAAAATTATTAGGATTCATGGTTAGCCAAAAAGGGATAGAAATCGATCCTGATAAAGTCAAGGCGATTCAGGATTTGCCTCCACCAAAAACATTAAAGAAATCAGAGGCCTTTGGGAAGATTGAATTACATTGCTCGATTCATATCACAGTTGACTGATAAGTGCCAACCGCTGAAGAAGAATGCCCTAATTGAATGGAATGACGAATGTGAAAAAGCCTTTAATCGGATAAAGCAATATCTGACGAATCCACCAGTACTGGTTACTCCAAAACCGGGGACCATTGTTGTACTTGACAATTCTTCCTGAATCTATGGGTGTGTGCTCGGGCAAAAAGATGAGGAAGGAAAAGAAAGAGCTGTTTACTACTTGAGCAAGAAATTCTCAAATGGAGAACAAAAGTATTCAGAGATAGAAAAACCTGCTGTGCATTAGTATGGGTTATGCACAGACTTAGACAGTATACGCTCTTTACTCGATCGAGTTGATTACGAAGCATGATCCATTGCGATACTTAGCGCGCAAACCGGCTTTGGTTGGTCGAATCTCGAAATGGCAGATGCTGCTTTCTGAATTTGATATCATTATGTAATCAAAGTTCAGTCAAAGGACAAGTTTTAGCTGATCAACTCGCAGAAAGCCCAGTTGATGATGAAGAATTAAAGGAACAAGATCAGTTTCCAGATGAAGGTATCAGATAACAGAAACAGAAGTCGAAAGCAACAGTTGGAAGTTGTATTTCGATGGAGCAGCCAACGTATACGGGTGGAATAGGGGCAGTCCTTATCTCACCAAAAGAAGAACAGTTCCCGGCATCAGCCAGATTAATGTTTCCTTACACAAATAATGTAGCGGAATACGAGGCATGCATCATGGGATTAGAAATGGCAATTCAAATGAATATCGAGGAGCTCGAAGTGTTTGGAGATTCATCACTTATCATTTTCCAAACTCGAGGCGAGTTCAAAACTAAGGATCCCAAGTTGATTCCTTATCATAATCACTTGGCTGAGTTAGCAGGAAGGTTCAAAGAAATTTCCTTCACTTATGTGCCGAGAACTCAGAATCAATTTGCTGATGCATTGGCTACTCTGGCCTCTTTGATCCAATTCACTGAAGGAGTAAGAATACAACCTTTGCAAGTCCGAATAAGAAGTGAACCCGCATTCTGTGCTGTGATTGAATCAAACGAACCATGGTTTCAAGATATCAAAATTTTCTTGCAAACAGGTAGCTATCCTGAGTGTGCTACAAAAAAGGATCAGAAATCATTGAGGCGTCTGGCAAGTCATTTTTTGTTAAGCGGAGATACCCTATACAGAAGGTCATTCGATACAACCCTGTTGAGATGTGTAGATGAAAAAGAAGCTCAAAAAAATGGAAGAAGTTCATGAGGGAGTATGTGGACCTCATATGAACGGATATATGCTAGCTAAAAAATTATGAGGCTAGGATATTTCTGGTTAACCATGGAATCAGACTGTATCAAACATGTGAGATCTTGTCATTTGTCAAATTTACGCAAACAAGATAAATGCTCCTCCGAAGGAATTACAGTCAATGTCAACACCATGGCCGTTCTCAATATGGGGAATAGATGTAATTGGGCCAATTTCGCCAAAAGCTTCAAATGGTCATCGATTCATACTAGTTGCAATCGATTACTTCACCAAGTGGGTTGAAGCTGCTTCATACGCCAGTGTGACAAAAGCCGTTGTGGTGCGATTCATCAAAAGAGATATCATTGCTCGATATGGAACTCCAGAAAGTATCATTACCGATAATGGTACAAACTGAACAACAATGCAATGACTGATATGTCAGCAATTCAAGATTAAACACCGGAATTCCACTCCATATCGCCCACAGATGAATGGAGCAGTAGAAGCCGCCAACAAAAACATCAAGAGAATCATTGAGAAGATGACGATTGCATACAAAGATTGGCATGAAATGCTCCCATTAGCATTAATGGCGTATCGAACCTCTGTAAGAGTGTCAACTGGGGCAACGCCCTATTCCCTGGTATATGGAACTGAAGCCGTTTTACCAGTAGAAGTTGAGATTCCTTCGCTCCGAGTACTGGCTGAAACAGAGCTCGAAGAAGCTGAATGGGTTAGACAAAGGATTGAACAGTTAAATCTTTTAGATGAAAAAAGATTGACTGCCATGTGTCATGGGCAATTATATCAACAAAGGATGGCTAGAGCATTTAATAAGAAAGTTAAGCCAAGAAATTTCCAAGAAGGTGATTTGGTTCTGAGAAAAATGCTGCCAAATGTGCAAGATTCCAGAGGAAAGTTCACACCAAATTATGAAGGACCATATATAGTGAAGAAGGTCTTGTCGGGAGGAGCATTAATCCTTTCCCAAATGAATGGACCCGATTTAAAGGATCCTGTGAACTCAGATGCTGTAAAGTTATATTATCCTTGATCAATAAAATTTGTCATTTCAAGTGATCAATTGGTTTTATTTTGATTAATTATAAACAAAGTTGATATCCCTGAAATTCTCTGAAGTCGGATCAAACCTGAAATTCTCTGAAGTCGGATCAAACCTGAAATTCTAAGTCAAATCAAAGCCTGAAATTCTTTAAAGTCAAATCAAGCCTAACCCACAAAATTCTTCCAAATAAATTTACAGCCAAACACCATTTGAATCATCAGACAAAGAAGTTTGAGCATCTTATAATACTGACTGAATGCATTTATACAGTTTGGTCTATTGATTGTTCTTATTTTGAAAGAAAATATTACTGCAAGGATAACTAATTTTGATAGAAAATTGAAGCATGCTTTTTGGATATGGAACCAAAATTATCAGAAAAAACCAGTTCCCCAAGTGGATTAAAAAAAAAAAAAACAAATCCCCAAGTGGATCAAAAAAAAAAAAAAAAAAAAACCAAGTCCCCAAGTGGATTAAAAATTCACAAGTATCCCTCAGTCTAGACTCAACAGATAGTCTAGTACTGACCAAATATAAATCCATCTACTAAAGATGGTGATCGAGACAGAATTCAGAAATTCATTCACTCAAGATAGTGATCGAGACAGAGTTCAGAAATTCATTCACTCAAGATAGTGATCAAGACAGAATTCAGAAATTCATCCACTAAAGATGGTGATCAAGACAGAATTCAGATAGTGATCAAGACAAAATTCAGAAATCTATCCAAGATGGTGATCAAGACAGAAGTCAGAAATCCATCCATTCCAGATGGTGACCAGAACCGAAGCCCATAGGTTCGGCAAATAACCTAACCAAAGCCTATAGGTCCGGCAAATGACCTAACCAAAGCCCATAGGTCCGGCAAATGACCTAACCAAAGCCCATAGGTCCGGCAAATGACCAAATTAAAGTCTAGGTCCGACAGTTTGACCTAGCAAAATCTCAAAGTCTAAACTCGACAGATAGTTTAGCACAAGATAAAAATCTCCTTAAATAAAATTTGGAAGGAGAAGCTAAGCAAAAATTGTTATCTTTTGTCTTTGTGGCAAAAGTTTTTGTTCAAACTTTACCACAAAGAGGGGCAGCTGTAGACACCCAATTTTTTGCCCAAATTAATTAAGGCTTAAAATTTAATTAAACTCATTTTTTTCAAAAAGCCTTAAGTATTGATGAAATTGGCTAAATGATCAAGGCACAGGCCAAATGGCCTGTTGGTTAAACACATTGACCCAAACACACACTCAAGCTCAAGGACACAGGTTCAAACCCTAGCAAAGGCAAATTTTTGCCTTTTATCATTTTTGTCTTTTCATCTTTCCCAAAGTGACTTTGCCTTACTTTGCATCAGTTTTTAACTGACAAAACTTCATTAATTATTGAAATTGATGAAGCAATTGCAAAGTGGTTATGGAATATGAAAGATTAGTGCACAATTCATGAACAAAAACAACCCAAAAATCACAAAATTCGTGCTAAAAAAATTGGGAAAAAATTCAATTGGTAAAGCATTCAATTGGACTTAAATGAGGAGTTACAAGAATTGGAAAAATTGGGCAATTAATCTACCCACAATGAATGATCTGATGAAGGATATGAGGAATCAATCATCAATTCATCAGTTTCAAACAATTTAATCATGAATTTTTCGAATTAAATTCGTGAAAAATCAAGAGGCAAAAATCGATTCGTTTTTGAAACTGAACGAAACGTAAAATTGAGCTTGCAACCATAAATAGGGGGTCCTAGGAGCAAAAGGCACAAGTCAATTTCGAAGAAATACATACACAATAGGATCAATTCGAAGCTTTCAAGTTTAGGGTTAAAATTCAAATTTTTTTAAATTCGAAGTTCTTGGATCAGATTTGATCCAAATTGAGTGTTGTAAAGATGTTAGAAACTTGATTTGGATGATTTAGTGTGCTTAGATTTGTTCGAATTGATCGGATTTCTCTCTGCAAAATTTTTTTTATTTTTCAAATTGCACCGCCGGCAACCACCTCCGCGAACCGCCGCCCACGGTGGTTCTGGGCGCGAACCACCACCTTCAGAGGACGCGCAACCACCATAGGAGTCGGGCCGACAAGCTTCCAGCCACCGAGGACCACCGGAGCCGCCGGAATCCGCCCCGAAAGATCGCGTAGTCGTCTTCTTCACCCGCCGGATCTTCGAAATCCGGCCTGAAGATCCGAATCCAACCCGGTCGGTCATCGGTCCAAAGACGGTCAATGTCGGTCAACTGTCCAAACAGATCAGACGGTCCAGATTCAATCAGCAGATCAGACGGTCCAGATTTGATCAAGCACAAGCGGCCCAAATCAATCATCAAGATCAGACGGTCCAGATTCAATCAAGCCGAACAGCGGCCAGCAGATTCGATCGAGCAGAATCGGACGGTCCAGACGATCGAGCAGATCAGCGGCCCATATTTCATCAAGGAGATCAGACGTCCAGATTTCATCAAGCAGATCAGACGGCCCAAATTTCATCAAAGCAAATCAGACGGCCCAGAATTTAATCATCTCGATCAACGCCCCAGATTTGGTCAATTCCATCAGACGATCAGGATCAGTCAACGCGATCGACGCTCCAGATCTCGTCCGCTTCATCCAACGTCCAGGTTAATCTGCATTATTTATATTAGTTTAATATATAATTAATTTCAGAAAATAATAAAAATTAGCAAAAAATAGTAAAAAAATTCATAAAAAATTCAGAAAAATTCAGAAAAATTCACAAAAATCCAGAAAAATATAAATAATTTTTCATTTAAATTTATTTTTTTTATATTTTTAAATAATTTTGAATATTTTTTATATATTATTTATACATAAATTGCTTTAGAAAATGCATATTAATGCATGAAAAATAATTTTAATATATTTTAAATATTCTGAATATATTGTGAATTTATGTGATGATTTTTATTTAAAATAAAAATAAAAAATAAAAAATAATAATAATAAATAAACAAAATAAATAAAAATGATAAAATTGGATTTTCCAAAACCATTTTTTTTTTAAAATAAAATAATAAAAATGATTTTTGGACTTAAAAAATATGTTTCATGAAATGAAAATCAATTGATTAGATCATAGGACCATCAAAAATGATTTTCATAAAAATATAAAATTTAATGAACTTAAATTGAGAATAGTTCAAAAATTAAAATTGACCAACAAATTAAATTTTTTTTAAAGAACTACGTTTTGTCTGATCTCGATTAGCGAGTACGTAGGCACCTGCGGGGCGACATAAAAATAAAAAAATGTTTTTGTTTTTTTAATATTGTGAATAAATATTTGTAAATATAATATGTTTTTGTTGATACTCATATTCTAAAAAAAAATAATAAAAATGAATAAAAGTACATAAAAATAAAAAGAATAATGTGATTTGTGAATATTGTTTCATAATATATTATTTGAATTTTTGAGCATATAAAGGATAGGTTATAAATTTAAAATTCCAAAAGTGGTAACCAATTTGGTTTTAATAGGTTAGCCCCCGAATCCATGATATCTGGTTTTTTAAAAGTTGATTTTTCAAATCAAATTTTCATAGACTAGTAGCTAAGTTAGGATCAACCGACCCATTGATCCTAGCTTTTATTTTTTTCCCGATTTAATTGGGTGGCGACTCTAAATCATTTTCAAAAATTAAAATTTCTCTTAACCCCTAGTCGAGGATTCATGTTAAATGGGTTTGGGTTTAATGTGAATCGGGTTAGAAGAAATGAACCAGATAAGTGGAAAAAATCCAGGCTCGATAATGACTATTTTTACTACTTACTTAACAAAGCTTGCTCATATTGTAGCTGTATTGTTAGGGTGCAAGTGTGAGGTTGGAAAAATCCCAAGTGAAAAATATGAGGCTTATATGAAGGGTTTATAAGAGGGAAGACCCATTAACCTAATATCTTAAGGTTTTGGGTTATAGATAGTGTCAAGCCCATTTGTGTATTTCTTCACAAACCTTGTTTAAAGAATTTTTTTCCCATTAAAGGCTTACTCCACTCCTAAGAATATTGGTATCAGAGCTTATGGTTCGGCTAGGAAACTCTCATAGTTGGCCCTCTATGTGGAAAGAAGAGCTTTGTGATGGAACTCATTTGTGAAATTCTTCGTGTATGGTAACCTAATCCATTGTGGAGACTCATACTTGACGGACACCCACTAATATAATACCTTAATATTTTTGGATTATAGATTGTGTTAAGCTCATTTGTGTATTCTTGCACAAAGCTCATTTAAAGAATTTCTCTCCATTGAAGGCTTCCTCTCTCCTAACAAGTATAATAGATAACGTATCATTGAATATTTTCTAATGCTCCTAATATCATCTAACATTAATTAGCCACTTTTTTCATGTTAGAAAATGGAAGGACCCGCTATCACCCTTATAATTAAAATAGGCGATAACAGTTCCCCAACCACATATAACCTGTAAGATTATATGTAAGGTTGTCTAAAAAGAAGTGTTTAAGGAATTGTTTGTCTAATTCCATATAGTTAGTATAATAGAAACCATAGTTTTTCAAAACTTTTAACAAAAACACTACACCATTATCATATTTCACAAAAGAAATAAACTTAAATCATACATAGCTAAGTACATATATATACATATATTATATCCAAAGGCTTCTTACAAGCCTTAATAAAATTATACATATAAAATCCAACTAAAACCTTAACGATAACCGCCAGACTAACGTAACTAGTTTATTATAAAATTTGGATTCCATCAAGTCTAAGGTAATCTCTAGTCCTCCAAATCATCAAGAAAATCCTCGAAATCGGTTCCATACCCCATACTCGTGTAAAACTTGTCGGATTCATCACCTGAAATGGTTAAAATATGAGCCAAAGGGCCAATACGCAAGTAACGAATACAAATGCAAAGTGATTCACACATGCTTAAGCTAAATGCAAAATGCAACAACCAATAATTTATTATTCAATCTTTAGTTAGTCATACATCATGGAAGTATTCAAACTTCAGACATCAAGGATCGTATCACGTCCGCCTTCCTGAGGGTCCCTACTGTTCATACAAACTAGGTAGCCCCACCTTCAAGCGTAGCCTATAATACTAAGGGATCCTGAGTAATGCATCACGATGCTCAAGGGGTCGATATAGGTAGCTCGGATACTTATATCTCCAGATAAATCTATCCAATAATGAAAAAGTACCATGCCCCCAATCTGAGCAAGGTGTCGCTCTCTGAACTATATTCAACGGTGTAAAAGATAATCAACACTCATAAATTATTAAAATTTTCTTAATTTAGAGTAACTTGAAGTAATGCCTATCCTAGCAAAAAACCAAGTAAGTTACTGCATACCTAATAGTTCGGGAACTAACGGGGTTATCCGAGTGAGAATCTATCACTGTTCAAGACAATATTGAATTTTCCTCTTAGTTTAAGCACTAATTAACTAGTTCCAAATATAATTAATCATAGAAATTCAAAAAATAAATTAAAAAGTCATAACAGAGCATTTAAACATCATATTATATCATACAATACTTAACAATTTATTCAATTAGTCATATCAATTTGGGAAATTTCGAAGAAGAGTTTTTGAAAATAAAAACTACAGGGGACAGGCTAACCTTCAACACCGGTGGTGTTGAACCAGTGCACAATGCACTAAAACTCAACACTTGCCAACACTGGCAGTATTCAAGGATACGCCTGCAGCCTTCATTTTATGCCGGCGGCCTTGAACCGGTGTAGACTACAACTCCAATTTCCAAAAATTTTTTAGAGTTCCATGGGGTTGGACCACGCCCATAGAACCCCAACATCAGCATTGTATCCATGTACGCCAACAGCTTTAGATCTTACGCCGGTGGCCTTAAGCCCGGCGTTCAAAATTATGATTATTTCTCATTCCATACCGCCACTAAGCCGACAGTGTTGGAACCCTAATAGTTGGCATACGTTTTGAAAAATAAACACTTTTAAACTTTCCTTGCGAAAGCCAGCAGCGTTTCAAGCGGTTTTAAGAAAATATGTTCTGATCACCTTCAACATTGCCTCTATGCTGACGGCGTTGAAGTACCAGATGCCTGCGTATGCTAAAAATAAACCTATACAAAAATGTTTTGCTTCCCCCGTTTTGTTTACAAAAAACATTTCACAAAAATCCTCCAAACTTATTCTAAGCTTCCCTAAAACTTGTTATATGTTCTAAACACCATCCAAACAACACGAACCCTATTTCTAATCATCAAACACCCAACTATAACATTCAAACACCAATTACACAATTCACCACACTTTAACTACTTAATCCTTAAACCATCCCAACACATTCATCCTCATATGTCAACATTCATATAAAACATATACTACAACTCCTCTAGCAATATAATTCTATTTAAACTACCATCAATGCATAAAATCATTCTAGCACCAATAAGTACATAAACTCTATTCTAACATAAGCTCAACTTAAATACAAACATGGCAAGAAGAATACACTTACCATATTGACCTGGAGCCTTGGTTTAATGATCTCGTTGCAAGCCTTTTTGGGTTTAAATTGCAGAAAATGAGGGGTTTAGTTACACGTGAACATGGGAGAGCTTTTGAGGGAGTGGAAATGAAGTTTTGATACATTTTGGCATGTGAAATGGTAGTCTGAAATTTTTGAACGAATTTTGCACATCAAATGTTGATATTTATCCCTTAGGTTAACTTTAGTGGCTGCCTAATTAAGTCCTTTAATTGGCTTAGATTTAGCTAATTAATGAAGCTTACTTTTTGGACTAATTAAATGTGGTCTTTGCCTTTATTTGTGACAAAATTTTCTGCTATACATTGGTTAATTACATGCATAATCTAATTTATTCTAATCATATTTCATACATTCTAATACATTAAAAAAATCATGAACTCAATATTTAATCATTCTAAAATATTTAATTATTTTAAAATAACAACTCAACTCATTATTCTTACATCAACATAATTCACATATATTAAATTTCAAAATCATATGTAATTTCAATAACACATTTATAAAATGTAAATTAGGAAATTCATGGCTATTTCATTCTCCCCTTCTTAAAAAAGTTTCCTCATCGAAACTTAGCTTACCTTAATCGCTACTCAAATAACTTGGGACACTTCTGCCTCATTTCATCCTTGGGCTCCCACATTGCCTCTCTTTTGGTTTGTCCGATCAACAATACCTTCACAAAAGGAATTACTTTCCTCCTCGACACTATCAATTCTATCCAATACTTTGATCGGCTTCTCAACTGTGCTCAAATTTGGTTAAACCTGGTTGATGTGTAGAAATGATGGCTTCAGGATCTGATACACATTTTCAAAGCTGTGGTACATGGAATACATCATGCACTTCCGACAAATTCAGTAAAGCCAATCGATAGGCTAATGGAACAATTCTCTCTAAAATCTCATATGGACCAATGTATCTAGGATTTAACTTGCCTTTAACCCCAAATCTAATTACTCCTTTTATTGGAGAGATTTTGAGAGACACATGGTCACCAAGTTCAAACTCTAATGTCTCCTCCTTGTGTCAGCATAGCTTTATACCAATCTTGAACTATTTTCATTCGTTGTTTTATCACTTGAATCTTATCTACCGCTTGCTATATCAATTCAGGACCCAAAATAACTCTTTCTCCAACTTCGTCTCAATACAGTGGAGATCTGCACGTCCTACCATAAAGAGCTTCATAGGGCGCCATTTGAATCGTTGCTTGGAAGCTATTGTTGTAGGTAAATTCAACAAGTAGCAAATAAGTGTCCCACCTATTGCCAAAATCTAAAACATATGCTCTAAGCATATCTTCCACTATCTGAATTGTTCTCTCTGATTGACCATTTGTCTGTGGATGAAATGCAGTGCTAAAGTGAAGTTGAGTACCTAAAGCAGTATATAAACTTTTCTAGAAACGGCTGATAAAGCGAGAATCTCGATCAGAAGTAATCATCTTGGGAATTCCGTGTAGTCTCACTATCTCTTTAATACAGATATGTGCCACCTTCTCTAAGGAATCTCCAACCTTCAAAGGTATGAAATGAGCCGATTTTATTAATTTGTCCACGATCACCCAAATAACTTCATATTTGGCGATAGTCTTGGCCAAGGCCGATATAAAATCCATAGTGATATCATCCCATTTCCATTTGGGTATAGATAAAGGCTGAAGTTCTGCAGGTCTTTGATGCTCGATTTTTATTTGTTGACAAGCCAAACACTTGGAAACACATTGAGCAATATCTTTCTTCAAACCTTCCCACCATAAATTTTTCTTCAAATCTCCATACATTTTGGTGGTTCCTGGGTGGATTGGATATGAAGATGAATGAGCTTCCTTCATGATTTCTTCTCTCAACCCATATGGCACAAAGAT
The DNA here is from genome assembly GCA_024138025.1 of Combretum micranthum. NCBI lineage: Eukaryota > Viridiplantae > Streptophyta > Magnoliopsida > Myrtales > Combretaceae > Combretum > Combretum micranthum. The sequence goes on from JAMXBD010001499.1 coordinate 229,784, forward strand.
TCAATTCCCATATCTAACAACTTCATCCCCATCGATTCTCAATTCTTTTCTTTTCCTTCACTTATGGCAATCTTTAGTCTTTTAGCTTCATCGTCTTCCTTTTGGACTTGTTTAATCTTTTCCAACATTGTCAGTTACAAGGATAATTGAGCCAATATCACATTGACTTGCTTCAATTTAACTTCAAGTTCTAACTTCATGAAGTCCATCTGAATCTCTCTTTGATTAGAAATCAAAGTTGCATCATTCACTTGCTTCCATTTTAATGTATCTGCTACCACATTAGCTTTGTCAGGATGATAAAGAATTTCCACATCATAATCTTTAATCAATTCAAGCAATCTTCTTTGCCTCATATTAAGCTCCTTCTATGTGAATATGTATTTTAAGCTTTTGTGATCCGTGTAATTTTACACTTCTCTCCAAACAAATAGTGTCTCCAAAGTTTCAGTGCGAGAATTACTACTGCCAACACAAGATCATGCACTGGATAATTCTTCTCAGAGGGTTTTGGTTGCCTTGATGCATAAGCTATAACTTTTCCATCTTGCATGAGAACAAAACTGAGTCCTTGGATAGACACATCACTAAAAACCATGAATTCCTTTCCACTAACGAGCAGTGCCAGAATAGAAGCTGATATCAATCTTTCTTTCAACTCTTCAAAACTCCTCTCATATTTGCCATCCCACACATACTTAATATTCTTTCTTGTTAATCTTGTTAATAGGGACGCAATTTTCGAAAATCCCTCTACGAACCTTCGATAGTATCCCATCAATCCAAGAAAACTTCTAATCTCGCTCACATTAGTAGGTCTTATCCATCCTAAAATAGCTTCGATCTTCATTAGATCAACTCAAATATCTTCCTTCGAAATAATATGCCCGAGAAAGGATATTTCTTCTAACCAAAACTGACATTTATTAAATTTTGCATAAAGTTTCTTCTCTTGAAGTCTTTGTAACACAAGTCTTAAATGCTCTTGATACTCCTCCTTATTTCGGGAATAAATTAGAATATCGTCAATGAATACTATGACAATGAATTTAGATAATCCTTGAAGACTCTATTCATCAGATCCATGAACACGGCTGGAGCATTGGTTAATCCGAAAAGCATCACCAAAAACTCTAAGTGCCCATACCGAGTTCTAAAGGCTGTCTTCTGAATATCTGGAGATTTGATCTAAAGTTGATAATATCTTGATCTCAAGTTGATCTTAGAAAACACTATGGCTCCCTTCAACTGATCGAATAGATCATCAATCCTAGGCAAAGGGTATTTATTCTTAATAGTAACCCGATTCAATTCCCTACAATCAATGTACATGCGCAAACTCTCATCTTTCTTCCTTACAAATAATACAGGAGCACCCCATGGCGATATACTCGGTTTAATGAAACCCAAATCTTGTAATTCCTGTAATTGCAACTTTAACCCTTTCAACTCTGCAGGAGCCATTCTACACTGAGCCTTGGAGATAGGTATTGTTCCAGGTAATACTTTAATTCTAAACTCTATCTCCCTATTTGGTGGTAGTCCAGGTAACTTCTCTAGAAATAAATCCACAAAGTCATTCACAATTGGCACCATTTTGATATCAACTTCTTCAATATTCATAGCTTCCACAACTAGTTTTTCCCATAACTCTATAGAGTTCATACTCTTAGGTTTCAGCCTTTCTAACCTATATGTAAATGTCCTTTTATCTAAATCAAAACTTAACTCGTCTTACTACAATCAATCGTGACCTTATAATGATTTAGCCAATTAATTCCCAAGATCACATCAAAATCATATAAAGGCAATACTATCATATCAATAGGCATGTTCACATTTGAAATCACAATATATTTTTACACACATAGGGATACCTATTTTAAGTCACCAACGGAGTAGTTACACACATAATACGATCAATCGACATTTCAAAAACAAGCTCACAATCATTCATATAATTTTCAGATATACAAGCATGAGTTGCTCCAATATCAATCAACACATATGCATCCCTGCTAGCAACACTCAATATACCTGCCAAGGTGTCTACTGATGGTGTATCTTCTATCTGTTATAAGGTGAAAACCCTATCATTTGTCTTTCCCTTCTCTATATCATCTCCACTCTTAACATCAGGTTGATCTTTGTAGTTAGCAATATGATGACCTCTTTGCTTGCAATATGCATAGAAGACCGGTGGTAGTTTCGGATTCTTGCACTCTTTTGATTTATGTCCAACTTTGACTACATGAAAAGCATGCATTGGGAGCCACTTACAATAGGATAACTCATGAGGACCATAACACCTAAAGCATTTCTTCACAAATGCAAGTGTAGAAGCTTTATATGTCGGCTTTTGATTTCCTTATCGTCCCATGAAAGGCTTCTTTCCTTTGCTAGCACCCCGATAACTATCATAGGATGAAGTGGAAGTAGGTCTCTTTCCCACAAATGCAGCTCTCTTTGCTCTTCTAATTCTACTATCATTCTGAATATGATCCATTAGCAAAGCTTTGGCCATAGTATCTGATAGGGTATGTAAATCAAATTTCTTCACTTCACTTTGAATTTCCTCATTCAATCCATTCTAAAATTTCTGAACTTTCATTCTCTCATCCCGGTAATTACCTCCAGCAAAGCGCAATAGTCTACAAAATTCACCATAATATTCATCTATAGTCTTGCTCCCTTGTCTCAAATTCAACTAATCAGTTATCATCCTCTCTCTCACTGAATTTGGAAAATATTTGGTGAAAAATGTATCCTTAAATGCATTCCATGATATGGGTTGTTGTAGATTTCTACTAGTTAATCTCCACCAATTGTAAGCCTCTTTCTTTATCATATAACCGCTAAATCAACTTTATTATCTTCCAGTGTTCTATTAGCAGCAAATATCTTCTCCAGCTCCTTTATCCAACCTTTAGCTAATGTAGGATCAGTACTAGTGCCATCAAATTCTGGGACCATCTTGCTAAAATCATGTAACTTGATTTAGTTGGATTAGTCATTTACAGGAGCAGCCTCATTTGGTCTCATTCCTTGTTGATTACCTTGCTGCATGAGATGTTGTGTTTGCTGATACATCATCATCTAATACTGCTGCATCATTGTCATCATGTCCCTCATCATACCATACATAGAATTTAGATCACCAGTGGGCATTTGTGGCATGGGAGGAATAGGTGGCATTGGTGGAGGTGGTAGAATCTGAGTTGGTGGAGGAACTTACGAAGCTAAAGCCAATGCAGGAGATGGAGTAGTCTCACCACTCGGTGTAGAAGATGAAGTAGGAGCAAATGTAGACCATTGATGGTGGCATACTTTCTCTATTAGAATGTTGCCATGTAGATCTCCTTAACCTCTCCATCTTTACAATTGCATACATATATTCAACATACACACACTTGTATACAAATTTCTAATCACATACAAAACTGATCAAATTAACATTCACATTCATATATAAAATAGCAAACAATTTAGCAATCCATCAAACAAGTAACAAACAATTTGCAAGCAATCAAACAAATAACAAGCATATGAAGCAAGCAAGAAGGTAAATATACACAACTATTCGATTAAACTTAACTCTATTCTATACTACCTATTTGTGTCTAAGTTAAGTCTTAAACAAACTATTACAATTAGACAAACAATTAATCAAAGTCAGCTCTGATACCAACTGTAAGGACTCGCTATCACCCTTATAATTAAAATAGGCAATAACAGTTTTCCAACCACATATTACCTATAAGATTATATGTAAGGTTGTCTAAAAAGAAGTGTTTAAGGAATTGTTTGTCTAATTCCATATAGTTAGTATAATAGAAACCATAGTTTTTCAAAACTTTTAACAAAACACACTACACTATTTATCATATTTCACAAAATAAATAAACTTAAATCATACATAGCTAAATACATATATATACATATATTATATCCAAAGGCTTCTTACAAGCCTTAACAAAATTATACATATAAAATTCAACTAAAACCTTAACGATAACCGCCAGACTAACGTAACTAGTTTATTATAAAATTTGGATTCCATCAAGTCTAAGGTAATCTCTAGTCCTCCAAATCATCAAGAAAATCCTCGAAATCAGTTCTATACCTCATACTCGTGTAAAACTCGTCGAATTCATCACCTGAAATGGTTAAAAATGAGTCAAAGGCCTAGTACGCAAGTAACAAATACAAATGCAAAGTGATTCACACATGATTAAGCTAAATGCAAAATGCAACAACCAATAATTTAGTATTCAATCTTTAGTTAGTCATACCTCATGGAACTATTCAAACTCCAGACATCAAGGATCTAGTATCGCGTCCGCCTCCCTGATGGTCCCTACTGTTCAAACAAACTAGGCAGCCCCATCTTTCGGCGTAGCCTATAATACTAAGGGATCATGAGTAATGCATCACGACGCCCAAGGGGTCGATATAAGTAGCGGATACTTATATCTCCTAGATAAATCTATCCAATAATGAAAAAGTACCATGCCCCCAATCTGAGCAAGGTGCCACTCTCCGAATCAGATTCAACGACGTAAAAAACATCAACACTCATAAATTATTAAAATTTTCTTAATTTAGAGTAACTTGAAGTAATGTCTATCCTAGCAAAGAAATAAGCAAGTTACCGGCTGTCGAGCCTGGATTTTTCTCATTATCTGGTTAATTTCTTCGAATCCAATTCATATTAAACCCTAACCCATTTAACATGAATCCTCGACTAGGGATTAAAAGAAATTTAATTTAAAAATGTTTTGGAGTCGCCACTCGATAAAAATCGGGAAAAAATAAAAGTTAAGATCAATGAGTCGGTTGATCTTAACTTAGCTACTAGTTTGTGAAAAAAATTTGATTTAGAAAATCAAAATTTGAAAACCAAATATCTTGGGTTCGGGGGCTAACCTATTAAAACCTAAACGGTTACCACTTTAAAATTTTAAATTTACCAAATATCCTTCAATTGCTCTAATATTTACAATTATCAACAATATGTACAATTCATATTTTTATTTTCATTTTTACCATTTTTTGTCTTTTTTATTATTTAGCAGAATAAACTATACATGATAAATAATCAAATAATTTTTATCTTTTTATATTCTTTAGAAAGTAAATTACAATATTTACAAAGAATAAACAAATAAATAATAAACCAAAAATGTTTTTTTTTTCATTTTTTATGTCGCCCCGTAGGTGTCTACGTACTCGCTAATCGAGATCAGATAAAACATAGTTCTTTTTCAGAAAACTTTAATTTGTTGATTTGTTTTTAATTTGGAACTATTTCACTTTAACTTTCTTAATTTTTTGATTTTTATTAAAAAAAATGATGATCCTAAAGATCTAACCATTTATTTAATTTTTTTGAAAACATGATTTTTCTAAGTATTTTTCATATTTTTTGTTATTTTTATCATGCTTTTATTCATTTTTAAGTCAAGATAAACAAATACAAATTATTTATGAAAATTCAATATCACACATATATCATACATCAATACTGGAAAGTATTTATTTTTTCATATTTCTATTTTTTTAATTTTTATTTCCTAGCACAAGTGTGTATATAGACAAAATATATCACAAAAAATATCGAAATATTAAAATATGTCTAAAAATGCATAAAAATATTTTTATAATTTTTTCATAATTTTCTGGAATTTATTTTATATTTTTCTGGAATTTTTCTAAATTTTTTTGGTATTTTCTATAATTTTTATTAATTAAAATACATATTTTATAAATACAGACGAATCGGACCGTTGGATGAAGTGGACGTGATCTTGGCCGTCAGATCAGTGGACTAAATTTGGCCGTTGGATCGTCTTTGACTGAATTAGAGGCGTTGATCGCATGATCGAATCCTAGCTGTCAGATGCAGACGGATTGAATCTGGAGCGTCTGATCTGTGGACTACCTTGGGCCGTCAAATCTGTGTTGACTTGAATTGGACCTTCTGATTGCTTGATTTAATTTGGTGCGTTGGATCAGATTGATTTGATTTGGACCGTTAGATGCGAGGACTGTAATGCCCTGATTTTTATAGCATACGAAAATTAAACCTAAAGTAATATAAGAATGTTTATATGAACTAAAATAAGATAATAATTAGAATTGAATAAATAGGAAGAAAAAAAAAATAATAATGATATTAAGAATATGATCCTTCTAAAAATCAAAAGAAATTATCATTAACTAGAAATATAAGAATTTAAAATCCAAATGAAAATAAATGAACAAAATTCCTTGACTATATAAATAATAACAAAGGTAGATAGTAAGTAATCAAGGTTAATAGTAAATAGTAAAATGAATAGTAAATAAGTAAATTATGAAATAGTAATTACGTAATAGTAAGAATGAAAAGTAAATTAAGATAAATTAGATATAGTCAAATCAATGAATAGTGCAAAAGTTGGCTAAATTTATCAAATAAAACCAAAACTAAAGTAGTAAAAAGACTAAAATACCCTTAAATTAACCTAAATATCTCTAAACCCCCCTATAAAACACCAAAAAATAGGAGGCAAGGATTGTCAAGCTCCTAAGAATGTCATAATCATTCTGAAAACATAAGAACTCTAAATTTTGGAAAAATTGAAGGAAAATTCCCAAAAAACAACAATTTACTCAAAAAGTAGCAAATTAACCAAACAATTACCAAAAGGAGACATAAACATCAATCAAAACTCTACAAAAATCAAGAAATTAGGAAAATTCGTGGAACAGATGACAAATTTTTTTTACATTAAAATAAAATCAAAATAATTATGCATGTATACAAATTAGGTGTCTAAATTCGGAAAAAAATATCAAACATTTGTCAAAAATCACTGTAGATACCAGAATGGACGTGTAAAATACAAGGATTACATGGTAATTTTTGCATGAAAAATTTTTGACACCTGGTAATTTTTACCGATTTGACAAAATCCGAAAATCCGCTATAAATACTACCCAGAAGTTGTAAAATTCACCAAACTTACACCCGAAATCAGAAAATCACCAAACTTGACAATTAAGAGTCTAAAATTCCCACAAGGCCATCCGACAACCACAGGAGGGGCAACTCCGCCGTTTGGTAGTGGTGCCGGCGAACCCTAGCCAATCTCCGACGAGAAATATTTCCTACATCAAAACTTGTTTGTTCGACTCCAAACTTTTACAGTAAGTACAATATAATATCAGTTACAACAGATAAAATTTTCAGAATTTTTCGTAAAGTTTTGATATTTTTAAAAATTACATGATTATCACTACGAATATACTAGAAATAATGCAATTCGAACTTCTAATATAAAATACCTAAAACGATTCCTAAACATAAATAAATATTATATTATTACTCCAAGATATTTATACTAACATTATTGACACTTACAAATTTTTTCACATTTATTTGAATATATGCACTAATTTATCAATTATAGCTAGTAAATATCAACTATAGCTAGTAAATATTAATTATAGCTAGTAAAAAAAAGAAATTATGAAAATTTTATTAAATTGTTCATAACCACCTTAACACCTTTCTTTATTAAATATACTAGTCCTAATAATGACATGCATACCCCAATAAAAGAATTACCAAATATTAATGTAATAATTAATTATAAAGTTTAAAGCTTAGCAACTAATAACCTTGAAATTATAAACTATAATCAATACCATATAAATTAGAATAACTTTTCTAAACAAAGTAAGCTCATTAATTCCTTTTACTAACCTATAATCTTTTAATAAAGTAATTTTATTCCTAAATAAATCTTATAATCATACTACAACTAAAAAAAAATTTAACATCATAATACTAATTCATTTTTTATCAAAATCATTCTTTTAGGTAAACTCCACAACAATCTATTCCACACACGAAACCTATTATGGTAAGTGATTCATATGGTAATTGTAAAAGGGATATTATTTACATTATAATTGTCTGTGCTTGTAACTTAGCTATAAAACGTGTGTGGTTGATTGATTTTGTTTGATATTGGATGTTTACTTATCCTATTGTATTGGTGGGAGATACATGTTTGATCGCCTAAGTAAAAAATATATTATTAAGAATACAGTGAAACTAATAACTGATCATGCATAGCATAACTCATTTTGCATCCTTGCATCTATAAAACCGACCGTTCAGGTGAGAATGGATTTCTTCTTTTAGCCTTTATTGAACTAAGTGACAAGAGAGGAGGTTGCAATAAAGGTTGCAAGCTATCTGAGGGATAGTCTTAAACGGTTTTTGGAAGGACAGCGGTCCATTGCACATTCCTGGTTTTATGGAAAATGAATTTGTGTGAAACTCCTCGAAACCCAGATTATAGCAGGGTTAATTTCTCTAATCTCGTAATGAACCGGTTAACATTATGCTGATGACATCCTGATTGATTACACAATTCACTTTAATAATAACAAATGATTGTGATTTGCCCTATAATGTTTATAATTACCCTTTTTTATATCTACTTACTGAGCAAGTGGAATTATGCTCACCACCCTACAGCTTCTTTTGCAGGAAATCCATAAGAAATTAAAGAAAATGCTTGGAATAATACCCGTAAGTACTAAAAACTTAATTTCCATTTCTGTAAATATCTTTTAAGTGCGGCATTATTTAGTGAGCGTAGTAATTATCAGATGTTTATGGACCATGAGTTGATCGACTCCATAAATCTTTGATAATTATGGCGGACAGTGCGAATAATTTTCCAGGATGTGACAAGGACCAACATGGGATGTTGGATCGTTGACTCAATATCACCGTCAAATTTGTTGACTGGATCTTGGGTGGACTTTGACTCGGATAGGGTCGTATCTGGTCGGGTCGGGTCAACCCGTCGAGAAGAAGGAAGACTGCTGTGGTTTTTCGAGGCTGATTCTGATTGATGTGGTAGTGCACGGCCTCTGGGAGCTTGTCGGCCTAACGTGGTGGTAGTTGGGCACTCCTAGCGCTGGGGCTTCACCCAAAACCACCAGAAGTGGTGGTCTCGGCGGCGTTGGTAATATGACGGCGATAAAAAGAAAATTTGCAGAGCTTTCCTTTGCTAATTTGATTAATTCTAAACTGATAAAGACCTCACACACACTCAATTAAAGCTCTCAAAACACTTTAATTTGATTAATTTCGGCCTATCAAGCTTGAATTTGATAATTTTGTTCAAATTCTGAGATTTACGAAAGCTTTCGATTCTCTCTGATTCAACGAGTGTTTCATCTAATTGACTTCTGCCTTTTGATCTTAGTATCCTCTATTTATAGATTTCAAGCTTAATTTGACGTTTCGTATTGCTTCAGAAACCAATTAATTTTTGTCTCTTCATTTGCACGAATTTAATCCAATAACTCATGTTTAATTCGTTTTAAACCGATGAATTGATGATTGATCTTTCATATTCTTCATTAGATCATCCAATTTGGCTAGATGAATCGTCCAACTACATCAATTCTTGTAAATCACCATTAATGGACAATTGAAGCTTCATAAATTGCATTTTTTTTTTCAATTTTTCCAGCACGAATTTTGTGACTTTTTGGTTGCTTTTACACATGAATTGTGTACTGATCTTTCATATTCCATGTCTACTTTGCAATGGCATCATCAATTTCAACAATTAATGATATTTTGTCAGTTAAAAACGATGCAAAGTAAGACGAAAAGTCACTTTGAGGAAGATGAAAAGGCAAAAAATAATATAATAAAAAGACAAAAATTTGCCTTTTCTAGGATTTGAACTTGGGTCCTTGAGCTTGGGTGTGTGTTTAGGTTAATGTGTTTAACTAACAGGCCATTTGGCCTGTGCCTCAATCACTTAGCCAACTTCATCAATACTTAAGGCTTTCAAATGAGGAGTTTAATTAAACAAATAATTTTTGAAATTTGTTTAATCACCTTTAAAACAACTTATAACTAGAATTTTGTATATATCAAGCTCAAATAATAATTTCTATTTTTCCTCTCTTTTTTTTCTCTTTTTTTTTTACTAATTCTTTTTTTTTCTTTTTTCTTGACTTTTTTGGTTTTTTCTTGATTTTTGTGATTTTTTTTCATTTTTTGTGAGCTTGATACAATACTAATTCTAATTACAAATTAAAGCCTTTTAAGTTGGGCAAAATTTGGGTGTCTACAACCACGTACCTAAGATAGCTCGAGAACTAATGGGGTTAGCCAAGCGAGAATCTATCACTGTTCAAGACAATATGGAATTTTCCTCTCAGTTTAAGCACTAATTAATTAGTTCCAAATATAATTAATCATAGAAATTTAAATAAATTATTACAAAGTCATAACAGAGCATTTAAACATCATATTATATCATACAATACTTAACAATTATTCAATTAGTCATATATCAAGCTATGAGAAATTTTGAAGAAAGTTTTTGAAAATAAAAACTGTAGGGGACATGCCGACTTTCAACACCGGCGGCGTTGAACCGGTGCACAATGCACTAAAACTCAACACTTGCCAACATTGGCAGTGTTCAAGGATACGCCTGCAGCCTTGAGCCAGTGTAGACTATAACTCCAATTTCCAAAAATTTTCCAAGAGTTTCACGGTGTTGATCCACGTAAGTGGATACCCCCAACATCGACAGCATATCCATGTACGCCGAAAGCTTTGGATCCTATGTCGGCGGCTTTAATCTCAACGTTAAATTCTCATTCCACACCGCCATTAAGCTGGCAGCGTTGAAACCCTAATAGCCGGTATACGTTTTGAAAAATAAACACTAGCAAACTTTCCTTGCGAAAGCCGGCAGTGTTTCAACCTGCTTTAAGAAAATAGGTTATGATCACCTTTAACACCGCCTCTATGCTGGCGGCGTTGAAGTACCAGATGCTTGTGTACGCTAAAAAATCAACCTATACGGAAATGTTTTTCTTCCCCTATTTTCTTTAAAAAAACTATTTATTTCAAAAATCCTCCAAACTTATTCTAAGCTTCCCTAAAACTTGTTATATGTTCTAAACACCATCCAAACAACACAAACCCTACTTCTAATCACCAAACACCCAACTACAACATTCAAACACTAATCACACTTCAATTCCACACTTCAACTACTCAACCCTTAAACCATCCCAACATTTTCATCCTCACATATCAACATTCATATAAAACATATACTACAACTCCTCTAGCAATATAATTCTATTTAAACTACCATTAATGCACAAAATCATTCTCACACCAATTAGCACATAAACTCTATTCTAACATAAGCTCAACTTAAACAAACATGGCAAGAAGAATACACTTACCATATGGACTTGGAGCCTTGGTTTAATGATCTTGTTGCAAGCCTTTGTAAGTTCAAATTGTAGAAAATGAGGGGTTTAGTTACACATGAACATGGAGAGCTTTTGAGGGAGTGGAAATGAGGTTTTGATACTTTTTGGCATGTGAAATGGTAGTCTGAAATTTTTGAACGAATTTTGCACATCAAATGTTGATATTTATCCCTTAGGTTAACTTTAGTGGCTGTCTAATTAAGTCCTTTAATTGGCTTGGATTTAGCTAATTAATGAAGCTTGCTTTTTGGACTAATTAAATGTGGTCTTTGGCTTTATTTGTGACAAAATTTTCTGCTATACATTGGTTAATTACATGCATAATCTAATTTATTCTAATCATATTTCATACATTCTAATACACTAAAAAAATCATGAACTCAATATTTAATTATTCTAAAATATTTAATTATTTTAAAATAACAACTAAATCATTATTCTTGCATCAACATAATTCACATATATTAAATTTCAAAATCATATGTAATTTCAATAACACATTTATAAAATGTAAATTAGGAAATTCATGGCTATTTCAAAAACAAAGTAAATAGTGTTAGTGAAATGGTAAAATCTTTAAGTGGGTATTAAATTGATTACTTTAAAGTTTAAATATAAAATTGAATTTTATACAAAATCCAAGAACCAAATTTGATATTTTCCTTAAAAAGAACAAAATAGATTAATAGAATATATTGTAACAAAGAAAAGATGATGAAACTAATGAAAACAAAATGAAAAGATACCGAAAGAAATCAAACCAAATTAACACCAGAATCAATGCAAAAGCCTCAAGTGGAAAATACTCTCCCTTGGTATCAAAGAGAGATAGCTTTTCCAATTTGGATTTTTTTTTCCTAGTTAAGATCTTTATTGACTTAAATAAGGTTTGATTAAATTTATTTACTAAATTATTATTGTAAAATCATAAGTGTGAGGTGGAATTTTAATCATCGATGGTAGTTGCAAGAATAACATGCAATGTGCACTATCCAAAATCACTATTATAATGCGTGTTACTTCCAATTAATAAAATTGTAGTCCGGATGCAATCGAACGAATTGTTACAGGGTATTTGATTCATCCAATCCGTTAAAAACCCTATAAGGTTTGATCCTATAGGCTTTTAGGATAGGTTTGGGAAATTTTTTGTGACTCTATAAGGTTTAAGGGTAGGTCATGACTCATGAGTCATACTTATGAACTGATATAAGACTCGACCTGTTTAGTTATAATAAAATATAGAATAAAATAATTATAAAAAAATTAAATTCAAACTAAAAAAAGAAACTCTAAGAAGCAAAATTTCTAGCGACGTAATTTAGTAAAAGATGATTGTATGCATTATTTATTGGAGTATTTTTATAATTTAATTAAATGCTTGAACAATCCATACATACATATTTCTTAATGTTCATGTCACCTTCTAATTTTATCATAGAAGACACTAGTATAGAGTTTTTATTGTACAATAAAAATGTTATCATGTTGAATCTTTTTCTCCTTTTTCCCAATTGAATAAATAAGAAGATGGAATGAGTGACTTCTAACGTTTTGTCACCTTGACATAAATCCTTTCAAAATTAAAAGCAAACAAAAATAAATTTAAAAAATAGAGAGAGACCCTATAGGGGCAAGTTGGGTTTGCCCGAAACCTTATAGGAGCAAGCTTTGGTATGACAATAAAAAAAACCGATAGAGTTTTGGGTCAGGTTTGTGGCACCCTATAGGAAAGCAGGTTAGATTCGAGTTTTATATGACTTGTCTTAAACCCACCCTAGTTGCATCCCTATTCCAAAATTGCTACAACACATATTTTTTATATTGCATTTGCCAAGCTATGTTAAGATACTTACGCCTGTTTACTAGAGGAATAAAATTTTGTGACATCTTTTTCCCTATTTGCACTTAAATCTATGTGACAATTTTTGCTATCTTAATTAAGCTAAAAATGAGATTGGATTGTAAATTATTCTCGATTCTCTAGATCAATTCAATCCCATGGAGATCTTTAATTCATGCAAATTCATGAGCATTATAATATCACAAAATAAATATTATTCTTTTTTTTTCTATCGTGAAAATTTTTAGTATTTCTGATATGTTCAAATTTCTAAGATTATATATATTTGGTTTAAGGTTGTGGATGATGAGATGGACAAAAGTCTCAACTTTCAAACTCTTCCATTCGGCTTCAATCTAGCTTTTTTTTTTTTTTTTTTTGGCCAATTACAATAAGGAAGGGGGATTCAAACCTGAGACCTCTCAAATGAGAGATAAGGGAAAATGCTACTATGCTACAAGCCTATTAGTGGCTTCAATCTAGTCAAGTTCTTCCATTTGCCATCAATACCGTTGAGTTCTTTGATTGAATGTAACCTTTAAACAATCAATACAAAATTGTTTACATAACAAAATAATTTTAAATTTTTTAATCATGTCATAACATAATTTCTATATATATATGAAGCAAGTGTCTACTGACCTTTTAGGAAAAAATTGCTTAAATAAAACATGATGATTTACTACTAGAAAAGTAGCTTTTAGAGACAAAAGTTTTGCGATAGAAAATTTTTGTCTTAAAAAAAATGAATTAGCGATAGATCTATGAAGGATTTCCAATACCATAAATTCTAAATAATTTTATAATTTTTATGTGCTTTGCGACAAAATTTGTAATGGATTATAGATTTATATGCGACCAAGTTTTTCCAATTGCAAATTTGTCTCTAATTTTAGTAGGAAATACATTATTGTAGTACCATTTTTTATATTTTCAAATTCTGTTGCAAATCTGTCTCTAAACTATATTTTTATATATGCAAATATAAATAATTATGTTCAAAATATAGTTTTAACTATACATATAAAATATAATATATATAAAAGTGTAATATATTATAGGGACTTTAAAATTATATTTGTAAATTAATTTTATTATATAATATATTTATGAAATATGTATAATCATATGTCTTTTACAATAACTACTACAAATTTTATTTATATATTTATAAATAAATTTTATATTAAAATATCATAAATTATAAATAATAAATAGTAATTAAAATATGTTCATTATAAATATTTATATGTTTCACGAGTTTTTTTATATCTATCATATACATTTTTTGCATGATCACTGAAATAGCCAAGAAATTCCTAATTTTATTTTATAAATGAATTGTTGAATTATGCATGATAAATATATGTTGATGGTTAATTTAAATTTTGATGAACTATGTGATATGTGAATGTGTAGAATTATTTAAATATGTTAGATTAATTATTTATTGAGTTTGTAAAATATTAATATGCCTTAAAGTGTGTTATTTGTGCATAGAATAAGTGGAATGTATAATAAATATCCTTAAGTAGTAGAAAAAAATAGGCTAAAAACTTAGCCATTAAACCTCCATTATGTGCCTTAAAACAAAGCCATTTAATTAAGTAAAACAAGTTAAATTAATTAACCCAAAACAAAGTCATTAAGCCTTTAATGCCCTCATGCCCTTAAAGTCAACATAGGATAAGTTTAAACTTTTTAACTTCAAAAATTCGGCCAAAATTTCAGACCAAACCAAAAGCCCTCTATTTGCCCTAAACTCATTCCTCTCTTCATCAAAAGAGCTCCCAAGGTGACCCCTAAGTTGAAGTTTGATTTTCTACAATTCTCACCATCAAAAGCTTGATCTAGAGTCCTTAAACCGAGCATAGAAGTCCAAGTGGTAAGTGTGTTCTCTATTTTTCATTTTCATGCTTGTATGTGCTCTTGATGATATTTTGTTTATGAATTCGTGATTCATGTTGTATGGATATTATATGAAGTGTAATAGGACTAGATTGGTTAGTTTTATGTGCTTAGGATAAGTTTTGAAGTGTTGGAAGTGTTGGTGAATGCATGTGGTTGGATGACCTAATATTGAAGAAGATGATGAATAGTGATTTGGAGTTGATGAAGTTTTGGAGATGTTTGGTGTTGTTTGAATGATGGGATGATCATATAACAAGTTTTGGAAACTTTAGAATGAGTTTAAAGAATTTTAAGAAGTGTAAAATGCATTTTGAAAACAGGGGATTTCGTCATTTTTTCGCTCCAGTGTACACAGCCTGTGTACATGGTCATGTAGGCCTTGAAATTCTTAAAGTTGCTCTCGGGTCATTTTTTTTACCCAACACGGCCTCCATACACGGGCCGTGTACCCGGTCGTGTAGACTTCCCTTGTTTCGCAGCTCTTTGTATTTTAGCCGTAACGTTTTCATCCGATCTCCGATTGAGGTGATTCAAGTTGCGTTGGAAAGCTAAGGAAAAGATATAAAACTTTCATGTTTTAAGATTTTACAAATTACAAAAGTATCAGTTCTTAAAATTCAATTCTTTCCAGCTGATATGCTTTCCAACAAAGTTTAAAACTTATTGTTGTTTACTAAAAGTTGTTCAAAGCTTGATAAATGGTCATTTAAGTATTTGTTGGGTATTGTATGATAATATATGATATCTAAATGCTATGTGATGATGTTATAATAATTTATTTGAATTTCTTTGGATGATTATACTTGAGCTTTGATGAAAATATATACTTGAACTAAGTGTGAGTTGTAATTACTTCTTTTACAGTGATTGATTCCCTTTCGATTATCCCTATTAACTCCCGAGCTAATACAGGTACGCAGTAACCTGCTTGTCTCTGTTAGGATAGGCATTTACAAAACTTAAATATATAATAAGAAAACTTAAAATGTGATTGTTGCTTGTGTTTTATGCCGTTAAAATCCAATTCCTACGCCAGGTCATGTATGAACCTAACGGCGACCCCTCATAGTTTGATGAGTTTGGGATGGAAGTTGGTATCCGGTTCGGGGAGCGGCACCTTGCTCGATTTGAGCACGGTAGATCTAAGCGCTTAGGCCACTCCTGTCATTTGAGATGACTTCCATTAAGTGGTACGGCAGGTAGTCGACGGGGGGTATAGATCGGTGAAAATTTATTTAAACTTGGTAGGAAGTACCATAGTTTAGTTCAAACGTTTATGAGAACGGGTGAACTATATTTTATGATATGGACTGAGTATAAATAAAGCTAAGTAACGGCTATTAACCCTGGAGGAAGCTACTTTTCTCTTTGACTTAACGATATCTAGGACAGTATGTGTAAAGACCCGCTCCTCTAAATCCCGAGATTTAGAGTACCGAATCCCCAACCACATATAACGTTTGCACATTATATGTAAGGTTGTCCTAAAACTAACAGTTTATGAAAATTGCTTGATCAAAATCACTGAACTTTGTAAATAACTTTTAAATAAAACAAGATTGCTAACAAAAGCAATCTATACATATATTTACATCATATAAACATTTCTTTGTGTCAATACATGACACTACAAAACAAATTACATGATTTCTCAAAACATAAGAATCCTAAGGGATCTTAGGTCATTACAAAAGGAATTTGGCATAACTATTAAGCCATCTATACATAACTTCTCCATCGCAAAAAGTCTTCCAAAGGTCCAGGGTAATCGAATCCTATTCGTCCCACTCATCCAAAAATCTTTCGAAATCGGACCCATAGCCCAAGTCATCGTAATACTCGTCTCCATGACCTGCAAAGCAGCAAAAGTGAGCCAGAGGCCCAGTACACAATAACCAATGCAAAACAAGTCATTCGATTCATGTAATGCATCATAGAACAAGTGGTTATCTTTATTACATTTTGATTCACAAATCAACAAGAGGGTATTCAAACCCCGGTCACACTTCGGGAATCCAGGGATCCTGAGTAACAGCAGCTGCTCAGGGGGTTGATATAAGTAGTCCGAATACTTATATCTCCTATATCTATTTCATGAAGTTAATAGCTTCATCTAGGGTTTAAAAGCCGTTGCCCGACTCTACTTAAACTCAGTCCATAACATGAGCCTAGTTCACAAGTTCCCATAAACCTTGAACTAAATCATGGTATTTCCCCCTAAGTTTAAGCAAACGTTACACAGATACAATTCCCCCCTATCGGCTACCCACTTAACCAAAAGAATCGCTATTGCATCATAGCGTACCATTGCATCATGGTAAAGTCATTGCATCATGACTTGGTTAAGTGCCTAGCTAACATGTCATTGCATCATGACAGGTTTGCTGCTCCTCGGACCAGATTAAACAGCGTAATAGACATCCAATTCATCCAAATGTTAAATCGAATCAATTTAAGTCAAATTAGAAATGTCTGGTCCTAGCAAACATCAAACAAGTTATTGCGTACCTGAACTCGTTAGAATAGAACTAGGATCTCTCGGTGATGAACTAACCGAAGAATCCTTAACTGTAATGAAAATATCACAATTATACACATATTAAATAATATCGCAATTAATCAAGGAAATCCAAATAATCGAATACAAAGTCACAATTATCAAAGAAAATCAAATAATTGAATATACAGTCACGAATAGGCATTTAAACGTCCTAATATATCTTAAATCTCTTAATAAAACTCAATTTCTCAAATAACAAACTTAGGAAAATTTTTGGAGAAAGTTTTTGAATTTCAAAAGCACAGGGGATAGGCCGGCAGCCAAAGCCGGCGGCTTTGGGCCGGTGCACAATGTTCTGAAAATGTCCACTGTCAACGCTGGCAGTGTTTAAAGGTACGCCGTCAGCCTTTGTATTCTACGCCGGCGGCCTTGAGCCGGCGTAGAATCCAAAACCAAAATTTTCAAAAACGTCCAGAGAGGTCTGAGCCGGCCGCTTACTCAGATAAGCTGGCGGCTTTGACATATACGCCGGCGGCCTTAATTTTCACTGCCAGCGTTCAACATGACAGAATGAACGCCGGCTGACTTTCCCAGCGAAAGCCGGCGGCTTTCATCCAGCCTTAAAAATTTTGAATCCAACGCTGCCTCTAAGCCGGCGGCGTTGAATTCCCAGGTTGCCGGCGTACGTTTTAAAAACAAGGTTAAACGAAAGAAACTTAAATCCCCTGTTTTTCAACTTTACAAAATCATATCATAATACACTTTAATCCTTCCTCCACCACCTTACTAACATCTTAGCCTTACTCATCTCTATACTACTCAATTCTAGCAAAGTCAAGGCATGAATTCAATACAATTAAACACTTCAATTTCTACTTCCATCAATTCTAAATTATCCCACACAAATCCTCTTAACAACTTCCCAACTCCTCATAATCATACAACAATACATGCATACTCTCCCACACTCATATAGCACCTTCTCAACTCATCCCATGCATGAACAAATATTTGATCAACATTAAGCTCAATTCATCCAAAAATCCATACATCTATTTTAAGAAGGAAAATAAAACAACATAACAACCTAACTAAATAAATTCAAATACACATATATATACCTTGTCTTGAAAATAACTTTGATTTTCAACTTGATATAACCCTAACTTGAGCTTGGAAATGGAGAGGGAAAGAAGAAGAAAAGAAAAGGAAGGAGAAAAGGAAAAATTCGGATAAAAATTGCTGCCCTCCAAAAAGTAGGTTAATTAATAAATTTTGACTTTAAGCATATACCAAATTTACCCCTTAGTGCATATTAACTTAGGTTGCATTTGGAGTTAATTTGAGTCCCATTTGGCTTACATTTAGGGCATAAATGCTAACTTAATTATAAGGAACTTAATCAACTAGCTTAAGTGCAATTAGGGTTGATTTACAAATCTAGCTTAGCTTAACTTTTTAATGAACAAAAGACAAAATTAATAATTTCATTACTCACACATTAATGCATATAAAACAACAATATTAATATCAACATATACACATACAAAATCTTATATCTTAAACTACTAACAACACAAACATACTCATTCAATTCATCTCTTTAAAATAAATTAATAAACACATGAGATTTGATTAAAATATACATCTAGGTCATTTCAGTATGAGTACCCGAACTACTTATATCAACCCCCTGAGCGTCCGAGTGTTACTCAGGTCCCCTCGCGATCCCTGTTGTCTGGAGTTTGAATACTCCCGTGTTGATTGATTAATTAAAGATTAAAGAATAATTGAATGGATGTTGCATATTGCATTTAGAATAAGCTTGTGTGCTTCATCTCGCTTTTGTATTCGTTGCTGTGTACTGGGCCTCTGGCTCATTCTTTTAACAATTTCAGGTGATGACCTGGACGAGTCCTATACGAGCATGGGTTATGGCTTCGATTTTGAGGACTTCTTGGAGGAATATGAGGACTAAGTTTGACCAGGACTGGACGGAACCATTCTTTTTGTAATAGACTAGATAGTTAGTTAGAATGGATGTTTGTAAAGCTTTGTTAAGCTTTATATTTTTGTTATTTTGTTTAAGGCTTGTAAGAAGCCTGTGGATGTAATATATGTATGTATATATCTAGCTTGATCTGCCTTTGTCTGAAGTTGTGTATATATATGTTAATATGTTTTGAAAAGCTACTAAGTAATTATTTCTCAAAATGATTTATTCCTTAAGATTAGGTGAACAATTCATCAAACAATCCTTTTAAGACAACCTTGCATATAATTCTGCAGATTATATGCAGTTGGGGAACTGCTATTGCTTATTTCAACTAAGGGTAATAGCGGGTCCTTACAATCACCTTTTAGATAAAAAATTCTAATCTACAACATAAAAAATAATGTATAGCAATAATATAATATATTATATACAAGAAACATCATAATATACTACTTAAAAATAAAGTATATTTTAATAAAAAAATATTTAAAACAAAATCATTACTATAAAATGTAAACTTAGTATATATAAATATATAAATATTAAATTTTATTTTAATAATATATTAATAAAAATATATATTAATATTATATATAATCTTTTTATGATATGTATTAATTATAATTTTATATGCATATGTCACTTAAATATATAAAAAGTTTGTTATGTATATCTTACATAATTTATATTTACATACTATATATTATTTATATTAGAATAACATATATGCTAAAATATAACATAGTACTTAAAAATATAGTACATTTAAATAGTAAAATATATAGTATTAAATAATTAGTTTAAAATGTAAAATTGGTGTATCTAAATATATTTAAACAGTTATATATTTTAATAATATATAAATGAAAAATTGAATATTTATATTATCTATAGTATATTTATTATATGTCTAACAAAAACTTATATTTATATGTTTTATACAATTTCTTAAGTGTAATAGAAAATGATATAAAAAATAAATTTATTACTTAAAATTATCTATTTTAATAATTTAATATAATATTTTAAAATATAGTGTAAAAAGTATAATTAATATACATAATATATAATATTTTTTATTAATAATAACATATTTGGAGAAAAATTATAATATATTACTTAAAAGTATTGCATACTAAGAATGAATATATAATATAAAGTAATTATTATAAAATATAAATTTAGTATATAAAAATATTATATATTATTTTAATAAAACATTGATGAAAAATCCTTCATAAATAGATAAAGTAAAAATATAAAATGAAAAGTGGTAAATTAAGTTAGTAATTAATTATAAAAGATACGTAAAATGTTTTATAGTTATAATATTGTAAATTATGATATCTCTTAAATAAACTATAGTGAAACTTTATCCTTGAAAATATGAATTAGTTCATTGGTTTAATGCTTGTCAAAACCTCAATGTTAAGTATGCTTAGTATATAGCATTCCAAGAATTGTGACATCATGGGAAGGGGAGGTAAATGAGAGATTTCTTAATAATTTATTTTAAAATCAAAGACAGATTTGCGACGTAATGATTTTATTAATTAATTTTGAATGAGTATTTAATAATAACTAATTGTAAATCAAAGACACATTTCAACAAAAATTTCATCACAATTTTGTAACTAATAATAAATTTATATGTAAAAGAATTGGCAAAGATAATTTTAAACACAGAATTTTACAACAAAAATTCTATCTCTAAAAATCTTTTAAGATAAACTTGTCACTTTCAATCACAAAAAAAAAATTCTAAAACCAAAATTTCTTTTAGTAATTTTAATAATGTAATCACCAATGCTAAATCTCATTTCTAAGCTATGATTCATGGTTTAACGAAATAAGCCTATTTAAAACATACGATTTGGTGAAACATGTGCAATGCTAAATCGCATGTTGAAGGGGCGATTTATATGTGACCTTAATGAATCGTATTTCTGATAAGCCATTAATCTTGAATCCCTTGTTAAATATCTTATTCATATTTACACATGAACCACATTTCACTCTATAAACTTATGAATTGCATGTTAAAGACATGATTTTTGCGTTGCTATTTGTGTAATTAATTTATATATATATATATATATATATGTTATTGTAAAGATCCGACATGCCCAATTCTCAAATTAAGCATGCCAAGTCCCCAACCACGTATAACTCTTACGAATTATACGTAAGGTTGTCTTAAAAGAAGGTGTTTATGTTGAACATTGCTATCCGATTTTAGATTGTGAAATCGTTTAGTTAGATTTTCAGATAACTGGATTTAGCAGCGGAAAATAAATTTTATAAAACAATTTAGAAATATAGACATTTCAAAACTTCCACTCTTCTCAAGTGGAGAATTATTAGATTAAACAAAGCTTTGCAAAAGTTAAATTACAAAACATGAGCTCTACTATGCCCTTTAAAGAATATAACAAGTCTAAATCGTAAATCCAGCTCTCACTAATACAAAACAAAAAGAAATAAAATAATTAACTACATCCACGCTCCTACTCACTTCACTCATCCACAAATTCTCTCCGAATCATCACAAATGCCCAAAACCCGAGTCAAGTATCACCAATAGCAACAACATCATCATCTCATCATCCATCATTACCAACATCAACAAGAACTCATCATCATCAACTTCATCAACATCGTCTTTATCAACAATAAAACCTGTAAAAAGAATAACAACAACAAGAATGAGCCGAAGCCCAGTACACAGCAGCACAATCACACACAGAGTGACACACGAGCTTAACTAAATGCAAATGCCACAATCACAAGTTATTATCTTTCTTTAAGGTAAACAAATCAACACGGGAGTATTCAAACTCCGGGCAACAAGGATAGTGGGGGATCCTGAGTAACAACCTTAACGCTCAGGGGGTTGATATAAGCAGTTCGGATACTTATATCTCCTAGATAAATCTATCCAATAACGAAACAGTCCCATGCCCCCAATCTGACAGGGTGTCGCTCCCCGAACCGGATACCAATTCCATCCCAGGCTCACCCAATCTGTGAGGGGGCGCCCCTAGGCACTCATGCCACCCTGGGCAGGGATTGGATTTAACGGCGTAAAACACAAATCAACACTCATCAATTATTAAACCGTCTTTAAGTTTTTAATCCATTTAGGATGCCTATCCTATCAATCATCACGCAAGTTACTGCGTACCTTGAATATGAAATCCAAACATAGCCTCAAAAGGTAGAGTAGAAGCTATCTCAGAAGATATATCTCATATCTACCACTGGTTCAAGAAACAACTCTTATAAGAACCTAAACCAACATTCACTTCAACGAACTTATACAAGAACTTATATCAATCATTCACTAATCTCTAACTCATTTTATTAAATCCTATTTGATCAGACACTAATGTGGAACCCCACTATGGCTGCGAAGATCGCCCCGCCAAAATATGGACAGTTCTCCTTTGTCTGTCAAAGAATTTCTTTTCACTTTAATTATAGTTTATTATTACAAAAGCGTTAACAAAGAATTCATATATCAAAAACATTCATTTTCTAAGTAAACACACATTTGAAACAACATATTCACCATATTATTCAAAGCTTATCCTAACTCATTCATCTAAACTAATTAATAGCTATTAACCCATTTTAGCTTAACATTAGCCAAATTGATTAAAATTAGTCATTTAAGTCATTAACCAAGTCAAATGGATTAACCTTAGCCATTTACTTCAAAAGCCAAGCCAAGTGGATTAAGCTTAAGAATTATAGTTCATTTTAGTTTAATTGAGTTCCTTAAGTCAAACTCATTAGAATTAATCATTTAATCTAATTACTAAGCCAAAGTAATTAAACTAACTCAAGCTAATTTATTTTAACTCATTCAAGTTCATTTAGTCAAGTTGAACTTAGATTAAGTGACTAGATTCATTTTATGTAAAACTCGCATATTTAACTCAATTATTCATTAAATCTATAAACCTATCTAAGTCATGTTTAATTATATCACTAAATCATCATTACACATCAAATATTATTTATCTATCTCATTTTAGGTCAAAAAGATCCATTTACACTTAACAATAACATTTAGAAATCAAAAACAAGTTTTTATTTTGTTTATGAAAACACAACAGCTGGAAAGATTCAAAATTTAAGCACTGATACTTTCGAATTTGTAAAAACTCAAAACATGAAAGTTGTATATCTCTTTCTTATCTTTCCAACGCAACTTGAATCACCTCAATCGGAGGTCGGATGAAAAATTTATGGCTAAAATTTGAAAGGACAGCGAAATTGGGAAAAGTTGCAAAACGAACGCTGGTGTTCAACGCCGGCGGCGTAAATTGAAAATTTGCCAGCCTTAGAGGTCGACGATTCTGGTCCCCGAGTGCATCTTCAACACCGGCAAATTTTCCAACATAAACCGGCAGCGTAGGATTCAACACCGGCAGCGTTGAATGCCGGCATACATGCATTACGCTGCTGTCAAATTTTCCCTGTTTTCATTTTGCAAAAACCATTTGTTCCAATTGTTTCAAACTCCTCCAAATTCATTTCAAACTTCTTAAAACTTGTTATTTGATCTTACTAAAATATAATAAATACAAACTCCCACTTCAATCCATCAAACATCACTATAATCATCATAAACAACTTCAAACCCCAATTTCACTATTCATCTTCTTCTTCAATAAACCAACTCCATCAAACATTAAACTAACAAATACAAACTTAAACAACACTTCTCAACTCATGTATAACATTAATACAACATTTAAGCTCTAATTCATAAAAAAATAACAATTTACAATGTATACTTAGCTTTAGAGAAGAAAAGAAGTTGAAGCTCATCCTCTAGCTCGGTTTTCTCTATCTAATTCATCTCCTAGTCTTGATTCATCCTCTAGTTGGCTTTGATCTTGAGATTTGTTGAAGAATTTGAAGAGAAAGAAAGAAAAATGAAGAAGAAAGGGAAAGGGAAATGAAAGTTTCGGTTGAGAAAAATAGAGGAAAGAAAGGAAAAAGTGAGGGAAGAGAGAGGCAGAGGATAGAGGTTAAAAAGAAAAGGATAGGGATTAAAATTAAAATAAAGGATTATAGGTATATGTTTAGAACTATCAGATCAAATATCTATAGTTTCAAGAGTATTTAAAAGTTTGTTTCGAAACCAATATGTTAGAAATTAAGAACTTGCAATAAGAACTTAATTTGAGAATTTATTTTAGATAAAAGATATTTAATTTGAGTTCGGGTTTGAGAACTGATAATTTAAGATAAGCAAATGAACTCAAATTTTACTAAGATTTAGGAATTAGTGTTTAGGCTAAGAATCAAGGATTTAGGAATTCTCTAAACACTTTGATGACATGTTTAGGGAATTTGAAACTCAAATCTCAATTAATAGCTAATTAAATTATATCAACTTGTCTAATTAAATCCTACAATTCATTTGATTCATTTAATCTATCTAAACTCAATTTTCTAATCTAGGTGAAGATTTGGGGTATTTCAGTTATATTTTCATAATTTTTATTTGGTGGTCTAGTAATTATACAATTTCATCTGGATAATTGTGTAATCTACTTAGCACATACATCCAAAATTATTGATTGCCAAAATTTAAATTTTCTACAAAAATGAAAATATGAAACCTAAAAGATAACTGAAGTACTTTGAAGTTTTTCTTGAAAGTCAATATTGGTTGATGGATTTAAAGTTCTTCACTCTTTGCCACATGTTATTTATAAAGAGATTTTAGAAAATAAAAGAATTTGTGTTTGCCAATTATAACTTATGATAAATAATTATTTAATTCTTTTAACCAGTAGTAAAATGATTTTCTATACTTCAAAACACTTTCTTGGCCAAAAAAAGGAAAAAAAAAAACTTCGAAGAAATTTAATTGTAAAGACCCGACTCACCAATCCTTAAGATTTAGCAAGTCAAGTCCCCAACCACATATAATATTTTCATATTATATGTAAGGTTGTCCTAAATCTAACAATTTATGTGAATTGTTTGTTTAATCCCACTGTAACTTGATATAAAGACTTTTTACAAAAGGATTACTCACTTGAGTAATCTATTCATATAGAACTTTTAAAGAAATAATTTACAATCTTGTGTCAAACACATGACACAACAAAACTTACATAAGTTTTCACAAAACAAGAAAAATAGACTTTAAGTCTTTATATACAAACAAGGCTTAACTAACAAGCCTCTATTCAAAATACAAAATACAAAATTGAACCCACAACTTGTTCAAAAATTTTCCTTCCTTGCCATCTTGCACTCGATTCCTACTCGCCCCACTCATCCATAAACTTCTCCCAATCCGACCCATAGCCCATATCATCATAACAATCATCATCACCTGAAAAGTAGCAACAGTGAGCCAAAGGCCCAGTACACAGCAACAACACTCAAAAGCGTAGTGACAATCATACCTAGCTAATGCAATGCAACATTAATGTTTTATTTATCTTTCATTAGAAATCATTGATCAAATCATCATTGGAGTATTCAAACTCCGGAACAAGCCATGGGATTCTGGGGATCCTGAGTAACGCTCACGACGCTCAGGGGGTTGATATAGATAGCCCGAATATCTATATCTCCTAGATAACGTTACACTGAAAAGAATAATCTCATATAGGTTATATAGCCGTTGCCCAACTTCACTTAACTCAATCCATAATATAATTTAATTCACATGCTCCCATAAACATTGAATTAAGTTATACTATTTCTTTTCAAGAATAAGTAAATGTTGCTCAGTTACTACATTTTCCTATCGATTATCCGCCGAGCCTAGTCATTGCATCATGACTATTGGCCTAAGCGCCTACACTAACATATCATTGCATCATGATAAGTTACCGCTCCTCGGACCGGATTCAACGGTGAAAACACAAGCAAATCAACAATATTTAAGTCATTTAGAATTTATATCAAATTTAAGTATGCCTACCCTAACAAACATACAAGCAAGTCACTGCGTACCTGTACTAGCTTGAGAGTCAATGGGAATAACCGAAAGGGAATCAATCACTGTAACAAAAATAATTGCAAACTCACACTTAGTTCAAGTATATATGTTCATCAAAGCTCTAGTATAATCATCCAAAGAAATTCAAATAAATCATTATAACATCATCACATAGCATTTAGATATCATATATTATCATACAATACTCAACAAATACTTAAATGACCATTTATCAAGCTTTGGACAACTTTTAGCAAACAACAATAAGTTTTAAACTTTGTTGGAAAGTGTATCAGCTGGAAAGAATTGAAATTTAAGCACTGATACTTTTGTAATTTGTAAAATCTTAAAACATGAAAGTTGTATATCTCTTTTAAGCTTTCCAACGCAACTTGAATCACCTCAAACGGAGGTCGGATGAAAAAGTTATGGCCAAATTACAAACAGGCTGCGAAACAGGGAAACCAACGCCGGACTTCAACGCCGGCGGCGTAAATGTAAAAATTTGCCAGCGTTAGAGGTCGACGATTCTGGTCCCCGAGTGCATCTTCAACACGGCAAATTCCTCATGTACACCGGCAGCGTACCCTTCAACACTGCCAGCGTACTTTGCCGGCGTACACTCTGTGACAGGTTGCGAAAATTCTTTAAACTCCTCTGTTTTTTTCATGTTAAATTTACACTTCCAAATTTCTCTTAAACTCATTCCAAGTTTCCCAAAGCTTGTTATATGTTCATTACATTATTCAAACAACACCAAACATCTCCAAAACTTCATCAACCCCAATCACTATTCATCATCTTCTTCCAACTTCCATCAAACATCAATTACACTTCAATATTAGGTCATCCAACCACATGCATTCTCCAACACTTCCAACACTTCAAAACTCATCCTAAGCACATAAAACTAACCACTCTAGTCCTATAACACATCATATACCATCAAAACATCATGGAGCATGAATTTAAACAAATATGGCATCAAGACTACATATTCATGCATAGAAAAGAAAGTTGAAGAACACACTTACCACAAGAACTTCAAGGCTTGGTTTAATGACTCTAGATCAAGCTTTTGATGGTGGAAAATATAGAAAATGAGAGGCTTTTCTATATAGATCCATGAGGGAGCTTTGGAGAAGAAGAAGATGGGGTTTTGAAACTTTTGAAGACTTGTTTTGGTGGTCTGAAATTTGTGCACGAATTTTGCAATAATAAAGTTGATATTATCTTAAGGTTTGACTTTTGAGGCATAAGGAATTAAGGGAAATTAATGATTTATCAAAGGCTAATTAATAAGTTTGTCTTTAGTTAATTAACCTTGTTTTTAGCCCCTTTAAGGTATAAGAATTATGCTACCATGAGGCTTACATGCATGGATCTATTTACTCATTTTAATGCATTCCAAATATAATTCTTACATGTTAACACAATTTAAATTTTATGAACTAAATATTTAATAAATTCTAGAGTATTTGAATATTTAACACAATAATAAAACACATAATGCATCATGAACACAAATCACATTCAATATATATCAAAAGCATGTATAAATTCAATAACACACATATGAAATATAAGTTGGAAATTTTATGGTTTTTTCATTAATAACATATCAATTTGATTTTAATAATTGCTAAACATATATAGAAATAATCGAAATATTAACATGGAAGCTACCAAAATAATGAATATAAAATATAATCTTCTTATTATGTTTTTAAAAAAGCATGGGCCTTTAGTCAAGAATCTTGTTTAATTGTGAGATTAAATTATTATAACATTAATTACTTATTCGTCAATAATCATCAAATTGAATGTTTATTTATGGAAATAATTATTATTAAGAACTCTCTTTTGGAATCTTAGTAATAAAGTGTGGGAGCTTTTACCATTCTGTAACGCCCCAAGAATTTAATTCAATAATTAAATTAATTAAGGTGCTACCACCACATATAATACTCTAAAGTATTACATGCTTAGGCTTCCTTAAAAGATTTTGTTTATGTTGAACATTACTACTCATTTTTAGGTTATGAAATCATTTAATTAGATTCTTGAATAACTGGATTTAGCTGTGGAAATAAATTTTATAAAACAATTTCGAAACAAAGACATTTGAAAACTTCCACTCCCTCAAGTGGAAAATTATTCGATTAAACAAAGCTTTGCAAAATTTAATTACAAAACATGGGCTCCACTATGCCCTTTAAAGAATATAACAAGTTTAAATTATAAATCCAACTCTCACTAATACAAAACAAAAAGAAATAAAATAACTAAACTACATCCATGCTCCTACTCACTTCACTCATTTACAAATCCTCTCTGAATCATTACAAGCACCCAAAACTCGAGTTAAGCATCATCAACATCATCCATCATCCATCATCATCAACTCCATCAACATCAACATCATCATCAACAAGGAACACCATCATCATCTTTAATATATCACATGGAGAAAAGAATAATAACAACAATAATGAGCGGAAGCTCAGTACACAGTAACATAAGCACATGTAGTGTGACATACGGCTTAACTAAATACAATGCATCAATCCATAAGTTATTATCTTTCCATTAAAATAAACAAATCAACAATGGAGCACTCACACTTCGGAACAAGCTAATAGGAATTTGGAGGTCCTGAGTAATAGTAGCTGCTCAGGGGGTTGATATAGATATCTTAGATACCTATATTCTAAATCTAACTGAAAAGATTAGTAATCTCATTTAGGATTAATAGTTGTTACTCAACTTTACTTTACTTAATCCATAATATAAATTAATTCACATGCTCCCAAAAACATTGAATTAAATCATATTATTTCCTCTTAAGATAAGTAAATGTCACACCATTACTACATTCCCTATCGATTACCTGCTGAGCCATTTAAAGAGAAGTCACCATTGCATCATGGTATGAAGTCATTGCATCATGACAAAAGTGGCCTAAGCGCCTATTCTAACATGTCATTGTATCATGACAGGTTTGCCACTCCTTGGATCGGATTCAAAGGAGAAAAACACAATCAATGCTCATCAATTAACTAAGTCGTGTTTAAGTTTTAATTCATTTTAGAGGTCTATCCTAGCATCCAACACACAAGTTACTGCGTATCTGGAATATGAAATCCAAACATAGCCTCGAAAGGAATTTCAGAAGATAATCCAACAGATAAATCAGATATCCACTTCTGTTAAGGAAAGAACTCGTATAAGAATCTAAACTAAACTAATCATCCACTTTTCTCAAACTTTTATTAACCCTATTTGATCAGACACTAACTTGGAACCCTGCTATGGCTGCGAAGATCGCCCTGCCAAAATACGATAGTTATTCTTTGTTTGTCAAAGTATTTCTTTTCTCTTTGATTATAGTATTTTATTACAAAAACATTAACAAAACATTCACATTCCAAAAACACAAAATTCCTAAGCAAATAAACATTTGAAACAATATATTCACTATGTTAATCTAAGAATATCCTATCTCATTAACTTAAACCAATTATTAACCATTAATTCCTTTTAACTAAATCCTAGCCAAATTGATTAGAGTTAGTCATTTAATTCATTTACTAAATCAAGTTGATTAAACTTAAATAATCTAATTCATTTTGGCTCATTCAAGTCTATTTAATCAAGTTGAACCTAAGTTTATTATCTAAGTTCATTTTATAACTAACTTCTATATTTAAATTTAACTATTTATTAAATTTACAAATCCACTTAATTTATGCTTAATTATATCAATCAATTAAAATAACACATCAAATATCACTTATCTATCTCATTGTAACTTAAAAAGATTCATTTACACTTAACAACAAACATTTAGAAAGCAAAAACAAGTTTTGACTTTGTTTAGGAAAACACAACAGCTAGAAAGAACTAAAATTTATGCATCTATACTTTTCAAATTTGTAAAAACTCAAAATAGGAAGTTATATATCTCTTTTTAAGCTTTCCAAGCAACTTGAATCATTTCAATCAAAGTTCGGATGAAAAAGTTATGGACAATTTACTAATGGTCTGCAAAACAGGAGAAAGTACACTACTTAGTACACCCCATGCTCGAGGCCATGTAAGGCACTAAAAAGTGACCCGATAGCATATTTTGGTTAGCATAAGCTCGAGCATGCCCATGTACAAGATGAGGCAAAGGTTGAAGTGATCAGAGAGCTTATTTTTATCAACACAAGCTTGTATACGCCCGTGTACAAGGTAATACTGATCTGGGAAAATCTTTTACAACAATTCACGCATTTTCCATGTTTCCTTTACACAATATATCAACTTTTACATGTTCTAATACAACTTAAACATCAGAAAAACTTCATATAACTTATTATACACTTCAAACAACATCAAAAGCAGAAACTCCCCTCATCATATACATCAAACATCAAATCATTCCAACAAACCCCAACTTCACTATTCATCATCTTCTTCATCACAATCTCAACTCCCACCATACAACTAACCAACAATTACCTATGTAAACAACACTTTGAACCCATTTCTAACATCTATATATCAAGTACATAAGTAAACAACAAGAAAACATGAGATAACAATTATCTTGTCAAGAACGTACACTCACTTAAGTTATCTTTACACTTCAAGTTTGTATTCCTTCTCTACTCTTCTTTCCTAGCTTGATTCCTTATCAATTCTGGTTTTAATGGAGATTTGTGGGCTTGATTTTGAAGATAAAGTGAAAGAAAAAGAAGAAGAAGAAGAAGAAAAGAAAAAGAAACCGATGGAGAAAAAGAGGAAAAGTGTAAAGACCCGACCTACTAATCCTATGATTAAGTAAGTCAAGTCCCCAACCACGTATAATATTTTTATATCATACGTAAGGTTGTCCTAAATCTAATAATTTAGGTGAATGTTTGTTTAAAACCATTACAACTTGATACAAGACTTTTTACAAAAGGATTACTCACCTGAGTAATCTATTCATATAGAACATTTAAGGAAATAATTTACAACTTGGTGTCGAACCCATGACACAACATAACTTACATAAGTTTTTACAAAATAAGAAAATACTTTAAGTCTTTGTATACAAACAAGGCTTAACTAACAAGCCTCTATTTAGAATACAAAATACATATTTAAACCAACAACTTGTTCAAAACTTTCTTCCTTGCTATCTTGTACTTGGTTCCTAGTCGCCCCACTCATCCATAAATTTTTCCCAATCCGACCCATAGCCCATATCATCATAACAGTCATCATCACCTGAAAAATAACAACAGTGAGCCAAAGGCCAGTACATAGCAACAACACTCAAAAGCAGTGACAATCATACCTAGAATAATGCAATGCAACACTAATGTTTCATTTATCTTTCTTTAGTATTAATTGATCAAATCATCATTGGAGTATTCAAACTCCGGGACAAGCCATGGGATTTTGGGGATCCTGAGTTACGCTCACGATGCTCAGGGGTTTGATATAGATAGCCCGAATATCTATATCTCTTAGATAACATTACACTGAAAAGAATAATCTCATATAGGTTATATAGCCGTTACTCAACTTCACTTAACTCAATCCATAATATAAATTAATTCACATGCTCCCATAAACATTGAATTAAATTATATTACTTCTTTTCAAGAATAAGTAAATGTTACTCAGATACTACATTTCCTATCGATTATCCGCCGAGCCTAGTCATTGCACATGACTATTGGCCTAAGCGCCTACACTAACATATCATTGCATCATGATAAGTTACCGCTCCTCGGACCGGATTCAACGGTGAAAACACAAGCAATTCAAGCAATACTTAAGTCATTTAGAACTTCTATCAAATTTAAGTATGCCTATCCTAACAAGCATACAAGCAAGTTACTGCATACCTGTACTAGCTCAAGAATCATTAGAAATAACCGAAAGGGGATCAATCACTGTAAAAAGAAGTAATTACAAACTCACACTTAGTTCAAGATTAATATCAACTAATCTCATACTTAACCATTCAAGTAAATTCAAATAAGTTATCATAAGATCTTAAAACAAGCAAAGGAAATCATATATATAATATAACTTGTTTTAGCTTAACACTCATAGACAATTAATAATTTGTTAAATCTACAAATAGACTCAAATCATGCTTACTTATATCACTAAATCATCATAACACATCAATTATCATATATCTATCTCATTTTAGTCTAAAAATCTATTTGTTAAAGCAAATACACATAAAACAAACAAAACAAGTTTTTAACTTTGTTTGGAAAATGTATCAGCTGCAAAGAAGTGAAATTTAAGCACTGATACTTTTATAATTTGGAAAACTCAAAACATAAAAGTTGTAGATCTCTTTTTAATATTTCCAAATCAACTTGAATCACCTCGAACGGAGGTTAGATGAAAAAGTTATGGGCAAAATACGAAAAGGCTATGAAACTGGGAAAAATTACAAAACCAACACTGGTGTTCAACGCCGGCGGCGTACTTGTTCAAATTTGCCAGCGTTAGAGGTCAAGCATTCTGGTCACCGAGTGACTCCTCAACACCGCCAAATTCCACATGTACACTGGCAGCATAAACTTCAACACCGGCAGCGTACTTTGCCGGCGTAGACTCTGTAACGAGTTACAAAAATTTTTTGAACTCCCCTGTTTTTCATGTTAAATTTACACTTCCAAAATTCCCTTAAACTCATTCCAAGTTTCCCAAATCTTGTTAGATGATCACTATAACATTCAACAACATTAACTTTAACTCTAAACATCAAACACTCCACCATCCACATCATTCACTAATCATACTTCAAACCCCAAATCCACAACACTCATCATCTAATCATTCAACCACATGTATTTCCAACACTTCTAAATGCATAACTACACATAGACTAACTTCACTATCCCCATAACACTTCTCATACAACCAACAAAACATATGAATCATCAAACACAAGCTTAAGTTCAACCTATCATCAAGAACTTCACACATGCATAAATTCAAAACAAGAAATCATACTTACCAAGTAAGCTTTAGGCATTGGTTTAATGATTCATGAGCAAGTTTTTGGGGTAGAAATGGTGAAAAATGAAGTGCTTCACTATATACTACCATGAGAGAGCTTTTGGGAGGAATAAGAGAGTGTTTTGAGCTTTGAAAGAGGGTTTCTTTTTTTCTGGAAATTTTTGGCCGAATTTTGCATTATTTGGGGTTGATAATATCTCTTGTTTCGACTTTTGAGGCATGCAAGATTAAGGAGTTAATGACTTAACTTTTGGCTAATTAATAAGGCATTAATGGTAGTTTAAAAGTTTGAACCAAATGCATGCATTTATCTACTTATTTTAACACATTTCAAACATAATTCATGCATGTTAATGCAATTTAAATTTTATGAACTAAATATTTAATAAATTCTAGAGTATTTCAATATTTTAACACAACAATAAAACACATAACTCATCATAAAAATAAATCATATCATCACATATCAAAAGCATGTATAAATTCAATAACATATAAGATAAATAAATTGAGAATTTCATGGTTATATCAAAAAGGGCAGCAACATAATTGTAAGGAGAGAGAGAGAGATAAGGATACAAGGAAAATTTTAAATGATATTTATAAAATAGGGTATTAAGTTTAAATCTTTCTGATAATTATTTTTAGTACCATAAATAATTAGAAAATAATGTGAGAACATATATATTAGATATTTATGAATTGTTATAAAAAACACATTTCAAAAGCTTAAAAATGAAAAATTGATATTTAATTTGGATTCGAGTTTTAAACTGATATTTTTAAACAAATATTTGATTTCAAAAATTATAAAGATTTAGTAATATAAAAGTTAACTAAAATTTGAAGGTTTGAAACTTTGCTAAACATTTAAAAATATTGTTTAGGAATTTAAGAATAATTAGTTAGAAACGAGAGGAGTTTATTCAGAAAAAGAATTTTACAAAATAAATTAAAGATTGATTTATCAAATTGATTTAAAGAAGAAATAAATATAAAGAAAAAGAATATTTAAACTCACTAATCTCCGTATAACCTATTTACTAATTTAATTATCTCAATTTGTCTATTTCTTTCCTATAATTCAATTAAACCATTTCTAATTAATTAGGTGAGAGTTTAGGGTATTTCAGATCCTACTATTAACCCAACCGTTAAATTAAACAATTGCAGTGATTCGATTATGATTGGTTATGGTATGAGCTATTGGATGGTGATGGGACCAGTTCCGTCAAAATTAATAGCGGGACCATAGAATTTTTCATAACGTATTGACATTTTTAGAAGAAAGAGTTGTTAAAGGTTTTTAGTAGTATAAATACTGGTCTTCCAATGGAATAGACTGGATTCTATCCTCCCTCTAAAATTGTAATATGTAATTAGGAAAAAAAGAAAAAAAAAGTTCTTAGAAATAAAGATGGTATTAAAGCTTTTATCTTTTTCTAGATTAGTAAAGATGGTGGATATACTAGTATTTTATATGCAATGATAAACATATGATGGTTTAACATTGGGGTGTAAACGAGCCGGGCTGAGCCAGGCTTTTGCTGGCTCCGGTTTGGCTCATTTATTTTTTAATGGGCTCGAGTCGAGCTTAGCTTTTTAACGAGCCTAGAATAGCTGGCTCGAGCTTAAGCTCGTTAAAGTTTTTCTAGCATGAGCTCAGCTCGTTAGGCTTTTTAGTATATAAAATTGTTTGTTGATTATATTTATAATATTAAATTAATGTAAATAATTATATATAATATAATATTTGTTATATATATATATATATATATATATATATAAATGAGCCCTTAAAGAGCCTGTTCATAAGCCAGCTCGTAAGCCTGAGGACAAGTCAGGCTTGGCTTGTTTAGATAAACGAGCATGAAATGAAACTTGAACTCGGCTCATTTGTAGCCCTAGTTTACCGTATTATTAACTCTTACGACCAATATATAGAAACCACTCTAGGAGATGAAAACACTCCATTCTCCATATTGCACAATTTTTACCCAAAGCTTGATAGATGAAGTCTAGACCAATCAGTTTCCCTTTGCTATTTATAACTGACAAAAAGAATGATCACGGTAATTAAGGGTGAAAAAATTCAGAAAATCACGTTTTGCCGTTGCAAATACATCTCCTCCTTCAACCCAATCGTGCCACCACCGAATCGACCAAACACCCCCACCTTACGCCACCTATCTCCGATTGGCACCACCCCAACTACCTTGGAGAATCACGTTCGGGTCCTAAATCTTTATCCCCTCGTATCCCTACATCAAGAAAGAACCAAAGAGATAGATCCTAGTTTGTCCCTGGAGAAATACAAGGAAACTCACACGGCACCCCTTCCCGAGGCTTCTTTTCCAAGGATTTTGATAGCTGCGACGGCAATGGTGGTTTCCTTTCTTAAGGGGCTACAAATTGGATCTACCTCGTCTTAGTCCGCTTTGGGAATGGCGGACATTGTAAAACAAATCTTAGCAAGGCCAATTCAATTGGCTGACCAAGTGACCAAATTGGCAGACGATGTTCACATCTCTTTCAAACAAGATTGCGTAGAAATAAAGGCGAAAACCGAGAAGCTAGCTGGCCTCCTCCGCCAGGCAGCGCGAGCCAGCAACGATTTATACGAAGGCCTACACGTAGAATCATCGATGACACGGAACAAGTCCTAACAAGGCCCTGACACTCGTCGGAAATGCCGTGGAAATAGCTTGGTGAAGCGGGTTTTCACCATAATACCGCTGCTGCGTTCAGGAAAACGTCAATGCAGCTAGAGAATTCGATTGGGGATGTTTCCTGGCTCCTTAGGGTCTCTGCCTCGGCCAATGATCGCGATGATGAATACCTTGGTCTTCCTCCAATCGCTTCGAACGAGCCAATTCTATGCCTGATATGGGAACAAGTTGCGATCTTATACACCGGATCGCTTGAGGATCGATCTGATGCTGCTGCATCCTTAGTTTCATTAGCCCGCGATAATGACCGATACGGGAAACTCATTATAGAAGAAGGTGGGGTGCCTCCGCTTCTGAAATTGGCAAAGGAAGGAAAGATGGAAGGCCAAGAAAGTGCTGCCAGGGCAATTGGCCTGCTAGGACGGGATCCCGAAAGCGTGGAACAAATCGTGAATGCAGGGGTTTGTTCTGTGTTTGCGAAAATCCTGAAAGAAGGGCATATGAAAGTCCAAGTTGTTGTGGCCTGGGCGGTATCGGAGTTGGCAGCGAATCATCCTAAATGCCAAGATCATTTTGCACAAAACAATGTGATCAGGCTGCTTGTTAGTCATCTTGCATTCGAGACGGTCCAAGAACATAGCAAGTATGCGATTGCCAATAAACAAAAGTTGTCTATTCATTCTGTAGTAATGGCTAGCAACAATCCTGGCAATGATCAGGGAGGAAAGGAAGATTTAGATAAGACTAGCCCAAAACAGATTAGCCACCCGATGGCGAACGAAACTCCAAGCCAGATGCACAATTTGGTGACTAACACAATGGCAATGAAAAATCAGACACCTGGACAGTCCAGTGCCAGACCGCCTAATTTTCCTAGTAATTCTGGAAATAGCCATCCCAGTCAACCTAGGAATAACCAGAACAATGCAAAACCACACCATGGTCAGGGGACTTCACAGCATGTTTCCTTGGTAGGAAGCAGCATTAAGGGTAGAGAATTTGAAGATCCTGCCACTAAAGCCCAAATGAAGGCAATGGCAGCAAGAGCCCTCTGGAAGCTCTCCAGGAACAACGTCGGGATTTGCCGGAGCATCACGGAGTCTAGGGCTCTCCTCTGCTTTGCCATTTTGCTGGAAAAGGGTCCTGAAGATGTGAAGTCTTATTCAGCCCTGGCCCTGATGGAGATTGCAGATGTTGCCGAGCAACATGCAGAATTAAGACGATCAGCATTTAAGCCGACCTCCCCTGCTGCAAAAGCAGTGGTGGATCAGGTACTAAGAGTGATTCAGAAAGCAGACTCAGACCTCCTGGTGCCATGTATTAAAGCAATTGGAAGCCTAGCAAGGACGTTTCGTGCAACAGAAACACGAATCATCAGTCCACTAGTGAAATTACTAGACGAAAGGGAAGCCGAGGTGATGATGGAGGCAACCATCGCTCTGTGCAAATTCGCCTGCACGGACAACTTCCTCCATGTCAACCACAGCAAGGCCATAATCAGTGCAGGGGGTGTGAAACATCTAATTCAACTGGTGTATTTCGGAGAACAGATGATTCAAATCCCTGCAACTATACTACTATGCTACATTGCATTACATGTTCCTGATAGTGAAGCCCTAGCACAAGAGGAGGTGTTGATAGTACTGGAATGGTCTTCAAAACAAGCACATTTGAACGATGATCCATGCATTGAAACATTACTACCAGAAGCCAAGAGTAGATTGGAACTCTATCAGTCAAGAGGTTCTAGAGGTTTTCATTGATTTTACTTATGATGTCGTATAACATTGTTATATTAGAAATCTTAGAGGATTATTCAAAAAAATTTTGGGTTTCAATTTACCTTTTTTTTTTTTTTTAATGACCCTGTTTTTTCTCATATAAATGTAAATAAATTAGCATAGGGTTTGGCCACATTTCATCATCGTTTATCAATATTCTCTCATGCAATCGTTTTTCCATCTCTTTCTGACGAAGTTTCATCGTTGAAAATATACATAGCATACCTGTCGTGTCCGTGCCCTGTCAGTTCTTCTTCACTGTGTGCCCAGTGCCAAACCGGGCTACGGTATTCTCGTGCTGTGCTTTGAATATCCAGTGCATCATGCTTTCATACCGGCCAAATGGCAGCTTATTTCCAGATAGCTAATTGTGTTTGTTTTTTCTTCACATACAAGTCTTAGGAAAGGAATTTTAAGACTTAAGTTTCCTTTCTTCCGTATGCATTCAATTCATGAGATCATACTTATTTTAGAAATGTATGATAAGTCGAATTTATATAACCAAATAGCAAATCCGACTGACATAGACACTGAAAAGTTGAGTGATGATTTTTCATTTGGTTTCAATTTTGGGTCTGTAATGAATGATCAATCTAAAATTTAACCCTTGATTCAGAATGAAACCTTCAGTCTACATATCATTGCTCTAATTATTTTCCCAACCCTTTTGTATAAATCGAAAGGATTTTACCCCCCAATGTCAGTGTTTCTCTTTATTCTAGTACATGTAAGGCATTACCATAGAAGAAGGTTTCAATGATATTGATACGATATGTGAATTGATTAGCAACATATAATCGCATCAATAAGATGCTGAACATATATAACTATGATCATGCTCACATCCTCAACCGCGATTAATTACATCTTTTTCAGTATGAAATGAATCAGCCTTTTCATGCCGATTATATGCAGTACCATGTCCTGCCTTCAATTGGGAAACTTATGTTTGTGTTCAGCACAAATTGGCAAGTGGTTCGAAAATGACTTATTAAAATTTTGACCATCAGAATATCGAAATGCATTTCGAAAGTAACAACCTACTTTCGAGCCTTATAAAAGTTCTAAGGAAAGATAATATTCTAAATACAAGTTATAAAAGTTCTGAGGAAAAATAATATTCTAAAACAAGTTATTTTTATTAACAGTCTACTTGCTATTTGACTACTGGATGGTTGTTGAGCTTGTTCCTATAAATTAATTTGTGTCATACATGGAGCATTCGAAAAACACACACACACACATTAAAATTGAAGTATAGATTGATAATATAGATCAAGCTTTGTTATAGCTATCTTCTTTGTCTTGTCATCCTCGCAGAACCATATTTTAAGGCCAAGATGATCAGACTTGATAATTTTATTTCAAATTTAATATACAAAAATAATCCCGATAAAGTGTGTCGGCTTTCTTGATTGGTTGCATAAGGTTGTTGCGGCTACTTGTTTTGCTTTTCGGGGGCGGGGAGGGGTGGGGGGTTAGCATGAGCATGCACGGCCAAGCCTCGACATGTGAGCATAGGCATACAGGACCCTACAAGATTCGTGGCTATCCTACGTGTATATAGGTGCTGAGTAACATGCAGGCTATTCTTTTTGTTTCTTTTTCTTAAAAGTAAATAATGAAAATAATTTGAATCCTAAATTTGGTAACAACTAGGTTGGAGATTACTAACAAAAATACTGGTAAAATTTATATGGAGAAGATGTTTTCGTTTTTGGTTTCACATCAATTACGCATAGGATAACCTTTTTTATAAAAAACCTCTTACATAGTTGGTAATAGTAAGTAAAATAACTTTGTCAACTACTACACCTATCATTAGTTTAGAAAAATAACAACACTTCTAAAGATAACAATTAACAATTCTAAAAAGAATAACTAACACTTCGAAAAAAATTATATACAAATATCTTATTTAAATATTCCAAAATATTTTCATATCCTAATGCTCCTTGAGAATTTTCTTGAAGGCTTCAAGCCTTGATATTATTTCTTTGAACTTGGCTCTGGAATTTGCCTTACTTCTTTGAACGACAATGCACCAAATTGACTTCATCATTCTTCTCAACTTTTCTAACTGTATGAAACTTCATCTTCACATGTTTGATTCTTCCATGTCATATAACATTCTTTGGAGAACCATTTGGATTATATTTGATTTTGTAATCCCAATCACCAATTACCTTTTGACTTTTTTTGCATATCAACCAACTTCCAAGCTTAGCTTTGTTTATCATTTTTAGCTCCTCCTTCATTGCAACTCTCCATTCATTTCTTTAGCAACTTCAGTATAGCATATGTGCTCTTGCATTGCTACATTGCATCCTCATATATTTCATTAATTGACCTTGTTTCTTTTACCAAAATATCATCAAAATTAGTTGCATCAATTTTATCTTTATGATGCAAGTGCTTAAGTGTTGTATAATCAAAATAACCAAACTTCTTATTCCATAAAACAAACTCAT
The DNA here is from genome assembly GCA_024138025.1 of Combretum micranthum. Lineage (NCBI taxonomy): Eukaryota > Viridiplantae > Streptophyta > Magnoliopsida > Myrtales > Combretaceae > Combretum > Combretum micranthum. Next base: position 270,279 of record JAMXBD010001499.1, read on the forward strand.
TTATAGTAGCACTATGGGCATGCAAATTAATCTCTTTTTGCTAGATTGGAAAACTTTTGTTTCTCATCTTCACTGTAATAAACTCACAACCATCATTATCAACAATAGTGTAGGATTTATTTTGAAAATGTAACGAATAATTCTTTTCAAGAATTTGTCTCACACTTAATAAAATATGACTAATTTCAAGCACAAGTAGCACATTCGTGGTATTTTTTATACCCACTGGAGTCTCAACAATAACAATTCCATAAGATTACTTAAATAGGGAATCATGTGGTTTGTGCAACTACTATAAATGAGCCAAGTTTTTGTGTTGTTGCTTAACGTATGACTTGTGATGACAAATAGTTGCTCCTCTTAACATTAATTATTTGCCATTTGTGCTTGCTGCAATTGTTGATTATTTTGTTTTTGCATACCTACTTAACATGCCCAAATTGCTTGCATAATCTACATTGCACTCCTAGCCTAAACCAATAAAAGTTTTTTAGATGACCTTTCTTCTTGTGGTGGGGATGTCTCTTGTTGTCTCTTTTACTTCCTTAAATATCACTCTTCTCCATATCTTTAAACGCACAAATTGCTTATTTCTTCACTTTGAAGAACTTTCTTTTTTGGCATTGAAGAAAAGCTACTTCATTATTTTCTTCCTTTCTCATTGTTCTTCTTCTTTCTTGAGCTTGAAAAGCATAAGCAAGCTCTGTAAAGGAAATTTTAGGTAAATCGTTTGAGTCTTCAAGACAAGAGATCATAAACTCAAATTATTCTGGCAAACTTACCAGAACCTTTTTTGGTTTAGTGTGGTATTTTCACATTTTTATTCATTTTGGTATATCAATTAAAATTCTCATATTTTGGTTTTGTTATTCATGATTACATTACATTCCTAGGAGATGCCTAAACAAATGTGCTTCAAATCCTTGTGCCTTATAATATACATCTTTTACAATTAGGTTAAAGCTCTTTTTGAAATTTAAAATCGTAAAGGATTTGTTGACTAAAGCAAGTCGTGTCTTGACTAACTTAATTGAAGTTTTAGTCGTTTGTATTATTTAATCGATTTTTGAAATTGTAACAAATCCAATTCTGACTATTAGGTTCATAATTTATCTATGAAAGTTGGCATTATTAATTCAATTGTACGTATCTTCTTTTAACATTCTTTAGTTACCTTTATTTCTTCAGTAGTAAATTCATCTGACACCATCAATTTCCATACATGAGCATGCATATATATATGTCTTATGGTATAGCATAAAAGATTTTATGTTTAGTGCTAGAGATTAGAGAATCTGTGTGTTTTATGGATCTAGTGATATAGTGCAATCTAGAGATTTTTATAATTTTAGGGTTTTATGATTTATATAATACTGAAATCTAAATATATGAATGATCTATCCTTAGATATAATGCACTAAAGAAAGAATCGAACTTATTATTCCACTCAACCGATATGCCACATGATTGAGGAAAACAACAAAGAATAATCTTGAGAAGAAAACCTAATATTACTTTAAGACAATATCACAATCAATGTCAATATATTAAAAGATGGCTAATTAATTTACATAACCTTAATGACTCTTATATACTCCCATAGGTCAGGTAAAGGTAATAACAGAACATAAAAGTAAAAATAAATAAATAAATAAAATAGGAAACTCAAAAATAAGCTTTAGAAATAGAACATGGCATATACTATGTCACACGACCATAAGTCAAGGTGTGTCTCCAACTAATCAAATAATCAAACCTTGAAACTGGTGATGGCACAGCCATAGATGTAGGCACAATCTAAGGTGTGACCATAGGGTAGGTTGTGCTACTCTCTACCTTCTCATTTCTTCATAAACAATACACATACTATTTTGCACACAGCTATATCCTTAGGCATTGCCTTTGGCACGGACGTATAGATCATGTATGCATCTATAATTACCTTTGCTTGTTGAGCTTCAACAATTGTCTTTGCCAGGGCACAATCTTCATTACTGATGAGTTTTCCTTCAAATTCTGCATTCCCACTATACTTAAACACACTAGATCATTCCCAATAGCAAAGTGTATCATATAACATTGCAAATACTTTATTTCACCTTTAATCGATTCATCCATAATGATTTGTTGAGTTAAGTTCATCAATCATCTACCTCTATGTCATGTTACCAAACCATATGAACCATGATTCCTATCATCTAGCAAGTATGACTTTTGATTTTATAAATTGCTTCTTATTTCGTTAAGCTTGATTCATTTTAATGGTTCCTCTTTTACATATCATGACACAAGTAATAAATATATGTAGGTGTACAAATAAAGAAACGTTATTCTAGAAGAAAAACAATAGTAATTCATTATGAATTGAAAACAAAGTTGAAAATCATTAAGGAGAACAGCTATCACTTCCTTTAAATGCTAGGGATCCTATGATTTGTGCAGTCTAATCATCACACTAGCCTAAGGAGTTTATAGCTTAAGTTTTTCCTAAAGATCATAAACTTAAGCTCTGATACCACTTAGATTGTAATGCCTTAAATTTGAAGGCATTTACAACCTACCACATGTTCATATTAAATATGGATACGCAAAGGCTTAGAGCATACTAAGGATCCATAATATATGTAATAAACATCTCTAGAATCTCTCATATGTTAATGACTCTAAATATTATCAATACAATCATAACTAGCCACATAAGCATCCCCTTAAAACCTTTTAATAGAACAGACATAACACTACAAGGAATATAAATTATTATTATAAGTTACTCTATTGCATAATGCCCTAAGAAATAATATCATTAAGTTCAACTACACATGAAAGTTTCTATATTTCATTAATCTTCACCTATTCTCTATTTATCATCTAAGAGGACTTTAATACTAGTGATATTCCCAACCTGCTAACTAGTTGCAACAAGTGATGATTTAACCAACTTGTTCACCACTTGTGTGTGTGTGTGTATATATATATATATATAATGATAAAGGGTGAGCCCTTGCAAGGTATATCACAAACGCGCACACGTGACCAAGAAAACACACATTCACAAGCAGACCTATTACTAATGCAATAACCAATATTTTATTATCTTTGTCTTAAGCTAAGCTAAGCTAAACAAGCAACACATGGATAACTTAGTGTCTTGCTACACATAAATATAATGATACATACATACAATACTTGGTACTCCCCAATATGCAAGAGTCTAAAAAATGAATATTGAGTACTTCCCAATACTTCTAAAATCAAAATACCTAGATCTACCAAGATCACTTTCATATGCAACTCCACTCCTAGATAACACCACATATGGACCATCGAGATTCCATGATAATGGCATAGATACTCTGCATCTATTACTAGTAGCCACTTATAAGCAATAAGTGATAAACCAAAATTATTCCTATTTTATGAATTCTAAAATGGACTTTTATTGATCATTGTATTAATAAATATTATGAATTTGGCACTTAAAAATATTAATTTATGCTTTCAGGCCTCTAAAGGAGTTATATTATAAAAAGAAAGCAAAACGGATAAAAAATGCAAAGTTTAGACTAAAAAGTGGTTAACACAACAAAGACATACCATGTCTATCAACCTTGTTAAGGAAAAAGAACAATCGAGGTCTAAATCTTAAGTTTTTGAAGGACAAGCTCAGTGACATGACTTATCACAAACCATATCAAACTAGAAATTTCACTTTGCGAGGACACGACCATAACATGACCTGTCGCTAGGCATGTCATTTTGAAGATCGAGCAACAGCCAGTTACACGACGTTGGGACAAGGCATGTCCCAGTTGTGTCAATGAAGAAAAAAGCCTATAGCAAAGGACATGACTCTAGGACATGCCATGTCCTAGTCGTGTCAGTTTCTACGTTAAAGAATTTTCCAGACATGCTCAAGTGACACGACTTATCCTCAAACCTGTCGATTTGACAGCGCGTTACTTAATGTGAAATGGCTTTTAAATTAAATAGTAACCCTCTATTTATTAAAGTAACAACTATTGGGCATTAAGGGGGTGTCACCTTAGAAAGCCAAGAGACCCATAACTCCATAACTTCCCACTTCCTCCATAATGAGCATTCAATTCCATTTATGTAAGAATCATTATAAATTGAAGATGGAGGAAGAATAAAAAAGAAAAGAAGCAAGAAGCAAGTACAGGAAACATACATGAGTTCTTCAGGTGTTTAACAACAAGTGAAGACTATCTTGGATTGAAAATTCACAATTTTGAGCTTAGGTGATATCATGAATTCTAGTTTGTTTTTGGAATTTCATGTATTCTCATTAATTACTATGGAAGAGTAAATTTTCATATCTGAGTTTTGTTGAACTCTAATTTTATCTTATGATAAGGATTTGGGCTTAATGAAAGATTGATGTTCTTTTGTTCAATCGCATATTCCTTAACTATTTCTTAAGTTTATATATCCAGAAATGCAAATTTATGTCTAATTTTCATTTAAGCTAATTGAAAGATTGCTTTTATGAGTTGATCTATGCAATTGATGAGATTTGTTTGTAATTCTATACATAGAACAACGAGAATCTTCTGTAACTATTGAATTTTCAATGAGTTCATGTTCCTAAAGCAGGCTTAAGTTGCTATTGATATAGGAGAAATCCTAATTGATTAACTTAGGTTTAGAAAAAATTGATAGATTCGAAAGAATTATTATTTTGTTTGAGAAACTCAGCAGCTTAAGAACTAAATCAAATATGTAATTTCCAAGGTTTCACATGATAAATTAGATGAAGACAAAACCTGGATTGTTTGTTTCAATTGAATCTTGCTTGTTGATTGGTACTAGTGTGTTTGTTTCTCCTAGTAAATTAATATAGTAACAATATATTAGTAATAGAAATTCATCAGAATTGTTAGTTAAATAGTAGAATAAGAGTTATTACTAGTAGTTGCTTATTCTCTGTGGACGACCCCGATTTTAGTGCTATATTACGTTTCCAATATGCACACTACCTATTGCCTTTTATAGTGAATTAAAAACGGGCCATTATAAATTAAAAAAAAAAAAAGCTTAAAGGCAACACTATCAAGTTTTTGGCGCCGTTGCTGGGGAATCAGGCAATATTAAGAACACTTAAATTTTGCTAATTTAAGTTTTCTTTGTGTGATAAATTCTTCTTTCTCTTCAATAGACTTAACTTGAAGAAATCTAACTCCAATCTTTGATATTTTATAGTGCATGACAAGAAGTTCCTCTTCACAACTTCTTGATTTGGATCCGGAGATAGATAGAACATTCCACAAGAGATTGAGACATAGTGCAAAAGACGTTGCTAGAGAACTAATTTTTGAAGAAGAAGCATCAGAAGCAAGAGATCTACCCATGGTTAATAATCAAGAACCTCCCAAGACCAATATGGATTATGCCAGACTTACTCTGGATAGTACTGGCCCGACTGTTGTGAAGCCAACCATTACTACAAATAATTTTGAAATCAAAAGTGTGGTGATGCAAATGTTGCAATAATACTGTCAATTTGATTGTCTACCTAATGAAGACCCACATGTTCATATCCAGACTTTCTTAGAAATTTGTGAGACATTCAAGAATAATGGGGTAACTGATGATGTAATAAGGCTTCTCCTTTTTCCTTTCTCTTTGAGAGGATGAGCAAAATAGTGGTTAGCATCATTAGGACCAGGAGCCATTACAACATGGAAAGACTTGGTTGAATAATTTCTTGACAACTATTTTCCACCTTCTAAGACCGCTAAATTAAGAAATGATATCTCATCATTTAGTTAGCAGAATTCTAAAACTCTATATGATGCATGGCAAAGGTGGAAGGATTTACTAAGGAAATGTCCTCACCATCAAGTACCCAACTGGATGCAAGTATAAACTTTCTACAATGGTCTCAATACTGCAAGGATCAGTTGGTCGATGCTACTGCTGGTGGTACTTTGAATACCAAGACACTTGAGGACTCCTTTAAACTTTTTGAGGATATGGCAAAAAACAATTACCATGGGGTATTAATAAGGGAAAGCAAAAGGCGTCAGGTATGTATGAGATAGATATCATGACTACTATACCTGCTAAAATGGATGCTTTAAGTAAACAAGTGATGGAAGAAAGAGTCCACAAGCACCTCTAGTACATTCTGGAAATTTCCTCGCTGAAAATTACTTTCTTAAAGCTCCTGAGCAAGTGGATTATGTAGGAAACCAAGGAAGATATCAAAATAATCCATACAGTCAAACATATAATTAAGGTTAGAGAAATCATCCCAATTTTTCATATGCCAGCAACCAAAATGTGCAAAGGCCCAATTTCTTAAATTTTCCACTGGATATCAAAAGCCATAGTTGCCACCTCCACAACAGCTTCCATTATTACCACCACCACCTCCATAGAAGAAGAAACCTAGCTTGGAAGAGTTAATGACACAATTTATCCACAACTTAGAAACTCGCTACCGAAACCAAGAAGCTTTAATACATAATCTGGAAAATCAGATTTGGCAGCTCGCCAAAATGCTATCTGATAGGCAACCTGGTTCACTCTTTAGTAATACCGAGGAGAATCCAAAGGAACAAGCTAAGGCTGTCACTTTGAGGAGTGGAAAGGAAGTGGAATCTAGGAAAAGGAAGGAACCGGGGGGGAAACAATTCCAATTCGGAAGAAAAGAAGGCTAAAAAAGATAAGGAATAACCTTCTAAGGTAAGAGTTTATGCTCCTCCTATTCCTTATCCTACTCGTCTTCATCAAAATCGTGACAAGGAACAATTCGAGAAATTCTTGGAGCTTTTTAAGCAACTTCACATCAACATTCCTTTGGTAGAGGCACTTTCTCAAATGCCTAAGTACACAAATTCTTAAAGGAATTATTATCCAAGAAGAGAAAGCTTGAGGATGTCTCTACTGCCATAGTAGGGGCTGAGTGTTCAGCCATAATTCAGAACAAGTTGCCAGCTAAACTGAAGGATCTTGGTAGCTTCACCATCCCTTGTGTTATTGGAGAACTTATTGTTGAAAAGGCTCTAGCAGATTTGGGGGCAAGTATCAATTTGATACCCTACTCATTCTTTAGAAAACTGGGTTTAGGAGAACCTCGTCCCACAAGGATAAGTTTGCAATTAACAGATAGATCTGTTAAACTACCCAGAGGAATCATAGACGATTTGTTAGTGAAAGTAGGGAATTTTATATTCCCTGTTGATTTTGTGATTCTTGAGATGGATGAAGATGGGGAAGTAACACTAATTTTAGGACGTCCTTTCCTAGCCACCGCTAAAGCCATCATTGATGTAGGAGATGGGAGGTTGACACTCCGAGTTGGTGATGAAGAACTCATAGTGCAGATTCCAGTAGTGATGGAAAAAACCCATGGTATTTTATGATTCTTGCTTTAATATTGATATCATTGACACTTATGTGGTGGATTGTATGCAAGATATTTTTTGCAAGGATGCTTTGGAGTTAAGTCTGATTTGTACAAAAGAGAATGAACTGGTGAACCCCGAAGTGTAAGCTATTACAGCTTAACTTGCGAAGCATGAGGAGTTTATGAACAAGAAAGGGTTCGAAAAATTATCAAAAGATGATGAGGCAAGATTAAAGCCGTCCATTGAAGAGCCACCGGTTCTAGAAATGAAGCAGCTCCCTGACTATTTGGAGTACGCCTTTTTAGAGGAAAATTCCAAATTACCGGTGATTATTGCCTCGGACCAAAATAGTGAACAAAAGGAGCAAATATTGGCAATCCTTAAGGAGCATAGGCAAGCAATTGCATGGAAAATATCCAATATTAAAGGTGTAAAACCTTCTTTCTATACTCATAAGATTTTAATGGAAGAAGGATTCAAGCTGGTTGTTCAACCCCAAAGAAGGTTGAATCTTAATATGAAAGAAGTGGTGAGGAAAGAAGTAATCAAGCTTCGGGATGTCAGGTTAATTTACCCAATTTCTAACAGCCCTTAGGTAAGTCCAATGCAAGTAGTACCTAAAAAGGGAGGGATGACTGTGGTTCTAAATGAAAGAAATGAGCTGATCCCAATGAGGACAGTCATGGGTTGGCAAGTATGTATTGATTATAGAAAGCTTAATGAAGCTGCTCACAAGGACCATTTCCTTTTGCCTTTTATAGACCAGATGTTGGAAAAGTTTGCAGGTCACATGTTTTATTGTTATTTGGATGGTATGTCTGGATACTTCTAAACACCGATTGCTCCTGAGGATCAAGAAAAGACTGCATTCACTTCTCCCTATGGCACTTATGCCTATAGGGGGATGCCTTTTGGGATTTTTAATGCACCAACTACCTTCCAAAGGTGCATGTTGGCAATTTTTTATGATCTGGTGGAGAAGATCATGGAAATATTTTTGAATGACTTTTCCATTTTTGGAGATTCATTCAACAATTGTCTGGAGAATTTAAGGCAAGTTCTGATCCGTTGTGAGCCAACAAATCTCGTGCTTAATTGGAAGAAATGTCACTTCATGTGCAAGAAAGGCATAGTTCTTGGTCACAAAGTATCTCACAAGGGAATCGAAGTTGATCAGGCAAAGGTTAAGATTATCTCAAATCTTCCTCCTCCAACATCAGTTAAGGCAATTTGAAGCTTTTCTCGGTCATGCAGGCTTTTATAGGAGGTTCATAAAAGACTTTTCTAAGATAGCCCAACCTCTTGCAAGGCTATTGGAAAAGGATGTACCATTTGAGTTTAGTCAAGAATGTCATGAAGCATTCAACCTCCTTAAGAAGAAGCTGATTAGTGCACCAATCATGATAGCACCAGATTGGAGTTTGCCATTTAAATTGATGTGTGATGCAAGTGATTTTGCCATTGGTGCATTTTTGGGACAAAGAAGAGAGAATCATTTTCAACCTATCTACTATGCCAGTAGAACACTCAATAGTGCCCAAGAAAACTACACTACCACGGAAAAAGAATTATTGGCTGTGGTGTTTGCCTTCGACAAGTTTCAACCATATTTGGTCTTATTAAAGGTAATAGTCTGCTCTTAAATACCTTTTGTCAAAAATAGATGCAAAGCCACGCCTTATCCTGTGGATCCTCCTTTTACAAGAATTTGATTTGGAGATTCGAGACAAAAAGCGAGCAGAAAACCTAGTAACCGATCACTTGTCCCGTTTAGAGAATCCTCATTTGGAGAAATTGAAAGAGGAAGGTATCAATGATGAATTTTCGGAAGAACGATTGTATACAGTACATAAGGTAAGAAATTCTGACACTCCTTGGTTTGCAAATTTTGCAAATTATCTTACTGCTATCGTCCTCCCCTAAACATGACTTACAGTGAAAAGAAAAAATTCTTTTCGAAGTTGAAGTATTATTCATGTTTGTGCAGATCAATTGATCCATCACTGTGTCTCTCATTTGGAAGGCTAGGAAATATTGCAGGCATGCCACTCCGGTCCTACAGGAGGTCATTACAATGCAAAATAGGATAGCTCAAAATGTGCTGGAGGCTGGATTCTATTGGCCCACCATTTTTAAGGATGCCCATCAGCTTATTCATGTTTGTGATAGATGTCAAAGAGTCAGAAATATGTCGCAACGAGATGAGATGCCATAGAATTATATTTTGGAATGCGAAATTTTTTATATTTGGGGCATCGATTTCATGGGACAATTTCCAACTTCTTTTGGAAATAAGTATATCTTGGTGATAGTAGACTATTTCTCAAAGTGGGTAGAAGCCCAAGCACTACCCACCAATCATGCTTGGGTAGTTACCAAGTTCTAAAAGAAGTTGTTCTCAAGTTTTGGAGCCCTTAGAGCTATCGTAAGTGATAGGGGAACACATTTTTGTAATTATCATCTTGAGAAGGTGTTAAAACAATACGGGTAACCCATAGAATTGCAACACCATATCATGCCCAAACCAGTGGGCAAGTCAAAGTTTCTAATCTTGATTTGAAAAGAATTTTGGAAACGTTAGTGGAACACCATAGGAAGGATTGGGCAGAAAAGCTAGATGATGCACTTTGGGCATATAGGACAACCTATAAGACACCATTAGGAACCACTCCATACCGTCTTGTTTATGGAAAGGCTTACCACTTGCTAGTGGAAATTGAGCACAAGGCCTATTGGGCTATCAAACTAGTCAATTTGACTTAGAATCGTCTAGTATGAGAAGAAAGCTTCAGCTTAATGAATTGGATGAGTGGAGATGGATTGCTTACGACAACATGAGGATTTATAAGGCAAAAACAAAGCTATATCATGACAAGCGAATCCATCATCCAAAAGAGTTCAAGGAAGGTAACCAAATCCTTTTGTTCAATTCTCGATTAAGACTTTTTCCGAGAAATTTGAAATCAAGATGGTCTACACCGTTCCTAGTCAATCAAGTATATCCACATGGGGCGGTTGAATTGGAGCATCTAGAAAGTCGAACTTTTAAGGTAAATGGGCAACGTTTAAAGCTTTACTAAGGAGTTGATTTTGAGCAAGAAGGACGTGAGGAGTTTTGACTCCATTCACTAGATTGATGATCAAGATATGGCAAGAACGTACAACCAATGACGTTAAAAAAGTGCACTTCTTGTGAGGCAACCCATGTCTAACTTTTCTTTTTTTTTATTTTATTTTTCTTTTTGAACTCATGATCATAACTATTTCAGTTATTTGTTGTTGGCTAAGTGTTGTTCTTAGTTAAAGGATAGGAATTTTGGAGGAAACAAAGCAGAAAATCCCAAGTAAGTCGCTGAAAATTGACATAACAAAGACATGACTTGTCTTTAAGTTGTGTCATTTACTAGTCAAATAGTTTTCATGAATTTTGGAATGACATTTTTGGGACACGACTTGTCCATGAGTCGTGTGACAAACTGTAGAGATGATTTTTGGAACGACACGCTTGGGACATGGCTTGTCCTTAGCTGTGTCCCATGATTTTCAAGCAAGAAAACTATTATAAGTCGACACGCCCAGGGATACGGCTTGTCACTTAGCCGTGTACCTTATTGTACCTCACTACCATGTTGTTAAAAAAAAAAAGTGACATGCAAAGGATAAGCCATGTTCTTTACTCATGTCACAAGCCCTATATAAACTCACTCTATTTTTTTTTCAAAAAATAAGGCTTAAATTTTCTGCATTTTACAATCCTCCTAATATCTCTTACGAACACATAGAATACTACCATCCATTATCATCCATCCACGCCACTTCAAGAGAACAATCTAAGGAGTTAAGGTAAGTTTTTCTTTTCTTTTCTCTTCTTTCTCTCACCTTTAGTTCATGATTTCCATGGAAGAACTTATGGCCCATTTACTTCAACTTTGGAAACAGGCAAGGAATAGAAAAGTTATTCCTTGGGAATGATATTACCGGTAATAGAGTAGGAATGTTTATTTCTATGTTTACTTTGTCTAAAGTTTTATTACGGGGAATATACATTCTATTGTTTACTTCAACTTATTAATTCTAGCATTAAACTGCTAATAAAGCTAAAAATACCATTATGCCCTTATTATGGTATTAATTCTAGCATTTAATTAAGGGTAATTTGGATAGGGTATTTAATTTTTTATTGCTTCTGGAGTGGGAATAGAAAAGGAATAAAAAGTTCCACCTGTTAGATGAAACTTTTTATTCCCTCTATAGAAGGAATAAAAAGTGCATGGGAATATTTATTACTGCTCATTTAATGCAAGTAAACAAAGTAATAAAGGTATTCCAGCAATAGAAATTCTATTCCTCCTCTATTACCTCCAAGTAAACGGGTCGTTAGTTGGTTTGATTCGAAGCTTTAGGAGTCTTGAAACTTGTTGCATATGAGTTTAATTCATTGTTGATGTTGGGAAATGCATATAAATCTTTGATGCATGCGTGATGAAATTTTGGACTCCTTAACGTATGTGGTTACCTAGATCTGAAAATAGAGGACGATAAACTTATTTGCTTGTGTGTGTGATTTGAATTTATGGATGAATGCTTGTGTGGTCTAAAATTTGGGGATATTAAAGGTGAATGCGTGTGTAATTGATTCAATCTAGTTGGGTTGTTAGGCTGTTGTGAAGTTGAAATCGAAGGAAGTGTTGAAATTGAAGTATGGGTTCCAAAACGTGAGCTTTGGGAGAGAATAGGGGCTATCAAGAAGACAGGACCATGACATGCCCTGTCACTTGGTCGTGTCATGCTGGGAATGAAATTTTTCAGAGTTTTTGTTTCGAAAACAATTTCAATTTTTAATAAGATGACTTGTTAACATGACTTTTGTGTTCTTGCAAGGTTAGACTTAGATTAACAAGCTTAGATCTTATATGCTTTCTTTTAATGTCTCAATTGTGATATAAAATGTTGATTGATTTCAGGATGAGGCAAAAGCAAGTAGCAAGAAAGCATTCGTCTTCACAACGCCCTACTCTTAGACGAGCTCTAGATCCTCTAAGACCTACCCAACCAATGTCAAGAATGGAACAAGAAAAATACAATGTTTTCTTGGGGAGGCCATTAGCTAGAAATATGTTATTCAATTGGAAGGGTTTGGAAAAATTCAACAAAGAGAAGGAGATTCGAGCTTTGATAAGTCATAATGGATGGGACAAATGGTTCAATGTGAATGAAAATGTTTATCAACAAATCACACTTGAATTTCTTTCCACATTCGAGATTACATGTCAAGCCAAGCATTCATGGATCAATAACAGGATCACTTTCAAAGTGAATGGCCAAGAAAGAACAGTTTATATTAAAGAAATTTGCAAGACCAACAAGGCTAAAGACATTATCTGTTGTGGAGCCTATATCACTTGCTTACTGAATGGTCCCAAATCTTTCTTGCTGAGGAGCCAAAGGATGTAGTGGCTTGTTCACACATCATTGAAACTTCTACTCTATAGAAATGGTTCAAGAAGTTGGGACCTTCCATTTCAAGGTCTTCTCCTCCGAGTCAGTCTCCCTATGAAGTGTTGACTAAGAAAGTTGAAAAGAATCGCCATATACTGCAAAAGATGAAGTCATTATTCAAAGCTCTCATTCGTACCACAAAACGTCAGATTCGACACCAAGAGGCCATTTATTCATATCTGAAAGGAATTGCAGCTCATAATAATATGGAGTTTTCTCTACCTCAGGGTAGCCCATTAGAGAGCTTTCCATCATGACTGGATGATGTTCAGGTAGATTCTCTTCACACCTTCTAGAGGATAGCGATGATGAAGAAGTTGATGCACAAATTCGAGCCTCCAAGGAACAGATCACTGATGAAGCATCCAAGGAGGAAGAAGTTAATGAAGAGGTAGATGATGGATCTGAAGGGGAAGAAGAAGACACACCAACTCCCACACCACCAAGCAAGAAGAAGAAACAGAGAAAGAATGAGGATGAGGATGATCCTGACTATCAAGGAGATTGATTCCTTGATTTGTTGCTGCTTTGATAATTTCTGATGATTTTTGCTGATTTCAGCTTTTGGTTGACTGTATTATTGAGCACCTAGCCTTGGGATAGACTCTTTAGGGCTCGTTAGTAGGATCATGAGTGCTAACTTTTGTTTTGATTTCTTCGTTTTGTCTTTTGTCTTGCAGCCCAAATGCACTCTGATATGACTTGTTTTCACAACTGCTCAATTTTGTTGAAAATATGACTATCTTGCAGCTAAATGTTGGTACTTAAATAGCGAAGTTCATTTTCTTTTTCTTTCCTCACTTTTTGCGCACATTTGACATTGGGGACAATGTCCCAATTAAGTATGTGGGAGGGATATTCTTGAAAGGAATAATTGGTTTCTCTATGCTTTTCATGATCACATTATTTTGAGCTTGATTTTGAATTTTGTCAAAATTTCCCATTTACACTTTGCTAATGTGCTTTAACTGAATCTTGAACATATACTCTCTTGTTTATTAGCATTCATATTAAAGCAAAAGTGACTTATAGCACTTTACTCATCTATTTTGTGATTAATATACTTTGTTGAAATTGTAGGATGAAATCTAGGTGGGGTAAACTTACTTGTTATTTAGTAATGGAATCTAGAGTCTAGAAATGGAGTGAAGTCCTTAGTTGAAATTTAAGCGGTTATATTTCTAAGCTTGTTAGCTTGTATATTCTTCTTTTAAATATTTTGAGAGCCCTTCTAACCTTTTGTGAAAGGGTATGTGAAATCAATCACTTAGTAATTCTTTTTGAAAATCAATCAATTATTGTGCTTAACTAAAATTAAAAGCTTAGTTGATATGGATGGGCTTTGGTCCCTCATAAGAGTGAAGTCTGACCCCACTATTGACTATATAAGCTTCCTATAGACAATTGAAAAAAAAATTATTATGGCTTTTACTCCGCTAACTCAGGTAAGTGAGTTAATAGTATTAAATATGAAAGTTAGAGTGATTGAGAGCTTTTTGGGGTCCCTTTAAAACCTGATCACTTGGGTGATGAGCTCGGGATGTGCCAGCTCAAGGATCTCACTATAACAAGATGACAAATAGGAAAATAGAGCTGAAAAGATGCGGGCTGCACCCCGTCCAGAGGAAATCCCTCTGAAGGCTATTAAGAGAGAATTCTTATTCCTAATAATAATAATTTCGAAAAGGAAAAATCTAGGGGAATGATAGATACTAAATACTTTCATTATAGGTTGTTGAGTTTAGAGAAATAGTTAAAGGCATATATACTTGCTAATTGGTGTTGAAATGTAACTAGGTCTATTTTACTATTCATTGACTTTGCTTTTATTTTATGACTTTGGAATCTACTGTTAAATGGTAAGGGTAAAGTTTGAATTACCTGGATTATCCCTAGAATTTTGATCATAGTATGCTAATTGCATTTACATAATAGATTTGAGCAGTAGGTACAAAAGCAAGTCGCTATGATATAAAATGATTAATGAATGCTTTGTAAGTTTGTGAATTTTTTTTGAGTATATTTGATGATAGATTTTCATTATCCTTAATTGTTTGCTTGAGGACAAGCAAATACTCAAGTATGGGGGAATTTGATAAACCAAAATTATTCCTATTTTATAAATGCTAAAATGGACTTTTATTGATCATTTTATCTATAAATATTATGAATTTGGCACTTAAAAATATTAATTTATGCTTTCAGGCTTTTAAAGGAGTTATTTTATAAAATGAAAGCAAAACGTGTCAAAATGCAAAGTTTGGACCAAAAAGTGGTTAACACAACAAAGACAACCATGTCTATCAACCATGTCAAGGAAAAAAAAAAATCGAGGTCTAAATCTCAAGGTTTGAAGGATAAGCTTAGTGACATGACTTATCACAAAACCATGTCAAACTGGAAATTTCACTTTGCAAGGACATGACCATGACATGACCTGTCGCTGGGCATGTCATTTTGAAGATTGAGCAACAGCTTGTTACACGACTTTGGGATAAGCCATGTCCCAATCGTGTCAATGAAGAAAAAAGTCCACAACAAAGGACATGACTCTGGGACAAGCCATGTCCTAGTCGCGTCAGTTTCCACATTAAAGAAATTTGCTAGACAAGCTCAAGTGACACGACCTATGCCCAAACCTATCAATTTGGTAGTGCATTACTTAATGCGAAATGGCTTTTGAATTAAATAGTAACCCCCTATTTATTAAAGTAATAACTATTGGGCATTAAGGGGGTGTTTCTTTGCAAAGCCAAGAGACCCATAACTACCGTAACTTCCCATTTCCTCCATAATGAGCATTCAATTCCATTTATGTCAGAATCATTATAAATTGAAGATGGAGGAAGAATCAAAGAGACAAGAAGCAAGAGAGCAAGTACAAGAAACATACACGAGTTCTTCAAGTGTTTAACAACAAGTCAAGACTATCTTGGATTGAAGATTCACAATTTTAAGCTTCATTTTCTCAGGTGATATCATGAATTCTAGTTTGTTTTTGGAATTTCATGTATTCTCATTAATTACTATGGAAGAGTAAATTTTCAGATCTGGGTTTTGTTGAACTTTAAATTTATCTTGTGATGGGGATTTGGGCTTAATGAAAGATTGGTGTTCTTTTGTTCAATTGCATGTTCCTTAACTGTTTCTTAAGTTTGTATATCCGGAAATGCAAATTCATGTCTAATTTTCATTTAAGTTAATTGAAAGATTGCTTTTATGAGTTGATCTTTGCAATTGATGAGATTCATTTGTAATTCTAGACATAGAACAGTAAGAATCTTCTGTAACTATTGAATTTTCAATAAGTTCATGTTCCTAAAGTGGGCTTAAGTTGTTATTGATTGAGGAGAAATCCTAATTGATTAACTTAGGTTTAGAAAAATTGATAGATTCGAAAGAATTATTGTAAACCTTCAAAGTTTTGTGATCAATTTTTAAGCTTAAACCCTAATTAGAAAGTCAAATGGAATCCCAAAGTCAACAAAACGCTAGTCTTTTATAATCGTTTAAGTCCGGCTTTCCCGTTTAAGAAACCATAGGAAAGTTAGTAAGAGTTTAGTATGTAGAATAGTTCGTAATAATATGAGAAAACTTAAAAATATTAGATTAATTAAACCGCGATTTGTTTTGAGCACAATCGAACACAATTTTCGAAAAGCGTGTCCTGGGCTCGGATTAGTAAAAATATTCCGAATATATAGTTAGACTCCTACAAATATAAGGTTTTCAAAAATATCAATTTCATAATTTTTCGATAAGTAAAAATATCATATATCGCTATTATACGCTTATTTTCTTACTACGAGTACTTAAATTGTCATGTCTATTTTACATTACATTATTTTACTATTCTACACTGTTTATCTATCTCTACTTTTTCTTACAACCTACTCTTACGGACCATACCTCTATCTCTTATAATTTTCATTTTCAATACAACTTCACATCTTTCATATCTTACTTTTCATTAACAAAAATATAAAAAAATAAATTTTCTTTTCCTCACACACTCATTTTTGCGCAGGCCATGCCCTCCTCTATCTCCAATTTGTTTCAATTTTTATTTATTTAATTAACACAAATTTTCTCCCTCATTTTCCTATAAATACACCCTCTTTTTTCTTCTTCTTTCACACTTTCCATACACAACAAAATTACTCTCTCAAATTCTCTACAAGAATTCTCTCCCAAAGCTCTCCCAAGTTTAGTTCTCTTGGGTAAAAATTCTTCAAGTCTTCTTTATTTTCATTTACTTAGTATGAGTTTAGTATGTGTTTTCTAAACCATGAAGGTTAAAGAAAGCAATAATGGGTTCATACTTTGTTTTTATTCATGAATCAAATTTCTTTTATGTTGCTTTTATGTATATAATTATCTAAATATATCTATGTAGATATATATATATATCTTTTATAGCATATAAGCTCACATGTTTTGCAATTTATTTACTTTCATGCTATTTTTAAGACTAGTCTTTCTACTCTTAGACTTGTCCTCATCAAGTCAAAACATTTTCTTTTTCTTTGTGGGACTAGTCTATTCTTAGTCCCATGATACCTTGATGAAGCTAAGGTTCTAATACTTGATTTATTTCTTTACTAGCTTATTTCTTAAGTTATTATGTTTCCTTATGTTTCATAGCTTTATGGTTTATATTCATATATGAACATAATGATTTTTGTTTCAACAAGATAAATAAGGAAAAAATTTCTTAAAATAGAAATTTTTCTCTAAAACTAAAAGTAAGAAGTAATTTTCATAAAAACTAAGGATTTTGTCTTAACAAACTTTTCTAAGAAATCTAAAGGAGTTTATAGGGATTTTTCTTTTACAAACATACATAACATAGAAAGAACTTCTTGAGTAAACAAAAGTTTTACTAAAACTTTACTTTTTCATCAAGTACTAGTTTGACAAAAAGAAATTCTTTTTATGAAAATAGAAGGAAATTATTTCTATAAATATAGAATTGTTATTATCTTCAAAAAGTATTAGAAACTAAAGAAATAAAATCATTCTTTGAAAATTTAAAGGACTAAGGAAATGGAATTTACTCATATTCTCTAGCAAAGTAAGAGGAATTTTCAAAAGTTTCACTTTTCTTTAGAAGACTTTACTTTACAAAAATTTATGGTTTGAGACAAATTCATCAACTTCATACATTTGATATGAGTCAATAAATATATGTATATACATTTCAAAGGTTTTACAAACTATTATAATATCCATCTCTTTAAAATGAGCTTTTGTTAAAAGAAGGAATTCAAGTTTTGTGAAAATTTGTGGTGAATCTGGTCACAACTATTTCGGAACCTAAACGACTTATTTTGATGAAATTAGCTTTAGAAATAGATAGATCTTGTCGAGTAGGTACAAAACGGTATATAATATGCAAAATTCCGAGAGTTAAAATGAGCAAGTTATGGCCATTTTAAGTTGAAATTTCCTCCAATCCGATTTTACCGCGATTTTAAGATAGATTTAGAATTTTTAAGAATAGAAATTCTATGAAATACTCACTATGGGTATTTCATCTTGTTTAGGTGAAGAAGGAACCGATATCACTTTCCTAGAAGACTACTTCGATTAGGAGCTACCGACATGAAGTGAGTTAATCCTTTACTAAGTTACACTTCCTCGTTTGTGCTTGTAAGTAGTAGTACTAGAAAATAAGGAAAAGAAAAATGAAAAAAATATTGTGTGATTTGGATTTATGATTGGTTGAATATAAGTCAAGAATATCGAAATAGGAATTGATGAATAAATTGTGATTCTTGTATTGATATGATGAACATTGTTTTGATCGCCTTTAACTTGAACTCAATATTAATTAGCTAAACTTATATTGAAAATGATTCATACATATCATATTTATGAGTCACATTTATTTTACTACTATTCTTCATGTGGGGAAACGAGGAAGTTGTAGTGGTAGCAAGTAGGAGTCAGAATGTCTACATAGGCCAGTAGGAGCCGGAAAGTCTATAGGGTAAGTAAGAGTCAGCAAGTCTGCAAATATTGATGGTCGTATGGGCCTGTAACCTCCCAAACCCCAACATGGAGGGCGTAAAATCCATGCTACACATGATTTCTGGTTAATCTTGTGTATTTGTTTGTTCATGTGATTGATGCATTTTCATATGAGTGTTTAAATACTTGTTTGATATATGGAAATGTTTTATAGATAGGAATTATCTCACTAAGCTAGATTTGCTTATACCCCTATAGCTTTTTGTTATAGTATGATTATCTATGGTTGGCACCGAGGAGTCCCGTATGCTAGGTATGAGCTAAAGCTACTAGGAGTTTTTTAGAGAAGTTATATGTATTTAGTTTTGAATATAGACTTCTAAGAAAATCTCTGTAGTAGCTTATGTTATAGTTATGTTTAGCTTGTTTAGTTAAATCAAGACTATTAGAGACGGGAGAATGCCCCCATGAAGTTGTAAGGGTTTATTATCTAAATGAATATTCTATGTTTATTTATATAAGTTCTTACATATTTCATTATCTACTTAAATGTAATACCCCTGTGAGTCTCCTACTATCTTGGAAGGATGCCTTGCATATGATATCGAAGCTCCTGCATGACTAAGGTTGTCATTCATTAGCTTTAATATTAGATGCGGTAGACTTTCACGTTTAGGGTGCCCTCTGGGACGTGACAATTATCATTTTGTTTGAGAAACTCAACAGCTTAAGAACTAAACCAAATTTTTAATTTCCAAGGATTCACATGATAAATTAGATGAAGACAAAACCTATATTGTTTGTTTCAATTGAATCTTGCTTGTTGATTGGTACTAGTGTATTTGTTTCTCCTAGTAAATTAATATAGTAACAATATATTAGTAATAGAAATTCATCAGAATTGTTAGTTAAATAGTAGAATAAGAGTTATTACTAGTAGTTGCTTATTCCCTGTGGACGACCAGATTTTAGCGCTATATTATGTTTTCGATAGGTACACTGCCTATTGCCTTTATAGTGAATTTAAAATGGGCTATTATAAATTTAAAAATAGCTTGAAGGCAACACTATCAATAAGCATGTCATTAATGTCGAACATTTTAATTTCTATCCTAAACAACCTCAAGCACAAACATGGTATACACATACTTGGATCATTGACTCGACTTAATCCAACTACTAGAACATTTAAACCTGAATTATAACTTGTAAAAAATATATAGGCTCGTTTATATTTCCTAACTCATTCCTAGATAACATTCCCTAGAATATATCCTTACTCTTATTCTACCGTTAATGTGGATATTTTTATATAATATTTGCATATGTATATTTTAAAGGTTTGAATTGTACCAATGTAAGGAAAATAATAATTAACTTGCTAATAACAAAGTCTTAGGTTTTTAAAATAAGTTGAACAAGTTTCAAGTCTTTTTGAGAAGAACAAGTAATCAAGTTTTTAACAAGCTATGTTATGCATAAGCTTCAATATAAGCTATGTACAAAATTGTGCAAAAAACACATTATACATGACCTTCTGCACAAGATGTGTAATGAGGTCCTATGGAAAGTTGTTTGGAGGAAAAAACTATTTTTTAATGTGCATGACCTTCAACACAAGCTATGTAGAGAGGTCATGTAGAAAGCAGATTGAAGATAGAAAATGTTTTTCAATTTACACGACCTTCAACACAAGCAGTATAGAGAGATCATGTAGAAAGCTTATTGAGGGAAAAATGTAAATATCATCTTACACAACCTTCTTCACAAGTTGTGTAAGAAGTCGTGTTGAAAACATATGCAAAGTAGCTTGCAAAAAATCTAAAAATTCCAATTATTTCCATGTTAAAAGCATCCAAAACTAAATCAAACTCAAACGTTACCCTTTTCTTCTACCTTGTCGCCCATTTCAATTTATTTTGCAAACAAAAAGATCATAACTCTATTTTTGCAAAGAACTCGCATTACCTTCAAATTCAATGAACCCTTTACGTTCCTAATTCCCAATTTCCTTTTTGCCATTAGAGATCCCTCAAAATCTTCCCAAAAAAATATTTGATCACTTGCCAAGTCTTAATATTATAATATCAAAGTGTCAAATCTTTCCCTTCAAGTATATGCTTTGTTGAAAATTATAAGAAAGAGAAGGAGTTCCCTTACTGTACCATAGATTGTTTCTAGAATTTCTTCTGGAATCTTTAATGTGGAACAAAAAAGAAGCATATTCAATAAAAAACATTGAGAGGGATGCAGAAAAGTGAAAGAGACGATTACTTCTTAAGGATTTTATATGCTGGGTAAACGACGTATCTTTTAATATTAAAGCAGATGGATAAATCTATCCCTATTTTAAAATATTAAATTACTTAATTGACCTTGTATATGAATTAATTATTTAGGATATTTCATAAAGATTAGTTGTTATATAGTCGTTTGTTGCATGAAATGAAGAGGTAAAAGGGGAGTACTAGGTGTTTTTTCCCCAAAGCTATAAGTACTAATCCAGAGAAAGACATTAGACAATTATTGAACCTCATTTGCAACTACATTATTTGCCTTGTTATACAGCAAAGTTGTAGTGTGCTTTTGCATATCTTTGTTGAAACCCTAATATAGTGCAAAATGCTTTTCACTTGCAATTTCAATAAGAGAGTACACTACAGTTGAAACTGAAATTGTAAATTTTTGGGTGAGGTCTGGAGCTATTTTTTGTGAACATTAATAATGTGTTGTAAAGTCTTTAATTAGAGGGGGTTGTGCGTCCATAAAGATTAAGATACTTTGAACTCCATTTTAAATTTGGAAGTAATTTTTTCTAGCACTACTTTCTCTGCCTTCCAACATTTTGGGTCTGTTTGTTTTGGCTTTTTTTCGGCAAATACAGACACTTTTTCAAACTTTTTGCTAACAAATTATTTATTAAGAAATAGATATAGATAAAAAAAAGTTGACAGTTCCATCAAAAGATCAAATAGAATAAATATAGATAAAATTTAGATGCAAATCGGATATATTTACATAAATCATTTTAAAAAAGATACAGATACAGATAAAAAGATAATCCAAACAGACCCTTTATCTATCATATTTGATTGTTCATTTATTGCTTGGTCATTAAATTCGATCAAAATGGAAATTTTTCAATAAGTTCCAATTAAATCCAATTCACTATTTTTGGCTAAAAAAAATTCAATTCACTGTTCGTCTTGAGTTATTAATTTATTATTTTTAACAAAAATTTTATGGATCTGTCATTAATTTTGATGGAACTAGTCCCATCAACTATCCAACGGCTAACATCATACCTAAGCGTGATCGAATCACTAAGTTAATTAATATTCTAATTACTATATTTATTTTAATTATTAGATAATTGACTGAATTATCTCATCAATAGGATCGTAGAAGCTTCTTATTTTTAAAAATTTGGGGTACAAAGGCAAGTAAGGGAGTCAAACATAAAATGGCAACTAGAAGCGCAAATTCATTCTAGGATTATTTATGTATTTCAAACATACCATAAGTTTCTTCCTAAATCGTTATGAAACATATGAAAAATATAATTAGTTTTATCCATCTATAAGAAAAAAAATTAATAATATATAATGCCTAATAAATCTTCTCCTGAATTACTATTAGATACCTGAAGATGGAATATTCTCCATTCAATTTGCTAAAAGCGTTTGCATGACCAAAGCAACCAAATGATAACCGAGAAAACCTTTCAATTAAACAAACAACGAGTTGTTCAAGTTATTTCCGACAATTAAAACTCTAGAATAATTGGTGCTACAACATTAAAGCAATTTAAATACGCAGATTTGGCGTTATCGACTTTTCATTCTTCCATTTTATTTATGCACTTAAAAAAGATCAATATATATGTTTATTTATTTATTTTAGTTCCTTATCTTCTAAGGAAGACTTGTGCAAGAGTTGAGTTGGCTTTTGCTTTCAAGTCATCCTAATTATTTATTTAATCAAGCAAAATTTCGTACAAGTAACTATAATTAATTAAACATTTTGCCTTCTCTTATACCCCAGCTGTATCATCTTATTGTATTGTACACAAAGAACAGTCTTCTTAGAAGAAATCAACAGGGACAAATATTTCGGATGAAAACAGCACGAAGCTCAAGAGTTTCTTCGTAATTCCCAAAACGAATCACTGGGAAAAAATAAATAAAGAAAGACAGATAAAATCAGAAATCAAGATACTATATTTTTTTTAAATATAAATTGAGAAAGAAAAACTGTTCAACGTGAGATATTGCCACAATATTCAACAAATTAAACATAGAAAATCAAACTATTTTCTTAAACACCAAACTTTACACCAGTTCAACCCGAATAAGACATATCAGGAACTTACAGAACATTTTCCATGGTATGAGAATGAAACATAAAACCTCTAAGATAGCTTGTATGGTATTTATCATTAGTTTTTTCCTAAGACAAACGCAAGCAATTTCTAATAATTACAAGTTAAAAATCACCGCCTCTTCGTAATTTTTCCACAAATCAGACACTATCTTCTGTACCATCTCCACCAAGCTTTGACAAATTTCCGGCACCATTTTAGCCAACCCCTCAACACCCTCCTTAATCTTCTCCATCATATTCGCAAGCGCGGAAGCCGAGATCTCCGCGCTCTTTGCCCCAACTTCTTTCAGAAATTCAATACTGGCAACTGCAATAGATCGGACTGCCTCCAATACAAGGTCGGACAAATATCCGATGAAGGATTTGATGCAGTTGGCGCATTGGTTTAGTAGTTCATTAATGAGTAGTCCTAGCAGTTTAGACCACTGCAGTAGTAGGATTAGGACCTGGGCAGTGAATTTGAAAAGAATTAGAGAAGTTACATATGAGATTGTGGTGACTGCATTGAGAATGAGTTTGAAAAGAGAGAGGAGTTTGTCTCTTGTTTCTGCTAATAAATAAGGAAGGTAGAGAACTGCTAAAAGGAAGATTATGCAACAAATGACTCTCAAAGTGTCGGAACTCAACATTTTGAAAAATGGAAAAGATCGAAATAATGAAAGGCTTGAGGTATGCTTGATTGGGATTAGCAGAGGAAGGGCTTGGTGAGCAGAAAATATGTATCGATTTTCCGAGTTAAAGATGATGATTACGATGATGAAGATGAAAAAGAAGAAGATTATAGTTCAAATTGTTACTTGTCCATGGGGTTAGAAAAGGTTGCAAGTTGAGATTCGTTATCATATACCCTGCCTCTATCGTATGTTGACTTCATCTCTTGGAAGTCTTCTTACATTGGATTAGACGACTAATACTTACTTATTTGTATCATTGGGGAAAAAAAACAAAAGAATGGGCATTATTTTCCCAAAAAATTAAAAGGAGCAATTTGACTATTTTATATCCTCAGGTTGTGGAAAAAAGAAATATTTTAACTAAAATTCGCCCAAAAATATTACCAAATTGAAAATATTCTTAAGATTAAGCAATTTAAATTCCTTACTCAAATAAGTGAGTTCAAATTGCATTAAACTCGACTTTTAAAAAAACGAATTTAATATAAACCTTGCATTAAACTTGTCTATTCATCTTTATTAACTAATAATCACCTTCACCTTTATCACTTATACCTTCGATTTCGTCACTATTGTGAGGAGTATCCCAACCTCCACCTTCCATGAGGAGCTTCTATTCCAAACCTTAATTACCGACATCCTTCTCTTCACTGACTTTCATGATAGGAGCATTGTCCGAAGATCCATAACAAGGTTCATCATCATGTCGCTGGCAGCGGCCATATCGGAGTCCTCTTCCATTCTGCTTCAAAATGGAACGTGTGTTGTACGGGTAAGATTTGTGTAGAAAGAAAAATGAAGATGAATGCAATGGCACAGAGGAAAAGTCCAGAAAGAGAGATCAAGCTGTGCTGAGACATATGTACAATCCACCTTTAAAACACGTCTTATCAATGAATAAGTTTATTTTTAACCATCTTATTAAAAACTTTCTTTTTTCATTAAAATAGTAAGTCAGAATTTGAATATGAGCATCCTACTTGAGAAATAAAACTGATACCATTGAAATAAGGTTATCGATGAAAAGTTTAAATTATCTTATCATAAGAATTTTTTTTCCAGTTGTATTTGTAATCTTTTATTAAAAAATCATACATTTTTTTCTTAACCTATTTATCAAATCCTATGATTCTATGAAACCATAAAATTTATACTCCACAGAAAAGAAGATAAAAAATTTAAACCATGTATTATAAATATATGCAGTTTTTGGTTTACTAGAAATGTGTCAACGTGTTGTCTTAGATGTTCTTATTTTTTTTATGTCAAAGTCAAATTAATATGACATCGAGTCAAATTTTAATATTTTGCAACCATATAACAGAACTGGCCCGTTGCAGTTCCTTTGAATTTATGCGACGGGACATTGATCACGTTGCTGCGCCTATTGTTTCAGCGGACCGAAAAATTATATTGGATGCTGTAAAGTTTGGAAGAAGTTTAAATAAAGGATAAATAGCTTTAAAATAATTAAAAAATGATATATAAAGGTGTATAATTAAAAAAGTATTATTACGTCACTGTAAAATATGCTAACATAGTATATATAAATAAAGCTACGTCAACATGTGTTTATAATATTAAAAGGAATGTTGACTTCTTTTTTATAATCACTTAAAATATTTATTCTTATTTACATCATTTTATATAATATTAATCATTTTTTAACTATTCAAAACCTTAATATCTAAAAGTATTTTTGGTCCATCTTATTCTAGTAAGTTAAATAACTTATTTTTATTATTTTAAAACAGATTATTTATCAAGAAATAAACATAAATGAAAAAACAAACATTTTTACTTATAATCAAAATAAACAAATCAGATATAGATAGAATACATATGCAAATCAAATACAAATAATATGTATATATATATAAATCAGATAATCAAACGGACCCCAAGATTGATGTTTGGTGCAATTTTTTCCTACGGGCGATTAGGGTGTGCAAAATAACCGACCAGACCGTAAACCCAATCGAACCGAACCGAATCGAACCATATATTTAGGTTTTTTTTTACGGTTCGGTTTACGGTACGGTTCGTCTATAGGTATTCGGTTCACAGTTCGCTTCGCGACTCCAAACCGAACCGTACCATATCAAACTAAAAAAAAAAAAAAAAAAAACTCATACACATGGGTAATTAACAAAGAGAGAAGGGGTGATTATCTGGGGAAAACTATTCAGGTTTTAAATTTATTTTCGATTGGATGTTTTGATGAATCTTTTTTAACACAACCCATCCTGATCTGATCATACATACACACACATTCTTGACGCTTTACAATTGGGTTGTCCCTCATATAACCGACGAGATTCAAGAGTGGCAATAGTGGATTGAGCATGCCGCTATGATACTAGTGGATGGAAAGGAAGGTCCTATAGACGTATGTGTCATTGAACTTGGTGGAACTATTGGTATTATGTAGCTACCTCTTTTCTTTTGTTATTAATTCCTGAATCTGTATATATGGATTTATTTATAAACTATATGTTTCATAAAAACTTCGTCTCGGATAAAAACATCCACATAAATTCTAAGCAAAGGAATTATTTAATATCTTTAGGATAATGTAGAATAATGAATTCCACTTATTTATGCTAAAGAAATTATACATTTAGGCCTTCGGCAAAAATCCTGCATATATTGGGACCAATGGCTACGTAATATAGATTGTTTTTTTAATTTATTTATCGAAATGGTGAGAATCGTTAACCGAACCGAATCGAACCTTTTTTTTTCAGTTAAAAAATTTTACGAACCAAACCATATAATTAGGTTCGGATTAAATAAGTAATCGAATCGTATTATTATGGTTTGGTTTGATTTGGTTCAGCAGGTGAACCGTATTGTGCACACCCCTACGGGTGACATCATATATAGTTGTTCAATAATCCAATCTAGAAAGCATTTTAGATAGAAATCAATTAACTTTTAAAATTTCTTTTATATTAATGTTTTAGTCGTTTAAACAGTTAAATGATGAATAGTATAAACTATAGCAAATTGAGATATGCTATATTCAAATTTATTACGATTTGAATATTAATTTAATTTATAACCTTTTATTGTATTACGAAAACGTATGCGAACGGACAGAACAACGTCACCAGTGACTTTTTTAATCGACAAAGTACTTCTGAGTTCTGACTAAAGAATTCCAAAACGTTAAGTTATTAGTTAAGTTAATTTTAAATGGTAATGACATAAGTTCGCATATTTTATTCCAGTTATGATGGCACCTAATAACTAAGGATGTTGACGAAGCCGACTTTTCGAGCGTCAAACATAATTCAAGTCAGCTGTAGCCATGGATTTTAATTTTCAACAAATCGAGACAAGCCTTTTTGGTAAGATAATAGGAAGGATATAACCACTTAAATAATAACCATCTTACAAATAAGCACATCCATGACCTGTAGTTTTTGTTGGATTGTGGATCCAATCTATATGGATGTATAACAAAAAAATCTTAAGTATATTGTATATGTTTAGAAGAAGACTTAGGAAATAAGAAGATTTGTGCAATAAAGAAGCTTGAAATAGTTTTACACTGGCCACAGGAGAGTCAAGGCCACCGGTCTTTAATGATTTTTTAGCCAACCTTGAATTGGAGAATTTTTGCCGAGAGCTGTGGTTAGGCAAGGCTAGCGTAGCTGTCGGTTGTTCGATGTAGGCTGAAAAGCCACTAGCCTTCAGACAGTGTTGAAATCCTCGAAGCTTTAAAAGATGCTGGCCTTGAGTTAATTTCATGCTAGCTTATGTACAATTCAAGCCTTTCTTTGTTGTTTCATATAAATACTTCTTATTTTATCTTAGGGTATCACTTTGCTATCTAGAAAACCTAGAGAGAGAACTCTATAGAGAGAGACTTAATCCTGTAGTTAAAATCCACTGTTATGGTGAATATTGTGATCCACTAGTATTATCTAGTAAAGAAAAACTGTATATCCCATTATCATTGATCATGGAAGAATTATTGTGCAGCGGTCCCATGGTTTTTCCCCAATTGGGTTTTTCATGTAAAATCTTGGTGTTGTTATTTTTATTCTGTAATTTCTATTTATTTTGTTGTGATCACTACAGGCAAGAGGAAAAAATCATTTTGATCGTTTCTAGGTTATTGGGGATTTTTTCTTAACAAGGGGTATCAGAGTGCCAGGTTGAGGAAAAAAATTAGGGTTTTGCAGACATGGCAAAATCATCAGGTATGATGATTAAATTGAATTCTTCAAATTATTCAATTTAGAAGTCTACGATGGAAGATCTGTTGTATTATAAGGATCTGTATTTTCCTTTAGGTGGTGATAATGTGAAGCCAATAGATAAATCTGATGCAGATTGGACAATCATGCATAGGAAAACTGTTGTTTATATCTGACAATAGGTTGATTACAATGTGTATCATCATATTGCCTAGGAAACCAGAGCTAATGTTCTATGGAATACATTGGAGTCCATGTATGAGAGGAAGACTGCCTTAAATAAAACCTCTTTGATTAAGAGAATGGTAAATCTAAAGTATAAGGATGGATTCAATATGACTGAGCACTTGATTGATTTTCAAGGCTTAATGCATCAGTTATCTGCTATGAAGCTTGTGCTTGAAGATGAGATTTAAACACTTCTATTGTTGAGTTAACTGCCTGAAAGCTGGGAGACACTTGTGGTGTCTATTAATAATTCTGCTCCAGATGGAAAGCTCATTATTGCAATGGTGTAAGACAGCTTGATGAATGAAGAAGCCATAAGAAAAGCTCTTAGCATAAGTTCCAAGACCCATGCACTTGTCATTGATAAGCCAGAAAGACATGGCTGAAGCAGGAACAGAGGCTCAAATGATAAATCTAATAGATATGATAAATCCATGGGAAGGTCTAAATCAAGAAGGAAAATATATCAAATGCTTTTATTATGCCAAGCCAGGGCATTTCAAGGAAGAATGTAAATTGTGAAAGAGAGAGTAGGGTAAAGGTAAAAGTGAAGAAAAAGATGAAGGCACTACTACTGCAACAACAGATGACGAGATTGTTATTGCTTAGGATGAGGATTATGTTAGCTTATTGGTCATGGCAGTGACTGGGTTATCGATTCTGGTGTCTCCTTTCATGTGACAACACATGGTGAATTTTTTTCATCATATATCTGGTGATTATGGCAATGTTAGGATGGGAAACAATGAAACATCTAAAATTGTAGGTATTGGAAATATTATTTTAGAGGCTAACATTGGTTACAGGCTTAATCTTAGAGATATTAGGCACGTTCCAGATATCCGCCTAAACCTTATATTTGTAGGAAACTTGATGATGAAGGTTATAATGGTCACTTTGGTGAATGAAAATGGAAGCTCACCAATGGTTTTCTCACAATAGCAAAAGGAAAGAAGAGTAATACTCTTTACTTAATGTCAGCAAAACTAAGTAAAGGAGATGTGAATTTGACAAATGATGCTTCTATGGAACTATGGCATAAGCGGCTTGGTCACATGAGTGAGAAAGAGCTCCAAATGCTTGTCAAGAAACAGCTTTTGCCTTATGTAAAAAGTACTCCTCTGAAAACTTGCACAAATTGTCTTGTTGGTAAATATGATAGGGTTGTATTTCAGAGAATTCCACCTGCTAGGAAATCTCATATATTGGATTTGGTTCACACAGATGTGTGTTATATGAAAGATAGGTTAGTAAGTGTTGCTCTTTAATTTGTCACATTTATTGGTGATCACTCTAGGAAATTGGGGAATTTTGTTTTGAAATCTAAATATCAGGTTCTAGATGTGTTTAAGTAATTCCACACTAGAGTAGAAAGAGAAATAAGAAGACAGTTGATATGTTTTCGAGCAAGTAATGGTGGTGAATATACAGGATCGTTTGAAGAATATTGCAGAGATTATGGGATTAAACTAGAGAAGACAGTTCCAAAGACCCTACAGCAGCATGGCGTTGTAGAGAGAATGAATCGTACTATCACAGAGAGAGTGAAGTGCATGTTATCTCATGCCAAGTTTTCTATATCATTTTGGGGTGAAGCTATGATGATAGCTGTTGACTTGATAAATCTATCTCCTTCTTATGCTCTGGATGGATATATCCTAGAGAAAGTCTGGATAGGCAAAGATATTTCTCATGAACACTTACTTGTTTTTTTGTTGTAAGGCATTTATGCATATTCCCAAGGATGAAAGAGTGAAACTTGATGCAAATTCAAGGCAGCACATTTTTCTAGGTTATGTACATGATGAGTATGGGTATAGATTATAGGATCCAGCTGAGAAGAAGATTGTTAGAAGTAAAGATTCGGTCTTTCTTGAAGACCAAACAATTAAAGATATTGAGAAACTAGAAAAACAAAATCCTTAGGCGAGATCTCTACAAATGTATATCCAGTGCCCTCGCTTGAAGATTCTAATGATGGGAGAGATGTGGGAGATTCAGATGAAGAGCCTATGAGCCTCATCAATAGATTGAGTTGAAGAGATCTTTAAGAGGTAGAAGACCATCAGTAAGATATAGTTTAGATGAGTATGTTATATTGATAGATGGGGGAGAGCCTGAATGTTATCAAGAGGCCATGGTACATGAGCAGAAAAGAGAATGGGTTAAAGCCATGCAAGATGAGATGAAATCCTTACGTGAGAACAAGACATATGATTTGGTGGAACTGCCTAAAGGCAAGTGACCTTTGAAGAATAAATAGGTATACAGATTGAAGACTGATGAAAATAGCTCACAACTAAGATATAAGGCAAGATTGATTGTGAAGGAGTTCAGTTAGAAGCAAGGGGTTGATTTTGATGAGATTTTCTCACCAGTGGTGAAGATGTCTTCCATTCAGGTTGTATTTAGTATTACATCTAGTTTGAACCTAGAGGTTGAACAACTAGATGTGAAGACATCATTTCTTCATAGTGACCTAGAGAAGAAATTTATATGAAGCAGCTTGAGGAATTTAAAGTCAAGGGAAACGGGCATCTTGTCTGCAAATTGAAGAAGAGCTTGTATGGGCTGAAACATGCTCCAAGAAAGTGGTATAAGAAGTTTGGCTACTTCATGATTAATTAAGATTGTACCAGCACTGCATCAGACCATTGTGTATTTATAAAGAAGTTTGCCAGTGGTGAGTTTCTCATACTCTTATTATAGGTTGATGACATGTTGATTGTTGGTCATGATGCCAAGCAGATTAAAGATCTAAATATTGCACTAAATAAGTCTTTTACAATAAAAGTCTTAGGACCTGCATGCCAAATTCTTGGTATGAGAATCATTCGTGATAAGAAGAGCAAAAAATTATGGTTATGATAGGAGAGATACCTACAAAAGGTGTTGGAGATTCAACATGGTAGACAAAGAAGACATAAAAAATGTTCCTTATGCCTCTATAGTTAGGAGTTTAATGTATGTTATGGTATGCACTAGATCAGATGTTGCTCTTGCTGATGGTGTGGTTAGCCACTATCTCTCGAATCCAGGTAAAGAGCATTGGATCCCTATTAAATGGATTCTCAAGTATCTCAATGGCACTTCCAAGTTAAGTTTGTAGTTTGGTAGGAGCAAACCTACACTAGAAGGGTTTTCAGATGTTGATATGACCGAAGATCTTGATTCTAGGAAATCTACTTTAGGTTATCCGATTACATATGTAGGGGGAGCAATGTCTTGGCATCTAAGTTGCAAAAATGTGTTGCACCATCCACCACTGGAGAAGAATATATTGCTGTGACTGAAGCCTACAAGAAAGTCTTGTAGATGAAGAGGTTTTTAAAAGAACTAGGTCAAGAGTAAGAAGACTTGAGGGTGTTTTGTGACGGCTAGAGTGCTATACATTTCAGTGAGAACCCTACATTCCATTCTAAATCTAAACACATTGATGCCAAGTGTCATTGGATTCGAGATGTATTGGAATCAAAGCTTTTAAAGCTAGAAAAGATCCATATTGATGAAATCAATTCATATATGACTAAAGCTCTACGTAAAGACAAACTTATTTGTTGCAGACAGACAACAGGTGTGATGGAGCTCCCCATATGAGTTGGAAGGGGAGTTTGTTGGTATGGATCCAAACCATATAGGTCTATAACCAAGGAAATCCTAAATATATTACATATATTTAGAAAAAGACTTGAGAAATAAGGAGATTTATGCAACAAAGGAGCTTGAAATAGCTGTACGCTGGCCACAGGAGGATAAGGCCGCCGACCTTTAACGATTTCTTAGCTAGCCTTGAATTGGAGAATTTTTGCTTAGAGTTGTGGTTGGGCAAGGTTGGCATCAAAGTTGCAGGCCGTTCGGCGTAGTATGAAAAGCTGCTAGCCTTCAGCCGACATTGAAAATGTCGAAGCTTTAAAGCTGTCGGCTTTGAGTTAATTTCATGCCAGCTTATGTACAATTCGAGCCTTCCTTTGTTGTTTCATATAAATACTTCTTATTTCGTCTTAGGGTATCACTTTACTATCTAGAAAATCTAGAGAGAGAACTCTAGATAGATAGGCTTAATCCTGTTGTTAAAATCCACCGCTATGGTGAAAATTGTGATCTACTAGTGTTATCTAGTGAAGAAAAACTGTGTATCTCATTATTATTGATAGGGAAAGAATTATTTGTGCAATAGTCCCATAGTTTTTCCAATTGGGTTTTTCCACGTAGAATCCTAGTATTGTTATTTTTATTCTATAATTTCTATTTATTTTATTGTGATCACTACAGACAAGAGGAAAAAATCATTGTAATCGTTTCTAGGTTATTGAGGATTTTTTCTTAACAGTTTGTATAATAACTAAAGATCTTGTCATATTTAAATGTTGATAATTTATTCACATGGCATGTTAGTAAAAAGTTCAATTAAAATCTCCTAAAAATGTGAATATAAAACACTATAGTGCCACAATCACCTGATTATATTATATAGAGAAATGGAATACATTATCTAGTGCCCTTTTTTTTTTCA
This sequence comes from Combretum micranthum, assembly GCA_024138025.1. Classification (NCBI taxonomy): domain Eukaryota; kingdom Viridiplantae; phylum Streptophyta; class Magnoliopsida; order Myrtales; family Combretaceae; genus Combretum; species Combretum micranthum. The sequence continues at coordinate 303,130 of JAMXBD010001499.1, forward strand.
CTTGTAACATTTTTCTATATGGAAACATAATGGATCTACAATCGAATCCCTAGTAATAATGTGTAACTAAAAATAAAAGGGAAATCTATTTTGAAACCAATTTCAATTAGGCTCCTTTAAAAAGTTTGACATTATCAATTAGTATACATACAAAACAAAACAACAAAAAAGGTATGCAGAATTACAACCCAAATGTGTCTTCTTCTTAGATATTTTGGACCTTAGCAAAATGGACAAAAGTTGATAGTAATTCCTCGCCAAAACCATTAAAGAGCCACCAAAAGAAGAAAAAGAAGAAAAGAAAAGAAAAGAAAAACATATAAATGAGAGGAGAGTGAATTGTATGATTAGATTGACAAGACGTGTAAATAAAAAGTCATAATTGTATTGCTTTCATAGATGAATAGTATGATATGTTCGATTGTATGTGAAATACTAATTTCTTGGCTTTTATAATTAATCTAGACATGCATATCATGCATTTGCATATCGAACAAGCACTGCTACATAGGGAATTATCATGGTTTGTTAGCATGCGTGTGTTTATGGGCCTTGCTTGTAGTAGCAGAAATAAATCGTTGCAAGGGAAGAACGCTTCTTTTATGAAGTCATGTTGGAAACCTTATTGTGGGCTTACTCTTAGAGTAGTGATTTTGGACTTTCTTATATATATACACATAGTTTTAAAGAATTATTTTATATATCTATAAAATCTCTTTGATGGGGAATTTTTAAATTAACCATCAATTGCATCATTTAGGTATGGATTTGTAGAGGCCTTAGGTAGGGGTGGGGGTAGGCAGTAAATACATACCATATATAATCTATCCGAACAATTATATATGTTTTTCAATTAGTTGTTGCATTTTCATATATTTGATTTAATTTACTTGATTACTTGCTTGAATGTGTCATAAGAGGTTAATTTCACCCAGTTGGTTATAGTTGACTTCCCCATAATATTTTGTTATTGTAGGACTATTCATGAGACATACCTGGTCATTGTATGTCCCAAGTTAGTATTCCATGCTTTTGGGATTGTGTAGGCAGAAGCAGTGATTGAGACTAAGATCTCCTATATTTTTAAAGGACCATGTTTATTTTTGTCCAGACTTAGTGATGAGAAATTTTATCTAGTTATATGGATCTCAGATATTACATGATACTCCTAGATATCCCTTACTACTACATTGTTCTCATATACTTTGTGATTGTCAAATGGTGCCCTTGAATAGTGAGCATGACTTATACGTGGTATTTTAAGTTGTTGAGTGACAAGGTAGTCACTTCTTAGCTTTGACATTATGTATGAAGGGGTTGTCACGAGTAGGCAAGGTTGTCAAACTTGTGACTTTACGTAGTTTCACTACAAAAAAAAAAAAAAAAAAAACCTTAGAAATAGAAATTTTGCGATGAAAAATGAGCAAAACAAGTTATATTTTTAGAAATAGAATCAATGAAGATGATTTTTGCAATGAAAATTTACATTTAAAGATAAAATTTTTGTCTCTAAAGCCCAGTTTTTTTATAATATTTTATTAGAGGGTCTACAAAATTGAAACATAGAATCCAAGCATAAAACAGTTAGTTTTTATCACCTATGTTAGATAGGTTTGAAAAACTATGGATTTGCTCACAAAAGTCGTAAAAACTTAAAATGCATAATGGATGTAAAAAAAGTAAAGAAATTAAGTTCTTTTTTCATAATAGCTCTTCCATAATATAACATACATGAAAAAAGAGCAAGTAGAGTTGATATTGAGTTCTTTCATATTATTTTGTATGAAAGAAATTATGGATCATAGGAAAAATATAACTTTTTAACTTATCTTAAATTCTTAATTATATGAATGAAATGAATGAGCTTTCTTATAAACTTTACAACTATAACGCAACTTAAATAAATTTTATAATTATAGAGTAACGGAGTTGGAAGGAGGGAGCAAAAGAGATAGAGAGAGTGTGGCATAAGGAAAATGTGTCATCCTAATAGTTGATGAGCTGGTAAAAACACAGTTGTGTTTTTTTATATTTTTGTTTATTTGCCTCAAATAGGTAAAATTGATAAACTTGGTTAAAAACATAAGATTCCACCTTGTCTACATGTAAACTCACTTGAAATCATAAGATTAAATAAAAAAATGATTCTATACATGAGTCAACTCAAAAGACCTCATAAAATCATAAATTCATGTGATCATATAGGTAAAATCGCAATTTTTACAACTATGCAAATAAAATCTCTTCAGGGCACGGCATACTGCTTTTCCTCTAACAGATTACAATCCAATTGATGCTTTACCTTTACAACATTCTCACCTTATGTTTTTAATTATATTTCATACAAACTTACGTAATAGCATCATGTTTATAATATTATGTACACGTTTAGCTTAATGAAAAGCACACCAGATAAATACATAATTATTATGTGACCATATCTAGAAGAAACTTTGTTGAATATTTAAGGCTCTAAAAAATAGAAAAGAAATATTTTTATACATAAAAAAATTCATAAACTATTTTTTATTTTACTTAAGATAGATAATAATGATTAATGAAGGCTTGTTCTATTGATTTACTCTCAAACCTCGAAACATAAAATATCATTAAAATGAGTACATTATTCCTAAACTAGTATTGAAGATAGCAAAGAAGATTAAAAGCTTGATCTTTAAATATTATATATATATATATATATGTATATAGAAGAGAAACAATAATATTTCAAGAAAAACAATAAAATGAGAAATTTCAATTGAGGTTGCGACTATAGTCTTGAGACATTATCCCATTGTTAGACAATTCATAACTTTGGTTGTTACTTTTCAATCATTGAACCTGGATATGCAAAAATAATAAATAAATAGAACAAGCTAAACGAATTATTGATACTTTGTTGTACTTTTTAAGAGAAAAGATTGAATAAATATTAATTACTAGTGATATTGGATGTATTATTTAAACTAGTTCCATTCTGTTTTACTTATTGAATTTTCCCTCTCTAAAAGAAGAGTGTAGATATATATATATATATATTTAATTGTGTGTGCATCCATGAATAGTAATAATAGCTCGCATCCAACGAATAAGATGTTAAAGATAATTGATTCAATCACTTATAGATGTTATATATGCAAGAAAGTTTAAATTTCCTATAATGTCATTACAAAATAAGGAAATTCGCCCAATAAAAAAATTTATAAATATATGAATAATAAAATAACAAAATATTAATAAATGTTTGCTTATTGACAAATATGTTATCGAAATATAATAAGATAATGAGTTACTTCCATCCATTGAAGGACCCTAAAAGTATAAATTTTAAATCAGTTACATGAAGATAATGATAACATAAGAAATTTGTGAAGGATATAATAAAATTTAATGATAAGTTTATTATACTACTACATGCTTCTAAAGGCGTGACGAATTTGGGGCACTAATTGAATTGCAGGTTGAAAGAAATGTGATTAAAAATGATGGAGATATATTAGAAGGCAAAGCATTAATTGGAAAGGAAGGTTTAGTTATGAATTGAATTGCGGTTGCGATTCAACTATCACAACATTAGTCTCCTTTCTTCTAGGATATGAAATTCTGTATCAGGAAAAATATATAAAGAGATTGAAGTTCACATTTTTCAACCTTATCATCTCCTTTTTCCAAGATAGATCTCAGCATTATTTGAATACGCATAGAGTGTATTTATTTGTTTCATAAAAAATTCCCAACAAATTTTTACTAATATCTAGTATAAAGCAACATGTGTTAATACATGCTTACTTAGAACGTTGAAATGGAGGTTACCTGGGCATTAGAAGCTTTAACACAATAACGAGTGAGGATGGGTGGCCTATTCCTCTTTTCGTTGCTCTCTCTCTCTAGTAAGTCCTCTTTATCTTTGCCTTAGGTTGAAGTTAACCCATCCTGGATGAGGTTTTTATTAAAAAGGTGCGGGTGCAATTTCATTGCTGTCTCGGCAATTTTTGAAGGGACAAGGAGGAAGATATATGTATTTTTTTTTCTCGTTTTACCACCAAACACACACTAATTTCATGGAGTTTGTTTTACATGTTTGGCTATTTTTTTTAGGGATAATGTTACAAATGATACCTAAACTTTAGTAAAATATGTAATTAAGTACGTGAAATTTAAAATTGATCAATTTAGTACCAACAAAGGTACTATTGGCATGCATAAAAAGCTTTTTCAAGTATTAAATTAATCAATTACAAATTTTAAGTACTAAATTGACCAATTTAAAGTTCAAGTTCTTAATTACATATTTTATCAAAATTCAAGTATGAAGCACCATAATCTTACCCTACTCAAAATATTGGATTTAGGAATTAAATTGGCAACTCGAGTAGTAGTCAAACTTCAACAATACTGAAAACCCTAATAACAAGATCCCTAAACCTTAATTTAGGAACCAAAAACCATAAATTTATATCAAATCCTTGCATATAATAAAATTAAAATTTCTGGAACTTTAATTTGAAATTCCATGTATACGCTGTGATCACGACATCCAAATTATTAGCAACGTAAGTTTTCACCTCCAACCATGATAGGATATATAATTGTGATGAGATACTGTATCATGTAGGAATTAGACTCGTATTGAAAAATTATTCAATACGTTTTGTGCATCGCATAACTGCCTCTCTCTCTCTCTCTATATATATATATATATGTGTATATATATACGCACCTAAGTTTACGATTGCCGCTTCCTTTTCCTTTTTCCTTTCCTTTTTTTTTCTCCTTTTAGCTCTTCCTTCTTCCTCTAGAAAGTTATGAAATTTGATCGACGAAATCCCAAAACTTCAAAAATTTATAACTCACACAATATATCTCCATTTCCAAATCCGCAAGAGATATTGTGATTCTGGTTTTGTGTTCTTCAAAACAAGAGCACAATTGATAAGGTTTAACTAGCCTCCAAATTTGAGACAAATTGAAGCATCAAGTATTCAATGAAGAAGTCGATTCAATATTCTTAAGTTTTAAATGTAAATCCTTACTTTTTACTTATTAACTTGTATTCCTTAAGCTTAGAAAAGTATTTTCTTGTATTCCATAGGTGAAAACTTTGACTTCTTAGGCCAACCTTCGAATTACTTCGGTAATTAATGATGCTACCACGTTGAGTGGGATTTCTGATGATTCTTTACTTGATTGTGTGTTATACTACTGTTGTATTATTGTTTTATGTTGTATTGATGTTAATTTTTAAGTTAAAAAGACTTTTAAGGTGTTATAAGTTGTGAAAATACCAACTAGAGATCCACAGTAGGTATAGAGCGAAAATCATTCTACATAACCCATGTACTTTGGTTATGTAAGTGTAAAAACGGAAGATTCTACACTACCCGCATACACTACCTATGTACTTTGGTTGTGTATGTGTAAAAACGGAAGATTCTACACTATCCTCATATGTTACCGGTGTACTTTGGTTGTATAAGTGTAAAAACAAAAGATTCTACACTATCCTCGTATACTACCTATGCAATTTGGTTATCTAAGTGTAAAAATGGAAGATTTCACACTACCCTTGTACACTACCCATGTACTTTGGTTGTGTAAGTGTAAAAATAGAAGATTCTATACTACCCTCATATATTACCTATGTACTTTGGATGTGTATGTGTTAAAAATGGAAGATTCTACACTGCCCTTGTATATGACCTGTATATTCTGGTTGTGTATGTGTATTTCTTTATCAACATGTATCTTTGATGCAAATAAATTCCTACACGACCCGTGTATACTACCCATATAAATTGGTTGTGTATGTTTAAAATTCAATGAGATTAAGGAAAACGGATGCCAAACTGAGGCTACTCTACCCCAAGCATAGCCATGCATAATTGGTCGTATAGAGCTTTTGGAATATGTTTCTAATATCTTCAAGCCATGTGAGCCACTTCCACTATAAGTAGCCATCGACATGAGTTGAGTAGCTTAGTTGTATATGTTATAAATTTCCTATTCTTAAGGAATTCTTACTACCACTTCAATAACCCACTTAACTCATTCTATTAACTTAATTAAGCACTTTAAGACATGGAATTAAGCCAATAGTGAGCTCGATTGGCCCATTTCTCTAAACATTGTGGTGTAAAATAAACTTACCCCCAAACGTTGTAACCTAAAATGAATTTACTCACTAAATGCTATGACCTCTTTTACACTTTTCAAAACATTGTGACCTAAAATGAACTTACCTAAAATGTTGCAACCTTTGGTGTAAGTTACCCAATTAAAATAAGGATATGCATTGCATGACATTGCATTTTATATGCTATCACCGTTTGACGATGGAATGAAAAGAAAATTTAAGTTATGGATATATCCACTTCAATTAAGTTGAGTTACCTTAGAATTGAGATTTTATGGCCTTCGTGAGGAAAAATTAAGTTAAGTTCTAGCTTTGTAGAACAAACTAAATGATATGGGGAAATCACGATTTATGAAACTATGTCAAACCATCATCTCAAGTTTAATCGTATGCCACCTCAATTTGAGCATTTAAGGCTACCGTAGGACTTGTGATAACTGAAATTAAGTTTGGATGACTTGGATGCTGACTAAACTAAGTATTCCCTAAACCATAGGTCAAGGAGGGGTTAAATTCTGGACCTTACGTCGGTTACTAGAAGACTGAATGCAATGTTTGCATTGCATATGGTTATACATGCATAGCATCTGTCTGATAACTTGTTTACTTGCTTGTTAACTAGTAATGAGGATATTGCACTCTCATGTCACTAGGCTATGGCTTTTCTCACCCCACCCATAGTGTGACATGTTGTACAGGTCCCCTAAGACAGGTTTATAACCTAGCTAGGCATTTCACTCTAGTAAGACAACTAGTTTTGGAATTCTTAGGGAGATTTTTTAAGTTCTGTGGACATATTATGTTTTTGTTTTTAAGTAATCTCAATTAAGAAGACAACTGATGTGATGATAAGATGACATCTGTAAGCCTTACTTTTGTTAAAAGTATCCGATTTGATTCCTAGGCATTGTTGTTAAGATGCTTCGTGAATGCCATTATGACTGGTATAAGCATTCGTGGTAGGTTGTCATAACTAAGGTACCCTTTGGGACGTGACATTTTTTGTTGGTATTAGAGCATGGTTTAAAACCTAGGATTAAACCTAAAAACCTTGTAGTCAATTAAGAAGATCAATATCTTAAGAAATTGATCGAAGACTTGTATAATTAGAAAACCTGACCAAATAAGTAAGAGTGGGTAGAGCTAGGAAATCATAGGAAATTCATATATGAAAACTCTATGAATGCCATTTTTGCATGCTGATAAAAGACACTTGGAATAAAAATGGGGAGAATGCAAAATGGAGGAGGACAATAGCCTGATTGCCTTTACAGTCTACCTTCAACGCATTCATCACTCATTTGACTTCTACTACTGGAACAAGACAGCTTATGAAATAATTGACGCTTGGAAAAAAGTGGTCTATTAGAGAAATGGAAGACAGAATTGGAGCAATTAAGGACTTTGAAATATGAGGTAGAGATCCCAGAGGAGATTTTGTGGCATGATTTGACTGCATGGATTATCCTATATATGCTCAACCTGAGATAGTTGGCCATATAAGTGAGACAAGATGTTATCCTAAGGGTGCATATGAGTGGAGATCATGCTATGACTGGGTGCTAAAGACACCACTAGAATCAGATCTAATGGACTCGGTGGCATAAGCTGAGATTGAATGGGATACTCAAGACCCTGAACCTGAAGTATGATTGGGTTGGAAGATTTAGAAGAGGCCGTAAGTAAGAATGAAGATCCTGAGGAGGATCCCATGCCTGATGAAATTTTTTATTTAGAGGATGCCCCTCTGAATAAGTCCACATTAGAAGAGATAGAGGCAATAGATGTAGAGTCAAAGGAGGAAGATGAGAATATATGAGAATTATGTGAGCAAGAACTAAAAGCTTTTGTAATAACTATAAATTCCTTAAGGATAGATGAAATTTTGTTGTATAGATATCATCTGTACTTCTAGCCATAAAAAGAATCAAAAAATCATATAGTAGCACAACTAAATCATGCATGTCATTTTGGAGACTTTGAAATGCAATGATTTTATGATGACTATATCTATAATTGTTGTGGTCATGCTCTGTATTTATGTTATTTTGAATTATATGAGACTGAGGTTAGATTTGAAAATAGGAGAATTACGTCTACTGAAAGGGGACAGGAAACCCCAATAGAGAATCCAACTCCAGCATCTCAAACAGGTCCATCAAATCCGAAAATACCATTATGCATTGCCTATACTATTGAGCTGAAGGGCAGCCTATCAAAGGAAAGGATAGCTAGGATGGAGAAGGCCATCCAGATGCTGGCTCAGCATATACTATGTTATTTTAGCATTTCTTTGCTGGAAGTCAGCCTCCACCCTAACAACCGCTAATACCCCTACAGGCAACAATGCCCACCTCAGCAGTGCCACAACTTGTGGTGCCAACGACCTAACCTAAGAATAATAATCAAGGGCTAATTAGAGTTGGAGTACAAAGGAATCTTTTCTTAGATTTTATTAAAGCTAATAGGTATTCATAAGGGGTAGTTGGAAAGCTAGATGATGCAGAGGATTGGTTGGCTCAGATTGAAAGGTCATACGTGGCATTTGGAGTATAAAAAAAAAAAAAAAAGGAAGGCGCCTTTTGGGATATATGCTAAAGTTTTGTGCACATACTTGATGGTATGCACGTGAAAGGATATTACCCTAACCTATTACTTGGGCTATCTTTAGAAGGGAATTTGTCAAGGAATTTTTCCCTAAGAGTTTAAGGGTGAGTGAAATAGCCATAATTCCCAAAATTTATGTTTTTTATATTTGTGTGTTAATGCACTTGAGTATGATATATGTAATTTGTGTTAGTATACGGTATATGTGTTGTGTTAATATATTGGAATATTGATATATCTTAGAGTGAACAAATATTGAGTTTATGAATTTGTAAGTGTAATAAAGTGTATGAATATTGGTTTAAAACAAGTTAAATATGCTTAATATATAATTCTAAACATAGTAGAAATTTCTTGAACAAAAATAACCTAAACTCATTTATTTTTTGCCTAAAATCAAGCCCAAACCCATGCAAAGAAAGCACATAATATGGTAGCCCCTAAAGTCAACTTTTAGGTAAGAATAAGCCTCAATTTTGATAAAAAAAATGCACTTTCCAAAATAGACCCAAAAACCATACGAATTTTCCTTCTCACTCTTACATGTTGTCTTCCCTTTATCCGCAAAACCTTGCACTCCAAGCTCATAACAAGGTCAAGACCCAAAGCCTAAGTGATTTTTAATAATATCTAAAGCTTCTTAAGGTATGTATTTAGTTGATTATATATTTACTAAGTTGTTTGAGTTTCCTTGTGAAGTGAAGTTTTATGCCATGAATTGAGTTTGATGAGTTTTGATGATTTATAAGTTGTTGTTTGTGCTTAGTAAGTGACAAGAAGTATTAAAGTAAATGGAGTTGGGAATGAGTAGGTTGGGATGGTTTTGAGTAGTTGAATTTGCAAGGTAAAAGGTTGAATGAAGAATTATGTTTGAAATGGTAAATATAGGTGTTTAATGAGTTTGAAGTGAAGATTTTGTATGTAAAAGGATGTTAGAATACATATAGGTTCGAGTTTGATGTTGGAAATGTGTTTGAAGGAAGTTTGGAAGTAAAAAATTTGACAAAAAATTTAGTGTAGACAAGACCACCTTAATGCCATCGGTGTTGGAAACTGGCGTATCCCTTGCAGTTTTTCATTTGCAAAACTTCTTCAAACCATTTCTTTAACTTATTAGTTTATGTTATGATTATTTTATGAGTTTTTATGAGTTTGCTTGATGTATAAATATTAAGTTATGATCTTGTATAGAATATATTTGAGTTCTTGACCCCAAAGCCTAAAGTTATTTGTGTTTTATATTTAGTTTAGGATTAGTAGTCTTGATATGAGTTGAAATTTCTTATAACAGTGATAGATCCTTAGTTGATCACTACCTTTGATTCTCGATTTGATTCAGGTACGCAGTAATATGCTTGATTCCTTGCCTAGGATAGGCATGATTAAATTTACCTTAATTTAAGAAAAAGTTAAGTTGTTTGAATTGATTGTCTATTATGTCGTTGAATTTGTTTCGGGGAGTGGCATCTTGCTCAGATTGGGGGCACGGTAGTTTAAGTGCTTAGGCTACTCCTATCTTTATGATAAGACTTTTATAAGTGGTAAGGCGAGTAGTTGATAGGGTTATTGGTATCGTATAATATTTATTTTTTCTTAAAGCGAAATAATATGATTTAATTCAATGTTTATGAAAACACTTGAATTAGGTGATGTCGAGCCTGGATTTTGAAAATTATCCGGTTCATTTCTCCTAACCCGATTCATATTAAACCCTAACCCATTTAACATGAATCCTCGACTAGGGGTTAAAAGAAATTTTAATTTTTGAAAAATTTTTAGAGTCGCCACCCGATATAAATCGGGAAAAAATGAAAGCCAGGATTAATGGGTCGGTTAATCCTAACTTAGCCACTAGTCTGCGAAAAGTTTGATTTAAAAATCAAATTTTTTTTAAAAAATACCAGATATCTGAGTTCGGGGGCTAACCTATTAAAACCTAAGCGGTTACCACTTTAAATTTAAAATTTAGAATTTATCCTTTTCTATACTAAAAAATTCAAACAAAACATTTATAAAACAAATATCTACAAGTTTAATCATGCATTTTTATTTTTATGTATTTTTCTTAGGATTTAAATATCAACAAACATTTGTATTTTTCCTTTTTAAAAAAAAACTTATAATATGTACAAAATGATTATTTCAAACTATCAAAACAAAATATATTTTTTTTTCTAATTTTATTGTCGCCCCGTAGGTGCCTACGTACTCGTTAATCGAGATCAGACAAAACGTAGTTCTTTTATAAAGAACTTAGTTTATTGATCAATTTTATATTTTTAAAATATTCTCACTTTAAGTTTATTAAATTTTGAATTTTTATGAAAACTAATTTTGATGATCCTATGATCTAATCAATTGAATTTTATTTCATAAAAAATATATTTTTCTAAGTCCAAAAATCATTTTTCTAAAAAAAAACCAATTTATGATAATTCATGGCTAATTTAATGCTACATGAAAATCAATTTTGATTAAACAATCCTAAATATTTTCATAGTAAATTTATGAAAACATTTTTGAACAACTTTAATTATTTTCAAAGTCAATTTATGAAAATAATTTTGAAAACTTTGAGTATTATCTTCATAGAAAATTTATGAAGATAATTTTGATAAAAACTTAATTAATATCTTATAGTAAATTTATGAAGATAAATTTTGATAAATAAAAAAATTTGATCAATATCATGATTTAAAAAAAAAAAATTTTATCTTTATTATTCAACAACAATTTTGGTTTAAAAAATCTAATTACAATTTATTATTTTCAAAATTAAATAATCATCACATATGTACAGAACATATTCAAAATATATCATAACAAAAAAAAAAACAAACATTTCATGCATCAAATATATATTTAAAGATCAATTTATATGCAAATAATATTCAAAAAATATCCAAAAATATCAAAAATTGCTAAAACATGTAAATTTATATCAAAAATAATTATTCTAATTTTTCTGGATTTTTCTGAATTTTTTGGATTTTTTACGAATTTTTATTATTTTTTATTATTTTTTCCTATTTTCTGAAATTAAATATATATAAATAACTAATAAAATATTGCGGACTAACCTGGACCGTTGGATTTTCTCGGATCAGATCTGGAGTCTGATCGGTGGACCAAATCTGACCGTCTGATCTGTTGACTCGCGATCTGGACCGTGGATCTACTGATCAAATCTGGACCGTAGGATCTGTTGATCAAATCTGGACCGTAGGATCTGCTGACTTTTGACCGACGACCGACCACCGTTGCCAATGACCGACCGGGTTGGATTCGGTTTTCGGGTCGGATCTTGGAGCTCCGTCGGACGAAGAAGACGATCACGCTACCTTTCGAGCGTTCCTCGGCGCTCCTAGTGGTTTTCGAAGGCTGCAACCTTGTCGGCCCGACGTGGATTGAGGTGCTGCGTCCGTTGGTGGTGATGGTTCACTCCCAGAACCACCAGAAGTGGCGGTTCGCGTGGTGGCCCAACGGCGGCAAGGATAAAAATTTTTTGAAAAATTTGCAGAAATTCCAAATGCAAATTCGAGCAATTCTAAACACTATAATCAATCAAAAACACTTCCTAGATGATCCTAACACTCTTTAATTGGATCGAAATCCTCTATCACTTCGAATTTGCAAATTTTGCAATTCGAACACTTTCTACTCTATTTTCAGATCTCGATCATGTAGTGTGTATTTTGCGAAATTGAATTGTGCTTTCTACTTGTTGGGTGATCCTATTTATAGATTTCGAAACAATTTGTCATTTCGAAGCTTTGTAATGGTTCAATTTTTAAATCACGAATCGTTATACTTTTTCAAATAAGAACGATTCAAAATTGGGACTCGATTCGTGATTGTTGGTTCAAATTGATCACGAATCTTATGTTTATACATCATAACTCTTCGATTAAGTGTGTTTAATTTGATCAAAGAACACAATTCGGCCAATTTTAAAATTTGAAAAATCATGTCCATTCGAATTTTTCCCAATTTTCATGTCTCAATTAATGTGCCTTTTAGGATGAAATAATACACGAATTGTGTATAGAAGTGATGTATCCCATCCCTAGTTTGTGTCTGTATAATTGATTTCGAAAAAACACAAAGATTCGTTGCTCAAATGAGGTCTCAAAGTGGATGAACCGATGTGTCTTTTGGGAAAAAAAAAATTGAACAAAAAGAGGCAAAATCTGCCTTGGGCTAGGATCGAACTCGGGTCCCTTTGCTCCTGTGTCCATGGTCTGAACCGTTAGGCCATTGGCCTGTGCCTTGGTCATATAGCTAACCCACTAATACTTAAGACTGATAAAATATATATTATATTAAGCTTAAATAATTATTTATTTTAATTTTTCTTACATATATTTTATTTACATTACTATTATTCATTTAATTATTTTATTATACATATTTTATTCTTCTATTTTTTTTTTTTTCTATTTTCTCTTTTCTCTCTTTTTTATTATACTATTATTTATTATTTTTATTATTATATTTTATATTTTTAATGAACTCAACATGACATTAATTTATACTAAACTTAAGCCTAATTTTTAATTGGGCAAAAATTGGGTGTCTATAGGTGATATTATGGATTAAGTTAAGAAAAGTTATGAAACGGCTGAAAATCCTAGAGGAAGCTACTTTTTCTTTTATGGATATATCATTTAGGAGATATAAGTCCTCAAACAACTTATATAAACCCTTTGAGCATCTAGATCGTTACTCAAGATCCCCAGATATCCTTGTTGTTTGGAGTTTGAATACTCTAGTGTTGTTTGACTAATTAAAGATTTTCGAATAACTTGATGGTTGTTACATTTGCATGTAGTTTAAGCTTGTGTGTCATTCGTATTTGCTTTCATTACTTGCATACTGGGCCTTTGGCTCATTATTTCATATTTCAGGTGTTGATGCTAGTGATGAGTTCTACACTAGTATGGGGTATGTTACCGACTTTGAGGATTTATTAGATGATTTGAAGGATTAGAGATGACCATGACCTCGATGGAACTTTTGTAATAGCATAGTTTGAAAGATATATGTAATAGCTATGATAGTTTTTGTGAAACTTATGTATTTTGTTTATGACTTGTTAATAAGCCTTTGCCTGTAATATCTATATGTATATATGTTTGTAGTGGATCTATATCTTACATATAAATATTATGTAAATGTCATGTTTTTCTAAAAAGTTTTAAGAGTTGATAGTTCTTAAAATTTGTTCTTATAATAGATTTAGGTAAACAAATATCTAAACTGATCCTGGTAAACAACCTTACATATAATACTGCAGATTATATGTGGTTGAGGATCTAGATTCACCTATTTTAAATGTGGGGTTGAGTCCAGGTCTTTACAATGAGATTAGGTGCTGATTTATTCCAGATGAAGAAGGTAAAGAAAAGTGTAGATCAATATGAGAATGAATTCATGAAATTGTTGCAATATGCACCTGATTCATACCGAGATTGTGAGGATGTAAAAACCTAATTTTTTATTAATGGACCGAAGGCTGAAGTAAGGGGACGGTTGTTAGAATTTGAGTTGTGAAGCTTTATAGACGTGGTTAACAAGAATAGAGCTATTGAGCAAGTTCAAAACCAAGTTAAGGAGACAAACCCAAGCGGAGTTTTGGATCTTAGAATCCTTTACCATCTAAAGGCCTAGCCTATAACATAGGGTATGCTAATAGAAATAAGGCTAAAATATGGAATAATAAACCGATGGTAAACAAAACTAACTATGTAAACCCAAGAAATTTATCTAAAACTAGACAAAAAAACAAATATGTATAATAATATAGTAAATGTACCATAGATATTGGATTTGGGAACCGACAAAAACCCTAATTAGAAACTTTACAATATTACGAGTTTGTTCATGATCTAAAACACTAAATAGAAGATTTTCTAGATATTAAAAGAAATCAAAGATGGGATTTCATAATCGGAATAAAAAAAAACCCAAAATTCAAGTATAAGTAGCCTTAAATTTTGAATATACTAGAAAGCTAGTAATTTATAGTATATGTAGAATAAAAACGACAAATCAAAGGCAAACTGTTATGATTATAAATACACAATAAAAACTGTAAAACAGACACATAACTATCAATCCAACTCCAAATAAAAATATAGATTACACCATAATTTTAGTTAGAAAATTTAGAGTCCATGTAAACCCCTAATTTTTAAGGTAATATTGAGTTCAAATCCTAAACTAGAAAGTCAACCGAAAACCCTAATCAATGAATTCCTAGGAAATCCTAGCAGTTTAAATCCAGGAATCTCGTGTTCTTAAACCAAGAAGTCGAAATATGAGCGAAGAGTGTAGAATTGTTCATAATAATATTAGGATGCTTAAAAATATCATATTAGTAAATTTTCGACCAATTTCGAACTCGAACAGATACAGACTTTGAAAAGCGTATCCTGAGGCTCGAGATATTAAAAATATGTTATTAGTTCCATTAGATCCATAATTTTATAAGATTTCCAAATATATCAGTTATATAATATTTTGGGTTATAAAAGTTACAGTTATAGCCTTTTATCGTATTTTCTTTACTACCAGTACATTAATTATCTAATCTACTTTTTGATTTCTAATCACACCATTCATCAAGTACAACCACCCATAACTTATTCTTATATCCTTACAACCTATTCTTACAATATTTCATCATTTTCCTTATATTTACTTTTTCAATACAACTTTTACTTCTTAAATTACTTATTTAAATTTGAAGCTTACACAACACAAAACAAAACATCTCCCTCTCTCTCCAATTTTATTTTATTTTTTCTTTTATTTAATTAAAGCAAACCCTAATCTCATTCCCTATATAAACCCCTTTATGCCTTCATCATTCATTTTCTTTCTTTCTTCATTTTCACTTCTAGAAAAATTTTTCAAAACTCTCTCTTCTCTCCCCTCATTGTCGTGACCCTGCCATACACACACACTGTAAACCCCCGAATTTTTTGAGAATGGTTTTGGAATACCGAATTGAAACCCTAAAGAATGACCAAAGTTGAAATCGAACCTTAAACAATTTCGATCACGGGATTTTATAAGAGAAGATTCATCAATCATTCGTCACAAAATCCGAGCATGAGAAAATCCATCTATCCCATCCCTGAGGTAAACCCCTTAATTTCTAGGGTAAGTTGGATTAAACCCTAACCTAAGTCAAACAGAGTTTCAAAAGTTAACAAAGATTAAGACAATCAAACAATTTCAACTCCCACAATCCCACGCTCTCAAACCCTAAAAAATGAAATTGAGTTAATGGCTTATAAGAGTTCATAATAATATAGGGTAGTATAAAAATATCAGATTCACAATTTTCTAGTATCTTTTGGATCAGAATGGGATCAGTTTTCAAAAACCGTACCCCGGTGCATCGGATAGTGAAAATATTCTAACAATACCATTAGACTCGTAAAAATACAAGGATTTCAAAAATATCAGTTTCACAATTTTTCGATAACTAAAAATATCATATATAGCGTTTATACATATTTTTATTACTATTGGTATTTTACTTGTCCAGTCTACTATTCATAACAATATTCCTACTATTCATTACTATTTCACCATCTCTACTTTTTCTTACTACCTACATACCTATTTTCTTACTTTTTATCTTTCCAATACATCTTATATCAAATCATATCTTACATATTAATTATTTTCTTACAAAATACAAACAAAATAAACTCACTCTCTCTCCTTTCCTCCTATGGCCGGCGCCAATCCTCCCTCTCTCCCTCCCATTTATTTTCTTTTTTAATTATTTTATCACATCTAATTATCACTCCAAAAATTCTATAAATACCCCATTCCTCTTTCATTCTTTCACACATCATTTTACATAACAAAACTTAATTCTCTCTCAAAACCTCTCTTCAACCATTCCCTCTCAAAACACTCTCTACCAATTACTACTCTTCAAGAAAAGTAACAAAAACACTATCCATTCATCTCTTTTCAAATCTTCCATTAAACCTTAGGTAAAATCTTACCTATATCTCTTTATCATGTTCATAAAACTTAGCATGAGCTTAGTGTATATTTCTTCAACTCATGAGAGTTAAGGAAGTAACAATATGTTCATGTTTTGTTTTTGTTCATGTTTATACTTTACATTATGTTATTATGTTGTCATTATTGTTATTATTATTTTTTCTCTAATCTAACTTCTATATAGTGTTATGTATATTATGTATATATATTTTTGGAGAATATAAGCTCACTTGTTATTTATCTCTTTATTCATGCTTTGCAATTTATTTATTTACTTGTTTTATGCAATTTATTAAGACTAGTCTTTCTAGTATTAGACATGTCCATATCAAGTCAAAATGATTTTTCTTTTCTTTTCTTTTGGGACTAGTCTATTCTTAGTCCCGGGTTGCATTGATGAAGCTATGGCTCCTAATACATGATCGGGATACCTTAATGAAGCTAAGGTTCTCGATGCTTGACCATATTATTACGTTTATTTGCTTATGACTATTTCTGTCTATTATGTATTATTCTTATTTTTTTTCATTGCTACATAATCATATTCATGCATGATTAGAATGTTGTTGTCTTAAATAAAAATAAAAATGGGTTCTTTCTTAAACAAAGGAAAAGTGAACAAGATTTCTTAACAAAGGATTTTTCAACAAAAAGTTTAAGTATTGTTTTTAATAAATTCTTTTCAAAAGCTTAAGTAAGTTAATCATAGGTTTTAAAGTATTAATGCCTAAAATTTCTTCAAATGAAAGAATCTCATTTCTTTTATAAATGAAAACCAAATACTCCATAAAGATAGAATTTTTAGCATTGAACTTAAGATTTTAACTCAACCATATCTTTTATAAAATTTAAATAGGTAGAGTTCGAAAATCACATACTAAGAAAGTTTCTTCAAAACTTAACTTTTATATGTTGTTATTCTCTTTTCAAAATTAAAATAAAATTTTGCTAAGATCTAATATTGACGATTCTTTATTAAGAAAGCTTTTCCCATAAACTTATCTAAAAGAATTATTCCACCACTTGATAAATATTAAGAATAAAACAAGTTTTTCCAATCAAGGTAAAATCAACTCACTATTTTAAAAACCAACTTAGAAAAATAAAATTTGCCAAGAAAGTAAAGTTTTAAAGATAAACTAATTTTCTACAGAAGAAAAAGAATATGAAAATGAGAAGAAAACATACATTTAACACAACTCCAAATATTTGACCACACCAAAAAATTAAGAAATATTTTGAAAAGCTTATTTTCAATCACTAGAAATAAAGTTGGTAAATAACTTAAATAACCCAATTTTCAGAATTAATTTTCTTTTGAAAAGTGAGAAAATGAAATTATAATAGGAAAATACTTACTCATAACAACCGAAGTAGATTTTAGTTTTCCTTCTAACAATTCAAAAAGGAGAAATTTTCAAAAGTTTTATCTTTTAAAACCCTTAAAGACAAATTGTTTATGAAATATCAATATTGAGACAACACTACAAAAATCATGCATACAATATGAGTGTATATATACGTTCAAAGGATTTTTCAACTATATATATCTATATATTTTGCTTAAGGATTTTTGAGTAAAGAGAAGTTTGGAAAAAAAATCATATTTTGTGAACTATAAATTCGTAACTATTCTGTACCATAGTATTTTGCAATCCATATGGCTTTTTATGATAAAAATAACCTAGAAATGGTTAGATCTTTTCCAATAGGTAGAAAACGGCATATTATATGCATAATTCCTAGTTAAAATGACCAAGTTATGGTCATTTTAAGTTGGAATTATCCTCTATACGAATTTTAACGATCTAATGACATAGTTTTTGATAAGTACTATAGAATCAAGAAGAAATACTCATTATGGGTATTCTTCTTGATTAGGTGATCCCGAGGAGGAGTGTTTATACCCAGAGGATTATTTTGATTAGGGGAATTATCGATCGACTCATCCATAAGAAAAAGTGTCATCATGGCCAAGTGAGTTTATTCCCTACCTTTTACGTACTTGTATGTGCTTGTAGCTAGAGGTACTAAAAGTAGGAAAAGATGAAAATGAATTATGTATGACAATATTGGTTGAAAGAATGCTAAGTATATCAAGACATGAATCGTTGTTAATTAAATTGTGTTTTACTATTATTATGTTGGAATGTGTGCAAACTCTGTGATCACCTTTAAATTACTTTAATCATATATTATGAGTTATATTAATTGATTCATGCATATCACGTAGTTAGTTTCATTTCATGAGCTACTATACTCGATGGGACAAGAGTATAGTAGTCGGGTTTGTAGGAGCCATAAATCTGCAAGATAGATGAAAAGGAGCCAGAAAGAACTATTTCAAGATGGGCGAGTAGAAGCCTAAAATAAACTACATAAGTTAGATTTTAAAGATAGGTTTTAAAGTGCCTGAAACACCTAACCTCTGAATGGAAGGGTAAATCCATTCAAAACATATGATTTCTAGTAGATCATATGTATTGCTTGATCACTTGCTTGATCCATTCATATGCTTGTTTAAGAACTTGTTTGAAATTATTGATACGAGTACATTGATTCAAGAATATTCTCACTAAGCTAGTTATGCTTATACTCTGATAGACTTTTGTTGTAATAGGACCAATATCTTTTATGTTCGAGGACTTCATATACTCGAGTGGGATTATGTTTTGGGGAGCTTTTAGAAATCTTTTGAAGATTTTAGACTAGATATCCTTTAATATCCTTTGGATTTAGAATTAATTCCTTGTGTAAAAGACTAAGGTGATATTATGATTGTTTAGAGATTTATGGGGGAAAGCCCCTAAGATGATGTAAGGATTATATTCTTATAATGTTGAAACAAGATGGTCATCTATAATTCTTGTATGCTGTATTTACTATCTCGAACTATGCATCCACCGGTGTCTCCTATTGTTGTGATAGGCGCTTTACATATGGTGTTGAAACTTTCGCATGACTTCGGGAAGTCATTCTTAAGCTTTAATACCGTATGTGACGGACTGCCATGTCTAGGGTATCCTTTGGGGCATGACGCACACACTATATTCTTCTTCAAGTTTCTTGTTTCAAACACTAAATAGATAATAGATCTACACCTTACCACCTTAAAAACATATAATGACAAGATCATACATGTGTGATTTCACTCAAAATCCCCTTGAGCTTAATGCTAGGGAGGTGGAAACACTTAAACATGAGATTCTTGCCATCACAATGTTATAGATCTTGTTTCTAAGTTGTTTTTGCTATTATTATGCTTTGTTTTTTAGTAATGTTGTTATTATTAATGTTTTGTGTATGCATTCATCATTTAACCATAACCACATAATGATCATAGTGCATTTGCATTTATGACTAGTATAATAAACTAGATCTAGTTATTTTGAGTTCATCAATGCCTTAGGTTTTTGTTTTATGTACATAAAGAACTTGTAGTAGCATGTTAATAGTGGGAAAGTGTTAGAAAGCTTGAGATCTATTTTAGTTCCAACAAAAATAATTTTTGGAAATTCGGATCTAAAATGAACCATATTTGGAAAAGCTATTTTTCAACTTCAAAATGAGTATTTTATATTAAAAATGAAAGGTTTATGGAATAGGTATCATAAATGAGGTTTTGATGAGTAAAGCTTAGATCTACTTAGGCATATTTTTCAAAACGACAAAAGTTTACAAAAGTCATGTTAACATTATGTTTCAATCCCAACAATAAACCTAAAATTCATAATAAGGAAAGCTTGATGTGTGAACACCTATTTTTCAACCCTAAAACAAGATTTTTATTAAAGAAATGGAGGCCTTAAGGAGTAGGTTTGATTAGGAGTCAGTTTTAGAAAGATTAAATGAGTTTTACAAAGAAATAATCTCAAATATAAATTTCAAAATTCGGATTTAATAATGACCTCCATTTAAACACCTATTTCCAAATGCCAAAATGAGGATTTCAATGAAAAAATAGAAGTCCTAGGGAATACATGTAATAAAGACCTAATTTTGACAAGGATAAATGAAATTTACTAAAGTATAATCCTAAAACAAGGAAATGTTTCAAAGGATAGATTAAATAATGTTTTCATTCCTTAAAAATCATGTACAAATTCATAACTAGGTAAACTCCCTATGTGAATATCTATTTTTCAACTCCAAAATGAAGAATTTTATTAAAATAATGGAGATGTTAGGCATATAGGTTATTAATGTTGAGTTATGATGAAGGTATGTGTGATTTTGCAAAGAGTAAAACTAGTTTTCTAAAATTTAGTAATTTCTAAAGTTTACAAAGCAACGGTTTTCTAAAAGAATTCTTCATATCATATATCATTGAGGATGTACATATAGATAGCTTATCTCATGACATTCATGATAGCAACTTGTAGGTAATGCATGTATATATAATTCACTTGGTAGAAACAAAGTTAGGAAAATAGTGTCTTATACGTCCCATAAAGCATTGTATAAGTACATGAAGAAATAGATTTACCAACACCTATGAATCATGTATGATATTAAGTTACATATATGCATATAAAAGAGGCTTTCAAGATATAATGATAGCTAAGTATCTGAAATAGCTATGAATTTCTTAATTTATATACTAATGTGTTATTGAAATGAGTATATATATATATATATGTATTATGTGCATGGATAATATAATTAGATATGTATTAAATATGTGTTATTTTTTATGTGGGTAGTATAATGAAATTAATATTATTGTATTATATGTATTAATGTGTGTATAATGTAATAAATAAGTGTGTTTTTGTAAATTAATATGTATGTGTTATGTTTAGAATTTAATAAAATTACTTGTGAATTGTTTAAAGAATAATGATAGAATTTTTAGCAAAATTAAAGTCCACTTTTTAAGCTTAAATCAAACTCAAATGCATTTCAAATTAAACCAAATTAACCTTAGGTCAAATATACCCCTAAAGTCAAATTTTGGATTAGTATTGACTTCATTTTGGATAAAATTTGGACCCTTTTGGCAGCTCTAATCCTCCCATACGAATTTTCTTTTCTTTTCTTTTCTTTCTTCCTTTTATCTCAAAACCCTAACCCCCTTAAGCCAAAAATTTATTTACAAGCTTTTGGATTCAAACAACACTCTAGGGCAAGACTTGATCATGTAAGTTAAATGTAAGCTTATCTTTTTATTTTATGTTCTATCTTGTACTTGTTAGTAAAGCTTAGAAAAAAATGAAGTTTATGTACTAAATGGTGTTAGATTGATTTTGTGCATGGATGGTAGTTTAAATATGATTACTTAGCTAGTGGAGTTGTAGTGTTATATCTTATATGAATGTTGACATGTGAGGATGAGTGTATTGAGAAGATTGAAGGATTGGGTAGTTGAAGTGTGATTGGTGTTTTGATGATTAGAAATAGAATTTATGCTGTTAGGATAGTGTTTAAAACATATAACAAGCTTTGGAAAGTTTAGATTAAGTTTGGAGAAATTTTGAAGTGAATAAATTTTGTAATAAAACAGGGGAAACAAAAACATTTTTCGTATAGACTTAAATTTGAGTATATGCCGGCATCTAGTACTTCAACGCTGCCGGCGTAGAGGCGGTGTTGGAAGTGAATAGAATCAATTTTCATAAGCCGCTTAAACGCTGTCGGCTTTCACTGGAAAAGTCTGGCGGTGTTTATCTTTTAAAATGTACGCCGGCTATTAGGGTTCCAACGCCGCCGGCTTAGGGGCAGTGTGGAATGAGAACAGAATCATAATTTTTAATGCCAAGATTAAAGCCGCTGCTGTAAGATCCAAGGCTGCCAGCATACATGGATACGCTGCCAATGTTGGGGGTATTCATAGGCGTGGACCAACCCCTGTACCTCTAAGAAATTTTTAGAAATTTGGAGTTGCATTCTACACCGGCTCAAAGCCGCCGACGTAGAATGATGGCTGCCGGCGTATCCTTGAACGCTGCCAGTGTTAGCAGTGTTGAACTATAATGTATTGTACACTGGTTCAAAGCCGTCGGCTTTCATTTTTCAAAACTTTCTTCAAAATTTACCAAAGCTTGGAATATGATCCATTAAATATTTGTTAAGTGTTCTATGATATAATAGGATGTTTAATTGCTTTATTATGACCTTGTATTAATTTATTTAAATTTCTTTGATTAATTGTATTTTCAACTAGTTAATTAGTGCTTAAGCTAAGTGTGAAATTTAATATTGTCTTAAACAGTGATAGATCCTCGCTCGGCTTACCCCATTAGTTCCCGAGCTATCTCATGTACGCAGTAACTTACTTGTTTCTTTGCTAGGTAGGCATCAAATCAAATTACTTTAAATTAAGAAAATTTTATTAATTGATGAGTGTTGATTGTCCTTGTCTGCCATTGAATCTGGTTCGGAGAGCGGCACCCTGCTCAGATTGAGGGCAGGGTATTTTCCCGTTAATGGATAGAATTTTTTAAGAGATATGAGTATCCGAGCTACTCATATCAACCCCCTGAGCGTCGTAATACATTACTCAAGATCCCCTAATATTACGAGCTATGCCGGAAAGTGGGGCTACCTAGTCTGTATGAACAGTAGGGACCACTCAGGGAGGCGGACGTAATACTAGATCCCTGTTGTCCGGAGTTTGAATACTCCTATGTTGTTTTACTAACTAAAGACTTAACAATAAATAATTGATTGTTGCATAATGCATTTAGTCTAAGAATATGTGACACACTTTGCATTTGTATTCGTTACTTGTGTACTATGCCTTTGGCTCATATTTTATCCATTTCAGGTGATGACTCCGATGAGTTTATGCGAGTATAGGGTATGGAACCGACTTTGAAGATTTTCTTGATGATTTGGAGGATTAGAGTTAACCATGGACTCAATGGAACCCTATAATTGTAATAGACTAGATGTGTTTTCTTTTGTTGATAATGTAACTGAAGTTTTAGTTTGGGTTGTGTTTTGAAAATTTCGTTAAGGCTTGTAAGGAGCCTTTGGATGTAATATATATATGTACTTAGTTATGTAGGACTTAAGTTGCTTCTATTGCAAAATATGTTGGTAGTGAAGTAGTGTAATTTTGTTTAAGGTTTAGAAAAATTATGATTTCTATTATATTATCTATATGGACTTAGATAAACAATTCCTCAAACAATTCTTTTAGACAACCTTACATATAACCTTATAGGTTATATGTGGTTGGAGAACTGTTATCGCCTATTTTAAATACAGGAGTGATAACGGGTCCTTATAGTATCTATCAAGACTTTGGAATGATGCTTGGATTGAATTTAGAAATTGATTTATAGGTTGAGAATTTCATATAGCATTATGTACCTTATTGTTCATAGACCAAAAGACCTTGTTTGATGGAAATAACTTTATAAATAGATAGCTCTGGTCGAGTAGGTAGTAATCGGTATATAATATGTGAAATTCCGAGTTAAAATGATCAAGTTATGGTCATTTTAACTTAGAATTTCCTCTTAGACGAACTTGTTAGAATAGAATTTATAAGTTCTTTTAAACTTCATAGAAATACTCATTGGAGTTATTTCTTTTGATTAGGAGAATTAGGAGACAGACTAGACCTTCCCGAGGACTATTACGATTAAATGGATTTTCGCACCATGGCAAAGTGAGTTCACTATCTTTAAATTATATGCCCATGATTGTGCTTGTAATGATAGTGGCATTAGAGTTATGACAAGATAAAAATTTGGAATGTGCATGTGAGTTCTATTTGGTTGAATTGATGATAAGAATATCAAGATGGGAAGTGTTAAAATACTTGTATGATGTAGCATAGATTTGAGGTGTCTGCAATATCTATGATCGCCTATAATCCACTTAAGTAATACACCATGATCTTATAATTAAATTGACCATGCATTCCATATGTTGAGTCACATTGCATTGTTATTATACCTTTGTGGGAAGAAGGCATAATAGCTGGGCAATGAGTGGGCCTGTAAAGTCGAATGTTGGCATAATGGCCTGAATTAAAATGGAAGTGGTGTAGGCACTTGTATCAACTATGAAATTAGTGAGTGGGTAGGCACCTGAATCAACCACAATATAAATGAGAAAAATTGAAATCTATAGTCGTATGGGCCTGAAACACCTAAACCCGAATGGAGGGCATAAATCCATTCAACATCGGACTCTTGGAAATTCTTATTTATTATATGCTCACGTGCTTGTGCATTTCATATGATTGATGATATAACTTGTTTGCCCTATTGTATAATGAAGTATTTAATTTGGAAGTGAAACTTACTACGCTCGTAAGCTTATACCCCTATAGTTTCTTGTTGTAGTATGATTATTTATGGCTATCTCCGAGAGGCCACTTTCCGCAGGTATATCTTTTGGAATTTAAGGAGCTTTTTGAAGAAGTCGGGACGTAGATGTTAGGCATAGACTTTTTTTTTTTTTAAATCTCCTTAATTATATATATATATATATGTTGATATAAGAGACTCTTGAGGACCTAAAGACTCTTAATATTTTGACGGGTGTATACTGCTTAGATCTTTGTAATAGATTAATATTGGTTATAACTGTTATGATTTATATTCTTATCGCTATGTATGTCTTCTTAAGTTATTTTGATTCAAAGTACGGTCTCCTATATGTTGAACGTGAGCCTTACACCCAATGTCTAAACTCATGAAGTGACTAAGGTTGTTATACTTGAGTTTGAATATTAAGTGTGGCGGACTGTCGCGTTTAAGGCATCCTTTGGGGCATGACAGTTTAAGTTAGTATCAAAGCATGGTTAAGAGTCTACAATCATAGCTTTAATTAATAAAATTAAGGATAAATAGAAAGGAAGACTAAGATAAGGTAAAAATAAAAAATAAGGAAGACTTAGATAAGAATAACATCGGTAGCATGGATTTTATAATTCTAATCCTTTCCTCTTTTGTTAATAGCTTACTCTTGGTGTAGCCCACATAGCGGTAAGGCAAATACGTAAGCAAGCCGATGAGTCTTTGGTCGAATATTGTTTAAGAATTAGGGTCTTATGCGAAAAATTTGCTTTAGTTGTCCTCCCTAGGTCGATCCGAGAAATGTTTAATTTGTGGAAATGAGGTTTGATGAACACTGAAGGGGATAAGGTCATGAACAACATAGAATACTGCCCTATAAGGAGGAAATGTTGGATGGAGCTTGAAGTGATTTATGCACTAAAGAGGATGGATGTTTATAAGTTAGGGCAACCCATATTGGAAGAAGCTACCTTTGTGTTAAGGAATGAAGGAAAGCCGACATTTCTCGATTTTCAAACATGGAACCCAATTGGATATCTGTTTATTTATGCTCATGACTTGTTGGGGGATCACACTGATTGGCTTCGAGCAGATTCTCAAAGTCACTTCTTTTGGAGGGGAGTGTACGAGGAGATGCTACCCCCACCAGCTAATATAGCCTAGCCACCTCCACCAAGTCAAATCGGTTACCAACCCCATGAGGAAGAAGCAGATGAGATAGAGGATGAAGTTGTTACCCCATCTGAGGAAAATGAGGACAAAGAAGGAGAAGAAGTAGCTTACAACAAGAGAATGTAAGGATTGAAGGAAGCAAGACTCATGTTTTGACTCGCAAGTCCAAGCTGAATTTTGTACTTGCGACCATGAAAGATAGGTCATAGTATCTTTTGTTGTTTTCGGGATGTTGCTTATGGTTGTTGCTTTGTTATGATGTTTTGAATTATTATGCATTGCTTTCAAATTCAATGTAAAGGTTATTGTACCTGCAGTTTGAAGTTTCAATGAAAATTATGTTGTTTTTTATGAAATTGAGATTTCTTTATTTAAGTTTCTTAAATTATACTTTGCATTTATATTACTCGCTTGTACAAGAATTTCTGACGTTATTTTAAATGTTAATAATGTTATTAGAATACTGCTTAACTAAGTTAAATAAAACGTAAAACAGTCATGGTAGAGGAAGGAGACAATAGGAACAAAGTGCATCTAACGAACCAAATGTGGAAGGGGAACAACAAGTGCCACTACCGCCAAACCCGCCAATAGCCGATGCTCAAGCAGCTTTGCAAGCAACTTTAGGGCAACTGGCATAAAGTACTCGAGGTCATTCAACAAACTATGCCAGCTCCTGCTCCTGTTCCTACTCCTGCTCTACCATCCTCATCACAACATCCTCAGCACAACAGGCATTTATAGCTATGCCAATGCATGAAAACGCGCAATCCCACACTGTACCCTTACTTCCACCACCACCACTAAGGCCGTACAAGAGCTCCTTACCCGAGTTCATAAGGAGTAACAGATACTTTGAGGGAGCCTTTAGAAAACCAGATGAGGCTGATGATTGGTTGGCCCAATTAGAGTGGTCATTTAATGCTTTTGAAGTGCCCCCATCACGTAAGAGTTAATTATGGCACTTACCTGCTAAGACTGAATGAAAGAGTATAGTGGGAATCCAAGAGGAGGCAGCTTATGCCACTTGCTACATGGGAGATGTTCCGTTACAAGTTCCTTGAGAATTACTTCCCTGGAAGCCTCCAGGTACAGTACAGTGTGGATTTTCTGCACATTTTACAAAGGGGCCACACGGTGAAACAATATGCAACCGAGTTCAATAGGCTACTCCAGTATGCCCCAGACTCGTGTAAATACAGTAAGAAACTAAAGAGACAAGTTTTTTGAATGGTTTGGATGAGGATATGAAGGTGAGACTTGAGGAGTTCGACATTAAGACTTTTAGGGAATTGGTTGAGAGAGCCCGGATTTTTGAAGGGGCCAAGAAGAGAAGGACAAAGACCATGGATAGGACACTCTCTGTGTTTGGAAGAAAGTTTCATGGGGGGTCGAGTTCAAGGTATCCCTAAAAAAGGTTCAAGCTACTCTACAGCTTCAAAGGCAATACAAGCGGGGGAAATAAAGGAAAGAACGTACCTAAAATCGTAAGTTGCTGGAAGTGCAAGGGAGAGCACGACCCTAAGAGGTGTCCGCAATTGAGAGACAAGTACCATTTCTATATGGAGGCAAGTCACAAGATCTTTGTGTGCCCGAAGAAAGCTACCACTACTTATTTTGTTTGCAAACAAGTTGGACACTTTGCCAATGAGTGCCCATAAAGGATGGGTGCCTTAGCAGGACATTTGGAGGATCATCCTCAACAAGGCCTAGGAATGGGAATAGTGGAAACCCTGGATCAGCTATACATGGCATGAGGATATATAATCTGGAGGGACAATGGGTTTGTGAGGAAGTTGAGGACGAAGGCTGTGAATTGGTTACCCTTGAGGAAGATGACGGACAAGATTTTGGACTCATGACAGGTTAGTCTTCCAACCGTTGTTTCTGTTTTTCAATTGATTATGATTTGCTTAGGATCCAAGAACTAGAAGGAAAAACAAGTGTAGTAATATAAGATGAAGTTAGGAGAATGGGCTGGAATGGTTTAGGATAGTATTTAGCCATGTTCAATACAGGACGCATATTAGTAGATAAGATGACTGCTTACACCTTGTTCGACACTAGAGCCACATACTCATTTATCACTACCAGCTTGGCGAGACAAGTTGGATTACCAATAGCCACTGCCACCTCCGGCTTTCGTGTCAAGACTCCAACTGGAAGTGTGGTGACGACCAGTGAAGTGTTGAAATATTGCCCAATAGTGATTCAAGGACATCACATGAGGTATGATTTGATTGTTTTGGAAATGAGTAAATATGAAGTGATTTTGGTTATGAGTTGGTTGACCTTCGCTAAAGCTGTTGTAGATTGTAGAAGGAAGAAAGTCGAGTTTAAGGCCTTGGACGGGAAGGATGTTGAATTTAAGGGAGAAACAACGATTTCAAGAGGAACTAACTTAAGTTCGTTCGAACTACTTATAGATGGGGAAGTTGAGACTAAAAGGGAAAATTCCTTTGGTGCAATGGAGAAGGAGGAAGAATTGCTCCGAGTTGAGGATATAGTAGTTGTTAATGAGTTTCCAGATGTTTTCCCAAATGAGCTACTAGGAATACCCTCGAAGCGAGGATCGACTTTGAGATGGATTTGGCACCGAACATGGAATCGATATCTAAGGTGTCTTACCGCATGGCTCCGGTTGAGTTAAAGGAGTTAAAGAAACAATTACAAGAACTTTTGGATCAAGGATTTGCAAAGCCAAGTGTGTCACCATGGGGTGCACCGGTTCTGTTTGATAAGAAGAAAGATGGATCAATGAGGTTATGTGTGGACTACCAAGAGCTAAACAAAGTCACGATCAAGAACAAGTATCCGCTCCCTAGGATTGACGATCTTTTCGACCAACTATAAGGAGCAAGTATGTTTTCAGGGATTGATCTTCGATCGGGATACTATCAGCTGAGAGTCAAGTCGGAAGATGTACCTAAGATGGCTTTCCAGACTCGATATGGACATTATGAGTTCTTGGTGATGTCTTTTGGGTTAACAAATACTCCTGCTGCATTTATGGATCTGATGAACTGAGTATATAAGCCCTTATTGGATAAGTGTTATAGTTTTTATTGATGATATCCTTATCTACTCGAAAATGTGTAAGCAACATGAGGAACACCTGCACATGGAATTACAAACCTTGAGGGAACACAAGTTATATACCAAGTTTTCCAAGCGTGACTTTTGGTTGGATAGGATTTCATTTTTGGGACATGTGGTATCAGGAAAGGGTATATCTGTGGACCTTGAGAAGATAAACACCATAATGGACTAGAAGCCACCCAAGACAGTAACAAAGGTTAGAAGCTTTTTGGGTATGGCCGGATCTTATAGGAAGTTTGTTAAGGATTTTTCCAAGATAGCTAAGCCCTTGACTCAACTAAGCCAAAAGAACAAAAAGTTTATATGGATAGAAAAGAGAGACCAAACTTTTCAAGAACTTAAGCAAAGACTTGTTTCCGCTCTAATCTTGGTTCTACCGAATCCCAATAAGCCCTACACAGTTCATAGCGATGCATCGAGAAATGGTCTCGGATGTGTACTCATGCAAGATGGGAAAGTGATCACCTACACTTCAAGATAGCTAAGGCCACATGAACAAAATTACCCTACACATGATTTGGAACTAGCCGCAGTGGTGTTCGCATTAAAGATATGGCGGCATTACTTTTATAGGCGAAGGTGTGAGATCTACACCGATCACAAGAGCCTTAAGTATTTTTTTCACACAAAAGGAGTTGAACATGAGATTGAGGAGATGGCTCTAGTTAATCAAGGATTATGATTTGGGGATTAATTACTAGCCGGGTAGAGTAAATGTGGTTACCAATGCCTTAAGTCGTAAGAATCACGAAGAAGTTGCAGCCTTCCTCATCGATCAAAAGGAATTAATGAGGGAGTTTGAAAGGCTAAACATTGAGTTCATGGGGAAGATACTGAGGTGGAGATAGCAAATTTAGTGATGGAACCCACTTTAGTGGAAAGAATCAAGGAGGCTCAGTGTTACGATGAGATAATACAAAGAATAAAGAAGGAGATTCAAGAAGGAAAATACATTGACTTCACCATGGATGACGAAGATGTAATAAGGATGAAGGGATGACTTTGTGTACCAAGTGATGAGGAGATATGGAAGGAGATTATGAGTGAAGTTCACAATTCTGGGTATACGGTACACATGGAAGGAACGAAAATGCATCAAGATCTCAAAAGACATTATTGGTGGAATGGGATGAAACGGGATGTAGCCGAATTCATGTTGAAGTTTTCGATTTGAGAGCAAGTGAAAGTAGAGCATCAAAGGCCGGGAGGATTGCTGAAACCCCTGCTAATATCGGAATGGAAGTGGGATCATATTTCCATGGATTTTGTGTGTGTTGTTTTCCAAAAACACCAATGAGGCATGATGTTATATGGGTTATAGTAGATCGGTTAACCAAATCTGCACACTTCCTACCAATATGTATGACTTATTTTATAGATAAATTTCTACATTAAGGAAATCGTTCGTCTACATGGGGTACCAGCTGGGATTGTATCAGATCGAGATCCAAGGTTTGTGTCTAAATTCTGGGGGAGCATGTAAAAGCATATGGGAACTAAGTTGTACTTTAGCACGACATATTATCCTCAGACCGATGGATAGTCTGAGCAAACCATACAAACCTTAGAAGATATGCTTCAAGCATGTGTGATGGAGTTTAAAGGAAGTGGGGAAGCACACTTACCCTTAATGGAGTTTGCTTACAACAACAGTTATCACTCAAAAATTAAGATGCCACCCTATGAAGCTTTATATGGACGAAAGTGCAGATCCTCGTTATTTTAGGATGGTGTGGAGAAATTGGCTCTTGGACCAGATCTTATTCAAGATGCTGCCGATATGGTACGAGTTATCGAACAACGAATGAAGGAGGCTCAAGATCGACAAAAGAGTTGGGTGGATCTAAAAAGGAGAGTTCTTGAGTTCCAGATAAGAGATCATGTATACTTAAAGGTAAATTCTATCAAGAGTATTCATTGAATCCGCTCGCAAGGAAAGTTAAGCCCCCGGTATATTAGTCCATTTGAAGTACTTGAACGAGCTGGAGAGTTGGCGTATCGCCTTGCTTGACCACCAAATCTGTCTGGAGTACACAATGTTTTTCATGTCTCTATTCTTCGAAAGCATTTAGCCGACCCAGATCAAGTTGTGGAATTGGAACCGGTGTTGTTGAAGGAGAACCTCACTTGTGAAAAGCATCTGGTGCAAATTCTAGATTGAAAGGTTCAAATTTTGGGAAATAAGAAAATCAAATATGTTAAGGTTCTTTAGAAGAATCACTCGCACGAGGAAGAAACTTCGGAGGCAGAAAATGAGATGCGATAGAAATACCCCAGTTTGTTTGAGGAATCAGGTAAGTTTTTCAAGTTTTGAGGACAAAACTTTCTTTAAGGGAGGTAGGTTGTAAACCCCTAATTTTTAGGGTAATATTGAGTTCAAACCCTAAACCAGAAAGTCAACGAATTCCTAGAAAACCTTAGCAGTTTAGATCCAGCAACCTCATGTTCTTAAACCAAGAAGTCAAAATATGAGTGAAGAGTGTAGAATGGTTTGTAATAATATTAGAATGCTTAAAAATATCATATTAGTAAACTTTCGACCAATTTCGAACTCAATCAGATACAAACTTCGAAAAGCCTGTCCCAAGGCTTGGGATATTAAAAATATGTTATTAGTACCGTTAGATCCATAATTTCATAAGATTTCTAAATATATTAGTTACATAATTTTTCGGGTTATAAAAGTTACATTTATAGCCTTTTATCGTATTTTCTTTACTACCGGATAAATGAAATTTACCAAAGTATAATCCTACCACCTTAAAAACTTGTAATGGCAAGATCATACATGTATGATTCCACTCAAAATCCACATGAGCTTAATGCTAGGGAGGTGGAAACACTTAAACATGAGATATTTGCCATCACAATATTATAGATCTTGTTTTTAAGTTGTTTTTGCTATTATTATGCTATGTTTTTGAGTAATGTTGTAATTATTAATGTTTTGTGCATGTATTCATCATTTAACCATAATCACATAATGATCATAGTGCATTTGCATTTATGACTAGTATAATAAACTAGATCTAGTTGTTTTGCGTTCATCAATGCCTTAGGTTTTTGTTTTATGTACATAAAGAACTTGTAGTAGCATGTTAATAGTGGGAAAGTGTTAGAAAGCTTGAGATCTATTTTAGTTCTAACAAAAATAATTTTTGGAAATTTGGATCGAAAAAGAACCATATTTGGAAAAGCTATTTCTCAACTTCAAAATGAGTATTTTATATTAAAAATGAAAGGCTTAGGGAATAGGTATCATAAATGAATGGTTTTGATGAGTAAAGCTTAGATCTACTAAGGCATATTTTTCAAAACAAGAAAAGTTTACAAAAGTCATGTTAACATTATGTTTCAATCCCAATAATAAACCTAAAATTCGTAATAAGGAAAGCTTGATGTGTGAAAACCTATTTTTCAACTCCAAAAATAGATTTTTATCAAAGAAATGGAGGCCTTAAGGAGTAGGTTTGATGATGAGTTAGTTTGAGAAAGATTAAATGAGTTTTACAAAGAAACGATCTCAAATATAAATTTCAAAATTCGGATTTAATAATGACCTCCATTTAAACACCTATTTCCGAATGCCAACATGAGGATTTCAATGAAAAAATAGAAGTCCTAGGGAATACATATAATAAAGACCTAATTTTGACAAGGATAAATGAAATTTACCAAAGTATAATCCTAAAACAAGGAAAGGTTTCAAAGGATAGATTAAATAATGTTTTCATTTATTAAAAATCTTGTAAAAATTCATAACTAGGTAAACCCCCTATGTAAACATCTATTTTTCAACTCCAAAATGAAGAATTTTATTAAAATAATGGAGGTGTTAGGCATATAGGTCATTAAGGTTGATTTTTGATGAAGGCAAGTGTGATTTTGCAAAGAGTAAAACTATTTTTCTTAAATCTAGTAATTTCTAAAATTTACAATGGAAGGTTTTCTAAAAGAATTCTTGATATCATATATTAGTGAGGATGTACATATAGATAGCTCATCTCATGACATTTATGATATCAACTTGTAGGTAATGCATATACATATAATGTACTTGGTAGAAACAAAGTTAGGAAAATAGTGTCTCACACATCCCATAAAGCATTGTCTAAGTACATGAAGAAATAGATTTACCAACACCCATGAATCATATATGATATTAAGTTATATATATGCATATAAAAGAGTCTTTCAAGATATAATGATAGCTACGTATCTATCAAAGCTTTGGAATGATGCTCGGATTGAACTTAGAAGTTGATTTATGGGTTGGGAATTTTGTATAGCATTCTATACCTTAATGTTCATAGACCAAATGACCTTGTTTGATGGAAATAACTTTATAAATAGATATCTCTCATCGAATAGGTAGAAATCAATATATAATATGCGAAATTACGAGTTAAAATAATCAAGTTATGGCCGTTTTAATTTAGAATTTCCTCTTAAACAAACTTATTAGAATAGAATTTATAAGTTCCTTCAAACTTTATAGAAATACTCATTGGAGTTTTTTTTTTTTTTTATTAGGAGACAAACTAGACTTTCCCAAGGACTATTACGATTAAGTGGATTTTCGCACCATGGCAAAGTGAGTTCACTATCTTTAAATTATATACTTATGATTGTGCTTATAATGATAGTGGCATTAGAATTATGACAAGATAAAATTTGGAATGTGCATGTGAGTTCTATTTGGTTGAATTGATGATAAGAATATCAAGATGGGAAGTGCTATGAATACTTGTATGATGTAGCATGGAATTGAAGTGTCTACACTATCTATGATCACCTATAATCCACTTAAGTAATGTGCCATGATCTTATAATTAAATTGACCATGCATACCATATGTTGAGTCACATTGCATTATTATTATACCTTTGCGGGAAGAAGGCATAATAGCTGGGCAACGAGTGGGCCTGTAAAGTCGAATGTTGGCATAATGGCCTGAATTAAAATGGAAGTGGTGTAGGCACTTGTATCAACTACAAAATTAGTGAGTGGGTGGGAACCTGAATCAACCACAATATAAATGAGAAAAATTGAAATCTATGGTCGTATGGGCTTGAAACACCTAACCCCGAATAGAGGGCGTAAATCCATTCAACATGGGACTCCTGGAAAGTTTTATGTATTATATGCTCACGTGCTTGTGCATTTCATATGATTGATAATATAACTTGTTTGCCCTATTGTATGATGAAGTATTTAATTTTGAAGTGAAACTTACTAAGCTCGTAAGCTTATGCCCGTATAGTTTCCTATTGTAGTATGATTATTTTTGTCTATCTACGAGAGGCCACTTTCCGCAAGTATATCTTTTGGAATTTAAGGAGCATTTTGAAGAAGTCAGGACCTAGATGTTAGGCATAGACTTCTAGTTGAATCTCCTTAATCTTATATATATATGTTGATGTAAGAAGCTTTTGAGGACCTAAAGACTCTTAATATTTTGTTGGGGGTATGCCCCTTATATCTTTGTAATAGATTAATATTGATTGTAACTATTATGATTTATATTCTTATCGCTATGTATGTCTTCTTAAGCTATTTCGATTCAAAGTACGGTCCCTTATATGTTTAATGTAAGCCTTACACCCAATGTCTAAGCTCATGGAGTGACTAAAGTTGTCATACTTGAGTTTGAATATCGAGTGTGGCGGACTGTCGCATTTAGTGTACCCTTTGGGGCATGACAGTCCATAGGCAGCAATTTTATATTTTGACCTATTGGACCCTAAAATCTTAATCGCGTAGAACAAAACTTTAAAAATACTAAATCGCGTACACTTTAAACTCAAAATTTGGACTCAACAATACTCTAGAAATATTTTAGGACCTTAATTAAATTTTTTAGAATAAAACTCTCATATAACTAACATAATTGTGCGCGTATAAGCTAGATTTTGATAAAATTAATTAAATATCTACACTTGAAATTGTCCCACATGGAAAATTCTTGGTAAAACACTGTAAAATTGTATAAAAGAAGGCTATTTTTTTTTCCAGCAATTGATCATTATGAGCTAGCTTAAGGAATGAGGTAAAATAGTACAAAAAATCAAATTTAGGACACTTGAGCCAATCACCATGCACCAACCTAACCCTTTCATTTAATGCACTTTAATGACTCAAATTGGATGCTTATAAAAACTGGTGGTGTTATTTTGCCTTCTCCACTTCCATAACAACAACAATTACAATTGAAGCAATTTAACTCCCTTCCACCATGCATTAAATACTAGTATAAATATATATATAGCTTTGTTAATATCTTTTAACACTACACAAATAAATTACAAGCAAACAAAACCCACTCTCTTACCTTACTCCACCATGAAACATACATACACTAATAAATAGAAATTGACAATTCCAATTTCTCTACACTACATGTCCCATCTTGAACTTCATTAGACAATTCAAAACCAACCAAAGCTCTATTCCTTCTCTTGTAGCCCACCACAATTAACAACCACATCCCAACAATATAATAGATAAGGGTAAGAATATTTTATGTCTAGAATATGATAAACTCATCTCAATATCTATGTATGTAGGTCTTGGTCTATATAGGAAAGAGGGTTTATTATCATCTTCTCCTCTAGACTATCAAGGTAATATCTCACATATCCTATGACCTACATCTCATTCATGTGTAGAAAATTAGGAAATGAGAATATAGGATTATCATAGGAATTCTACATATGTGTAGTCTCCATGAGCTTATGTTGATAGTAACATGAATATCATGTGATGATCATTTTAAGTAAGTTAGAATACTATATTTTAGTAAAGAAAACTATGGAGAAATTAAACTTAGACTTTAGAAAACCCTATGCCCTAATTCCTATCACTAAAAGATCGTGACTCTTAATATCTATTTCATGACTTAGCTTAGTTCATAAAGCTAATAGAATATGTCTACAATAATCTCTAAATAATGGAATTTGGCTAATATGAACATAAAGACACTTATAGGGAACTTTAACCATATGAATACATAAGAAACTATAGTAGAAAGTTTTATTATTAAGAATACTAAAAGTATAATAAAGATGGCAGATTTGAATAAATTAAACTAATTCTAAGAAACAAACTATAATTTAGAATACAAAATAGAACTTAAATGAATTTAGAAATTTACTAGAATAACATATTAATGATCAAAATGTAGATAAGAACTATAAACAATAGAAATTTTGATCTACGTAAACAGATAAGGTTGACAGACAAAATAAACAATAATAGAAAATATGTTATTGAGAAAGGCACCAATAAACTATCTAAATTTTAAAAACTTAATGATGGAAAATTTAAAAACACAAACAAAACAAAATATAAAAAAGTTTTACACTAATCATAGGAATTTATAGAATGAAAAAAAAAGAGTATATATTAGGATGTCAATAAGTTGAATATCTGACGTATAATATATAAAACAAGACTTTTAACATCTATTTATACACAAAAAGAGAAGTTAGAATAAGTAATATAAGTTTACTCAAAGAATTTGCACTAAAAATATGTATTTAGAACCATTTAGGTCACGTTTATTAAGGAATATTTAGTTACACAAATTTGTATATATAAAGTATTTTATAAACTTTGAAATGATTATTTATAGGTTATTATTGGATTAGAAATAATAAATTGACTTTGACAAGAAGAAAATAACTTTAGACACTTGGACATTTATTAGGAATCATCTATATAATCAATTATCTAATTAGTAAATATTCAACTATCTTTTAAGTGAATCTGAGCCACTTGTACATGTCCCAGAAGACTACTATGATTAAGCAAAATGAGCAAGTGAGTAATCTTGATCTATTACATTGCTTGTGATATGAATATTAGTTGCACCTGAAATCAAATAATTAAGGTGTTTGTATGATACATGTGGGGTTGGAAACTTGTTTGTGAATGGTGTATGAATGGTATGTCAAAGTGGTGCTTATTCAAAGTGATAACAAATTGTTGTGAATAATGAATTGAAGCATGTTGATTATTGCCTATAAATTGTTTGATCACCTTAAAGTTGACTTAAAACTAGTGGACTTATAAAAGAAATCATGCATTGCGTGACTTGCATATATTGCATAAAAGACGTGACAACCCACTACGTGTTAGTGTTTTGGTTCTTGGATAATACTTGGTTTTTCTAGATGTAAAGTTCCTAGTTTTTCACAAGATTATATTTGTTCTGTTCGGTTCCACGGGAACTACTTGGCAAATGAAGGAACGCCGCCCGTGGTATCGACTAGAAATAACTAACACATAATGGAGTCTCTATGTTTTAAAGGAAAATTGAGTGATAAAAATACCTATAATGAAGTGACAACTAAAGTAAGCATTGTTATTCCTACTGTTCTTAGTTTCTCCTAGGTGAGTGGGTTATAAGGAAATGCAATCCTTGACTTGGTTCCTTCAATCCCGATGTGAGGGCGCAAATCTATATCCTGTTTGGATTCTGATTGTTCAGACTTGTACTTGAACATATGCATGATTGATACATTACACTTGCTTGATAAGTAAACTTGCTTGTTATGCTTGATGTGTAATATGTGATGATTACTTCACTGAGCTGTAGATATGCTCATACTCCAATAGATTTTTTAGGGTTATTTTGCGATTGTGGCTAGAACCATCCTGGAAGCTATAGCCGATAAGGAGTAAAAGCTAGCAGAAAATGGGAAAAGATAGAAGAATTATAGAATTATTGTATTAGTAATTTTACACTTGTTTTGTGTTACTAGTTTATGAGTTAAGAAAACTAGTCTGGAATAATTATTATTCAGACTTTATGTAGTTTATTTTCTCTGTTATTGCATAACTTATGTATATACATCATTTCTTACCAAGCAATTCAAAAGATCATGTTTTATATGTCTCATCTCTTAGAGTAACTAGTTGTATCATATAACAATTAAATTTATTTTCAATACAGTACAACTAAGGTACCCTTTTGGGCGTGACAAACTATGCTACGACCTAGAACCAACCTATTGGGGTAATTCTATCACATCCCAAATGGTACCTAAGTGGTATTGTATTATAAATGGAATTGATTATTGTACAATACAACTAATTACTCTAAGAGATGTGACTTATAAAATAGGATCTTTTAGGTTGCTTGGTAACAAACAATGTATATACATAAGTTATACTATAGCAGAGAAAATAAACTACATATAAAGTTTGAATAATAGTTATTACAGACTAGTTCAACAACTTAAAGATTAATAACAAAATTTGAAGATAAAACCACTACTATTGTTATTCTATAACTCTTCTAACCATTCACATTCCCTTCTAGGTTTATATCCTTACTAACTCAGGTCTCTAGGACTACTAACCAAGGCCATAGGAGAACCTTGAAAAATCTATAGGAACATGAGCATATCTACAGCTCAATGAAGTAACCATCACATATCACATATCAAGCATATTAGATAAGTTTATTAACGAGAAAGTGCAATGTATCATTCAAACATATGCTCAAATATAAGTTTAGATAAACCAAAATCCAAACAAAATGTAGATTTATGCCCTCTCATCAAGGTTGAAGGAACAAAGTCAAGGAATACGTCCTTATGACCCACCCACCTAGGAGAAACTAAGAACATCAGGAATATCAACAAATCTCACATTATTTATCACTTTGTTTATATGTATTTTTAGCACTCAATTTCTTGTAGAACTTAGAGGCTCCATTAAGTGTTAGTCATTTCATGCCGATACCATGGGTGGCATTCCTTCTTTTGCCAGTTAGTTCCTGTAGAACCAAATGGAACAAAGACAATCTCTTGTAGAACTAGGAACCTTTCATCTAACAAAACGAAGCATTATCAGAGAACCAAAACACTAACACATAGTGGGCTATCACGTCTTTTATGCAATATATGCAAGTCGTGCAATGCATGATCTTTCAAATTTAGAGGCTTTATAGTTTAAAGTTAACTTTTAGGTGATCAAACAATTCACAGATAATATCCAACATGTTCTAAGCAATTTTCGACAAGCAATTTCATTATCACTTTAAATAAGCATATTCTTAGCATTCACTTTGCATACCATTCAACAAGCTTTATTCCCAACCCCACATGCATCATAACTTCATTTAGTTAATTATTATAGATGCAACTAATATTACAATCACAAGCAATGTAATAGATCAGAGTTACTCACCGGCTCATGATGATTAATCGTAATAATCATCGAGAAAATATGCAATTTGATATGATTCACCTAATAGATGTATAAGATATTCATTAATTAGATAATTAACCATGGAGATAATTCCTAATGAGTGTATAGGTGTCCCAAAATCAGTTTTTATCCTTTTTAAAATTGCTTTATTATTTCTAATCCGATGTTAGCTTATAATTAATCACTTTGAAGCTTATAAAAATAAAATATTTTATAATATATTTACAAAATTTGAGTAAATAAATTTTTCTTATAAAAAGTGATCTAAATAATTCTAAATACATATTTTTAGTGCATAATCTTTAACTAAATCTATATTACTCAATTCGACTCATATTTTATGTATAAATAGGTGTCAGAAAACTTGTTTTGTGTATTATATGCTAGTTACTCAATTTATTTACTTCATAATTTATATTGTCTTTATTTATGAATTTCTATAGATACTGTAGGATTTTCCCATGCATTGTTTTATTTAATAATTTTATTATTAAACTTTTTAATTATATGGGTCCTTTAGTGTAATACAAATATTTATTATTATTTATTTTCATTTCTTTTGTCTTGATTCTAAGTCATACTTATATTTCTATTTATGATGGTGTCATAATTCAAATTTTCATAATTTAGCTAGTTCGTTTATGCCTACTTTGATAGTATGTTTTCTATTATTGTTTAATTCGTTTGTCAACTTTATTTGTTTATGTAGGCTAAAATTTCTATCATTTGTGGGGCTGTATCTATAATCTAATTACTGGTATGCTTTTCAAATGAGCTTGTGAATTCATTTTCTGTATTTCAAATTATAGTTTATTCCTATAATTCTACTTATACTCAAAATTTTAGGTTTAGTTTTCCTAGGATTATTCTGGCCTATTTAAATCTTCTATTCTATTATCATTCTTTTAAAATGCCTAAATGGTATGACTTTTTACTATAATTTCTTATATATCCATTGGGTCAATATTTCTCATATGTATTTTAATGTTCATATTGACTAAGTTTTACCATCTAGAGGATGTTGTATGCATATTCTACTAAATCTAAACTAAGTTAGAATATGGAATATGTATGGGAATCATAATTTTATGGTGGCCGAAAATAAGGGTATAAGTCTCCTAATTTTAAATTTGATTTTTCCATAATTTCCTTTACTAAATATAATATCTAACTTAATTAAAATAAGTATCATATGCTATCTCATGCTTATGTTGCCATTACTAAGCCTTAAGAAGACTAAATATATGGAGTTTCTATAATAAGTCTATATTTCCATTTTTCCTAGTTTTTACACATATAGAAGATGTAAAATATAACATGGGTTAGATATTACCTCAATTGGTTATAAGACAAGATGATAACCTTTCCCCCCTTTTTCTTTTCTAAGTGGACCGACCCTATGGGCAACAAGTAGGAGATAAGTTATTAAATTTTAGAAAAAAGACACTTTATGTTAGTTAATACAATTTTTACCTTTGACTATGACCTTGTTGATGCTTTTGGATGCCTTGTTTTTATCCTATATGTCTTAATGGAAGGATGGCTTTGTTTTTGTTTTTGTTTGATTGATGTTATTGTTTTTTTGTTGTTGTGGGTCATGGTGGGGCATTAAGAAGAAAGTGATATTGGTTTGTTTGAGTGGGAATGAGTTTTACAAAAATTTAGAGTAGGATAGTGACATAGTATTTGTTTCAAGTTTGACTCTCATATGGGAAAGGGATATTGGATCATAACTATCTTTTGGATTGAAATTTATTTATTTTTGTGTTTCTTATTTATAAGTCTCTTTGTTATTTATATATGTGGGGTATAGGTTTTTTTTTTTGTGAAAAAGAAAGGAAGAAAAAAACTAAGTTGACTAGTTTAACTTTTTTTTTCCTCTAGGGTCATCTACGGTGGGACAATGTGAACTTATTATATTTATCTTTTGATGTTGTTTATTGTTGAAGAAAAAAAAATCACCATCCTCTATAAGCTTCTCCAATTGAGTCATCAAGCTTATTAAATGATGGGGTAGTTTGGTTATTTCTTATTGGATCATGTGTCGTCCTTTGACTTTGTTGTACTCATTTGTTCTAATTCCACAAGTAAGCACATAGTAGAATAATTACATGGAAGAGAGTTGGTCAAGTGGCTTGAATTTTCATCGTATGGAATAGATTTTATGTGTAGGATAATATAAAACTAGATATCTAGCTAATTTTGTTAGAAACTAGTCCATATGCATATTATTATCAGTTATATAAGATTTTTTTCCCAAAAATTTATTTAAGATTTTAAAATATTACTAGAGTATTTTTTTAGTTCAAATTTTAAGTTCAAAGTTTATGCGATTGAGTATTTTTAAAATTTTGTCCTATGCGATTACGTTTTAGGGCCTAATAGGTCAAATTAGAAATTAATACTTATATTCTCCAAATTTTCTAACTAGAATTATGGTGTAGTCCAAACTTTTATTTGAGGTCTAAATTGATAGTCATGAATCTGTTTATAGCTTTTCTTTATTGTGTATTTATAACCCTAACAGTTTAGTTTCAATTTATCATTTTTAGCCTACATACTTTATCAGCTGCTAGCATTTTAGTGCACTCGAAATCTAAGGCTATTTATACTCGCATCCTAGGTTTTTTACTCAGGTCATGAAATATTATCTTTAGTACCTTTTAATATCTAGAAAATTTCTATTCAGGGTTTTAGGTTATAAATAGACTCGTAATACTTTAAAGCTTATAACTAGGGTTTTTGCGGAGTCTCAAATCCAGTATCTATCATGCATTTGCTATTCTATTGATTTTTATTAGTCTTAAAAATTCTTGGGGTTTACAGACTCAGAATCAACCGGTAAAGGTGACTTGCTTGAAATGTAAAGGGAATCATTATCCTAGGGATTGTCACCAGTTAAAGAACTATTGCTTTTGATGCAAAGCAATGGATCACTAGATACAAAACTGTCCAAAGCAGAAGAACCAATATGCTTTACTTGTGGTCAACCCAGACACTTTACAACTGTATGCTTCCAAAGACGTTAAATAGTAGGGAACGCCTCCATAAATACCAATGCAGCAAAAGGAAAACAAAGGAAGGGATCAAATCAAGCTACTATAAATGCTAGAATATACTCTATTCAAAGCTTCAATCTAGATTCAAAAGAGGAAATTAAAGGCGGAGAATATGAGGAAGCTTACTTGGCAAATGTAGAACATGAACTAGATGGAAACATAATGGCAAGTAAGTAACGTATTCATCTCTTTTATCCCTAAACAACTAGAAATAGATTGCTTATAAAACGTTTAATGATCAACAAATAACCCATTAGCTGATCATAATAACAACTATCCTAGGAACTATTGTAATTGCACCCAACCCATGTATGCTTTATTTGACACGAGAGCCATACATTCATTTATTAGTTGGAACGTGGTGCAATGGG
The DNA here is from genome assembly GCA_024138025.1 of Combretum micranthum. Classification (NCBI taxonomy): domain Eukaryota; kingdom Viridiplantae; phylum Streptophyta; class Magnoliopsida; order Myrtales; family Combretaceae; genus Combretum; species Combretum micranthum. The sequence continues at coordinate 346,076 of JAMXBD010001499.1, forward strand.
AAAGAATTAACACTCATGAATCACCTATTCCATTAAAGACTAGTACTCCTATGAGAGTTCGGGTATTCGCAAAAACAATAGTAAACGAATGTCCTATTGGAATTAAGGGTATCATATTACCGACAAATGTTATAATAGTGGCCATGAATGGGTATGGCATAATTCTAGGAATGGGTTAGCTATCTCATCATGGTATCAATGTGAACTATTGGAGGAAGGAAGTAGAAGTGGTGAGAACTAATAATGAAGTGATATTAGTAACATAAGTAGGTGAATTGCAAGAAGAATAACTACAAGCTATGGAAGTTACCATATCAGAGGAGGAATATGGGTTTATGTGGTTATGTGCTACTGATGCAAATGAGAAACCTTTGGAATTGGAACATATAGCTGTAGTGAAAGAATACCCAAAAGTGTTTCCCAATGAATTACTAGGTCTTCCACCAAGCTGGGACAATGACTTCACTATTAATCTAGTTCCTGGAACTCAACGAATTTCAAAGGCCCCATATTATATGGTGCCTATTGAACTTAAGGAATTGAAGGTACAATTGCAGGAGTTAATGGACAAAGGATTCATACGGCCTACCGTTTCACCTTGGGGAGCACCAGTTTTGTTCATAAAAAAGAAAGAAGGATCCATGCGATTGTGTATAGACTATCAGGAACTAAATAAAGTGACCATTAAGAATAAGTATCCATTGCCAAGAATTGATGATCTCTTTAATAAACTATAAGGAGCAAGGGTATTTTCAAGAATAGGTCTACGTTCAGGTTATCACTAGTTGAGGATTAAATCATAAGATATTCCAAAGATGGCTTTTAGAACAAGATATAGATATTATGAGTTTCTAGTAGTGCTATTTGGATTAACAAATGTCCCTACTACATTTATGGAAATAGTGAATAGAATTTTTCTTCCATTTTTTGACAAATTTATAGTAGTATTTATTGATGATATCTTGATATATTTAAAAGATGAGGATGAACATGCGAAGCATCTCAGAATGGTGTTGGAAATACTGAAAGAGAGGCAGCTCTGTGCTAAATTATCAAAATGTGAATTTTGGATGGGGAAAGTAATGTTTTTGGGACATATCATTTTGGGAGATGGAGTTTCAGTAGATCCTAAAAAGGTGAAAGCAGTTATTGTTTGGAAGCAACCGACTAATGTAACAAAAATTAAGAGTTTTCTTGGTTTTGCTAGATACTATAGTGGATTTGTTAAGGATATCTCAAAGATTGCTAAACCTCTCACTCGATTAACTTAGAAAAATGTGAAGTTTGTTTAGTGTATACGATGATGCATCTAATAATGGCTTAGGATGCATGTTGATGCAAGATGATAAAGTCATAACTTATGCATCAAGACAACTTAAACCTCACGAACAAAATTACCTAACTCATTGTTTGGAATTAACAGTTGTAGTATTTGCTTTAAACATATGACATTACTTGTGTGGGCAAAAATGTGAGGTTTATATGGATCATAAGAGTTTTAAAGTACCTATTCTGAACATGAGGCAAAGGAGATGGTTGGAATAGATTAAGAATGATGATCTGAGTATAAAATACCATCCAAGAATGGTAAATGCAGTAGTCGATGCTTTGAGTTGGAAGAATTACAACCAAATCGCTGCTATACTGACAAATCGAAGGAGTTAATATGAGAATTTGAGAAAATGAAGATTGAATTTGCTTGTAATGATAAAGACATACAATTAACAACCCTAATGATACAACCCACCTTACTGGATCAAATCAAGGAAATATAGAAAATGGACCATAAGATCAAAGAAATAAAAGAAAGGATTCAATAAGAAGCTTATTTGGATTACATGATCAATTCAAAAAGAGTTCTAAAGATAAAAGGAAGAATATGTCTGCCTAATGATCAAAGTTTAAAAGATGAAATCAAAGCACATAATTTAGGATAGACAGTACATCCATGCGGAACTAAGATGTATTAAGATCTTAAACAGAAACTAGTGAGAAGGTACGAAAAGAGGCATTACTTGGCATGTTGCCTAATGTTCCATCTACCAACAAGTAAAGGCAGAACATCAGAGAACGGACAAACTATTACAACCATTACCTATTCCTAAATGGAAATAGGAAAGGAATACAATGGACTTTGTAATCGCCTTACCAAAGGTATAAGGGGGATATGATGCCATCTGGGTAATCGTAGATCACCTCATAAAATCCACACATTTCCTACCAATCAAGATCACATATCCGTTGGAAAAACTAGCTAAATTATATGTAAAAGAGATAGTAAGGCTATATGGAGTACTTGTAAGCATTACATCAGATAGAGACCCTCGATTTGTATCAAAATTCTAGAGAAGTTTACAAAAGGTGATGGGAACTAAGTTACAATTCATTATAGCCTATCATCCTCAAACCAATGGGCAATCAGAGAGAATGATATAGAGTCTTGAGAATATGCACCCTTGAATTTAAAATAGTTAGGATCGATACTTGCCTTTAGTAGAATTTGCATATAACAACAATTACCATTCTTTAATCAATATGGCACCATATGAGGCACTTTATGGGTAGAAGTGTTAATCTCCTCTATATTTGGATGATAGGGAAAGAGCTTTGATTGGACCATAATCACTTTAAGAAACCTTAGAAAAAATACAAGTAATCAAACAAAGCATGAAAGACGTACGGATTAGCATAAGAGTTGGACAGATTTAAAAAGGAAAGTGATAGAATTCTCACTAGGAGATCATATGTATTTGAAAGCAACTCCCATGAAAGGTCATCGAAGATTTGCGATGAAAGGAAAACTAAGCCCATGATATATAGGAACATATGAAATAATGGAGAAAGTCAGAGATGTAGCATACAAACTTGCTCTCTCACTGCAGTTGTATCGAATTCACAATGTGTTCCATGTATCAATGCTACGGAAATGCATCTCGAACCCAAATCGAGTATTGGAAGCAAACCCAATTGAATTATAACCCAACTTGATGTATAAAGAATACCCAATAGATATCGTGGACACCAAAACAAAGGAACTTCGGAACAAGAGTATTAATTATGTCAAAGTAAGACGGAGTCAACGTTCAAATAAAGAGACAACTTAGAAAATAGAAAGTGAAATGCATAATAAGTTTCCTTACCTATTTAACGTACATGCTAAAAGTTTTGAGGAAAATTTTTTTTTCTAAAGGTAGGGAGGATGTGAAGCCTTGTAATTTCAACCTACTCAAAATATATATTTTAGCAATCAAACTGGCAACTCAAGTAGTGATCAAACTTCAACAATACTCAAAACCCTAATAACCGGATCCCTAAACCCTAATTTCAGAACCAAAAACCCTAAATCTATATTAAACCTTAGTATATAATAAAATTTAAATTTCAGGAAGTTCAATTAGAAATTCCATGTATACGGTTGTGATCAAGACATCCAAATTAGTAAGCACGTAAGTTTTCACCTCCAAACACTATAGGACATATAGCTGTGAAGAGATATTGTATCATGTAGGAATTAGACCCGTATTGGAAAATTATTCAATATGATTTGTGCACCATATCACTACCTATATATATATATATTTGTACTTACATTTACAGTTACTGCTTCCTTTTCCTTTTTCCTTTCCTTTCTTTTTCTCCTTTTAGTTGTTCCTTCTTCCTCTAGAGAGTTACGAAATTCAATTAATGAAATTGATGAAATCAAAACTTCGAAATTCATAACTCACAAAATACACCTCCATTTCCAAATTCACAAGAGACATTATGATTCTGGTTTTTTTCTTCAAAACAAAAGCACACTTGATGAGGTTTCATTAGCCTCCAAATTTAAGAAGAATCAAAGCATGGAGTATTCAACGAAGAAGTCAATTTAATATTCTTAAGTTTTATACGTAAATCCTTAGTTTTTACTTACTACCTTATATTCTTAAGCTTAGAAGAGTGTTTTCTTGTATTGTATAGGTGAAAATTTTGACTTCTCTAGCTATTCTTTAGATTACTTTGATAGTTAACCATGTTACCATAGTGAGAGGGATTTATGATGATTTACTACTTGATTGTGTGCTACAATACTATTGTATTAGTATTTTATGTTGTATTGGTGGTAATTTATAGGTTAAAAAAACTTATAATGTCTTAGAAGTTGTGAAAATACCAATCGGAGCATTTGTAGTGGGATAGAGCAAAAATCATTTTACATAACCCCGGTACACTACCCGTGTACTTTCATTATGTAAGTGTAAAAATGAAAGATTTTACATTACCCTCGTACACTAACCGCGTACTTTGGTTGTGTAAGTGTAAAAACGAAAGATTCTACATTACCTCATATGATACCTGTGCACTTTGGTTGTGTAAGTGTAAAAACGGAAGATTCTACACTACCCTTGTACACTACCTATGCACTTTGGTTATGTAAGTGTAAAAATGGAAGATTTTACACTATCCTCGTATACTACCCATGTACTTTGTCACACCCCATAGGGTATCCTAAACGTAACAGCCCGCCACATACTATCTAAGACTCTTGAATTTCTACCCGAGCCCTTTAGGAGTCTTGTATAGATGTAAAACGTCTCTTTAGGACAATAGAATACTCGATTAATGGAGTTAAGAAGTTTAATGTGGCATTCATTAGCCATAGATAATAAACTAAAACTCATATATATACTTTACAAAGTCTAAGGGGCATTCCCCTGCAAAATAATATTAAGTCCATTACAGTCATCCAGAGTCATTTAGTTTCTAATGGAAGTCTAAACAAAATCGAATTAAACTTCTAAGGGAAACTCCTAGCTCCGGTACCCGAGCTGTGGCTTGCCTCGGCCTAAGCCAAATGAACTCGTGCTGCAACAAGTAAAAACTATAGGGGCGTAAGCTAACTAGCTTAGTGAGTGAAAACTTCCATATCACAATTAAGACAAATCATTCAAGCAAGTGATTATTCAAGCAAATGGTATGCATCAGACAAATGAGTTCAACAAACATATGATCAGCCGGAAATCATATGTGGATGGACTTGCGCCCTCTATCCCGGTTAGCAGATTAACGAATCCTGCGGTACGACGTCATTTAAGCTCACGGTCAACTGAACAATAATTCGTTTTATGGATCACGATTAACCAACAAATTCGTTTTATGGATCACAATTAACCAATAATTTCGTTTTATGGGTCATGAAAAACCAATCAATGCTAATGCTCCATCCCCATCGTGATATGAATGAGTTCGATTATAATTGAGGTCCAATATAGATTATTCCATTTCTTTTAAGTGACCAACAATTATTCGCAGACAAGCAATATAAATTCTAGCTAAACAAGCAGCAACTTAGCACCTGGTGTCGATATTCCTTAAGTTCAACTTCACATATCAATAGCAGACAAGTATATAATTCCCATATACCCCATCATGCATAATCATCTTCTTTTTTATCTTTGCCTAAACAACTAATGCCACTATCAATACAATCACAAGCAATAATTGAGAGCGGAAGTAGTACTCACTTGGCCATGGTACGCCGGTCTCTTAATAATAGTAGTCGGGTGGTAGGGTATCGTCTTGCTCGGGATCACCTACCAAATAAGAACAACCTAATAAGAATCTCATCACTAAACTAATTCAAGCTATGCATCTAAACTACACAAAATCGAAATTCTCGCTACTTGCGGAAGTTCCAACTTAAAACGGCCATAACTTGGCCATTTTAACTCGGAATTTCTTAAATTTTATATCGATCTCTATCTACTTCGAAAGATCTATATATTTCTAATATTATTTTCAAGTTTTGAAAACATTAAGGTCACGGAACAGAGGATCAGATCTGTTCTGTAACGTTTCCGATTCCGAAAAATTGTTTCGCATTTGGTAAAAATGTTCTTAGTTGATGATTCATGTATAGATCGTATATGAATTAATTCCCAGTATGAATATCATGTAATGAGCTCAATATATGCATGGTATTAATGATATTTGATGATGAACTCTTATGAACTCCTAATTATTAAGAAACTCCATAATGGTCACTTATAAAAAGCTATTCTTTCCAACTTTATATTCCCTAGGGTTTTATGATTTTATTCTTGGAATTTACTTGTTATCTAAATAAAAATGAGTTCTTAACATCTATACTATCCATGACTTTCATTTATGCATAAAAATCCACATTTTTCACTTGGTAAATATGTTTTTAAACAAGCTTTCACAAAAATCCGAATTTTGGAAATTTTCTTTTTTTGCATTTTTTCCTATGAGAAAACTTGTTTAATGCAACAAAAATTAAAGCTTTATTATATCTATTGCCTAAAGACTTCATTTGACTCATAAAACATTCAATTTAAGCTTAAATACTAGGTGTTTATGTAGGCATGATTCCAAATTACGAATTTAACAAACTAATCACTATCTCAAAATTTTTCATTCTAACTTCACTACTTGTTTTACATATTACTCATGCCTAAACTCATTTAAACTTATAAAAATCATTCCTTAAGGATATTTATTATACATACCCTTCATTTTGCATGTAAAATATGAGTTTTAAAGTAGTTTTTAGAATAGGGTTCCAAAATCATCCGAATTTCCATAATTCATTTCTAACCAAAATATTTTCTTTTTCAAGTTTCTTGCCTCCTATACATGAAGATCTACCATCTAACACACATATACATGCAAGACTAAGCTTCTATGATCATAATGCATGTAAGCTCAAAACAACCACATGAACATAAATGTTAATGAATGTATGAGTGTCTAACACTTAGATCTACTACATATGGTGCATGAATCATGAGTTTCATGGCATGAACATAAATTTCTATGCAAGATTCCTACTTTACATGCATGAACATCACATTATCTCAACAAAAACTCTTTTAAGCTCTAGATCAACTTCTTGTGATGGCTTGATATTCTTGTATAAGTGTTTTCATGTCCCTAGCATATGCTCATTGGGATTAAATGTGAAAAACACACAAGAATAGCTTTGCCATTACAAGATAATGTAGGAATAAGGTTTAGAATCATCACTAAATGAAGATTTGGAGATGAAAAGAAGAGGAAATGAGTTGTGTGTGTGAGTGTGAGAGGAGGAGGGGGTCACGGCACAACTAGAGAAGAAAAGAGAGGGTTTTCAACTTTGTAAAAATTTGAACAAGTGAAAAATGAGGAGAGAGAGAATATGAGCTTATATATTAGTTGGATTAGGGTTTTAATTAAATAAAATGAGTGAAAATAAGGCAAAAATGAGGGGGAAATGGGGAGTGGGGTGCCGGCCATGAGGAGGTGAGTGAGAGAGAGAGTTTGAATTTTGACAAAATTTGTATTTTGTGTAATAAAATGTAATAATTGTATTAATTAATTAGGAAACAAAATTTCTTGGAAAAGAAAATTGTAATGAGTAGTTGTAAGGATATAAGAATAGGGTATGGATAGTGTGTAGTGTAGATTGTACTTGTGAATAGTAGACAAGACATCTACTTTACCGGTTGTAAAGAAATTACGGGAAAAGGCTATAACTGTAATTTTTATAGCCCAGAAAATTATAAAATTGATATTTTTGAAATCCTTATAAAATTTCGATTCTAATGAATATTTCGGAATATTTTTCTACGTTTGTGTCTGGGGGCACGTTTTTCCGTAATTGAGCTCGGGAAGGCCTGAAATTGAAAAATTCCCGAATTTAAAACTTTTTAAGGTTTAAAATATACTTTAAAACAATAATTCATATTCATTCACTTTATAAAACTTCTTTTATTATGAAACCAAAGGAAAGCCGGATTTAGGATTCCTAAGCTTCTCTCACTAGACTTAAACTGGGTTGGATTAGGGTTTTGCTTTTCAACTCCCGGGGTTTACATACTTTGGTTGCGTAAGTGTAAAAACAGAAGATTCTACATTAGCCTCATACACTACTCATGTACTTTGGTTGTGTGTGTGTAAAAATGGAAGATTATACATGACCTTTGTACATGACCCATGTATTCTGGTTATGTATGTGTATTTCTTTATTAACATGTATCTCTAATGCAAATAAAATCCTATACGACCCTTGTACACTACCTATGTACGTTAGTCGTGTATCTGTCAAAATGAATGAGATTAAGGAAAACGGATGCTAAATCGAATCTACCCCACCTTGAGCACAGATGTGCATAATTGGCAGTGTACAGCCTTTGGAATTTGTTTCTAATATCTTCAAGCCATGTAAATCATGTAAGCCATGTGATCCACTTCCACTATTAAGTAGCCATCTACACGAGTTGTGTATCTTGGTTGTACGTGTATATTAAAAATTTCCCATTCTTAAGGAATTCTTACTATAACTTCGGTAATCTACTTAACTTATTCTATTAATTTAATTAAGCACTTTAAGATATGGAATTAAGCTTTAAAACTAGGAAAATGGGTTTAAGTCCGAGAAATATATGCAAAGGACCTAAAGCGTGATAGGATACCGATATTGGTGCATGAATTGGTTCAAGGAGGGCTTAAATCCTAAACTTCATGCTGGTTACTGGAAGACCGCGTGCATTGTTTGCATTGCATATGGTTTACATGCATAGCATATGTTTGATAACTTGTTTGCTTGCTTGTTAAGTAGTAATGAGGATATTGCACTCCTAATCAATGAGCTGTAGTTTTGCTCACCCCTTGATAGTGGACACGTCGTACATGTACCTTTAGACAAGTTTATAACCTAACTAGGCATTCCATTCCGGTAAGCTAAATGGTTTTGGGATTCTTGCGGAGAATTTTACAAGAGATGCTAAATAGAGGAACTACCTATGTTATATCTTTATGTTTAAGTCCTGTGGACATATTGTGTTTTTGTTGTTAAGTAATCTCTGTTAAGAAGACAACTGATATGATGATAAGATAGCATTTGTAAAGCCTAGCTTTTGTTAAAAGTATTTGCTTTGATTCCTAGGCATTGTCGTTAAGACGCTTCGCGAATGCTTTATGACTGGTATGAGCATTCATGACAGGTTGTCACAATGAAGGTAACCTTCATGGCGTGACATCAGATATCATTTGTGGCATTAACCCATTTTTTTTAATTATTACAGGTGAAATTATATATTTTTGAGTAATTTGTTATAAATTTTGTATACATAAAATACTCACTATGCATGTCTTTTGATTTATCCTACCCCAAGAAATATAATTTTATCAAAAATATATATTAGTTTTATAACTCTATAGTTTATCTTGAACATATCATAAGATATCGAAACTTATAAAGTGGGTTTTCGATATATGATGGATTTTTTTTATTGATATTTATACCATATATATTGCAAAACAAAATGATCTTTCGTCTTAACTTTTATGTCTGTATCTTAAAGTTTAACATGAAATAAACAACTTCCGAATCTAAATCTTGTGGTTCAAAGTCGGGATCCCGCAGTTTTATACTTACAAGTGCTCCAATTGGGAGTAGTTCAATTGGACTTGCAAATAATACTCTAATTCACACGGATATATAAGCTGGCAGGAAAAAAAGGGAAAAAAAAAAAAAAAGGTGTATGAGAAATATTGCATGTTTTATTTCCTGTGAACCGTAGATCAATCGACTTATAGACAAGCCGGCGACTATTTTAACTATGATGTATGTGTTAGTATTTCTCCACTTTGTTGATATAAAACGCATGGGCATTCTAGGAAGGAAATTTCCTTCTTTATTTTATTTTATTTTATTTTTTGTGTATTATTGGAAACTTCTCTGCATTATGAATGTTTGCAATGCTCAATTATCATTTTTAGATATTTTGTATGTTTTGGTCATCACAAATGGACCCTCGATCCATATATACATGAATATGTTATCGATATATGTTAGGAAAGGTACCCATTTTCTTTTTCTTTTTTGACTTTAACGAATAACAAGAAGGAAAAACAAATAAAATTTTAATCACGAGCTAGGGTCACGCTAATTCTCAAATTTATTTATTTATTCTAATGTTGAGGAAAATTTGTTTATGACGAAATCTTGATATTTTTTAATAGATTAAATCACGCATACTCGTGATACATATAATAAAAAATAAAGTATCATCAATATATAAACTAACATAAGAAATGCATTTTTAATATTAAAGTTCATTAAGGAATTTAATATAAAAGGTTGGTGTTTGAAATACGTGATACAAAACCCAATTTTTAAAAAGATACACAGGTCAGATGCATTTATGGATTTATTCATTACTAAAGTTTCCTCAGTATTAATTATTTGACTTTTTTTATTGACTTCATTGTGTTTGCTATTGTTTATTAGATTATTGGGTGGGTGATGGAATCATTATTACTTTATGTAGTGGACAAAAAGTGGGAGACTCACAGCTATGTTATCACAGTATATGTTTGTCTCTCGCTCAATAATGCACTAATGTGGAGCAACCTTCCCCTTGATTGATCAGATTGTTTGACCTTTGATTATTTCAAATAATGGATGACTTCTTGTGAAAGATGCGAAAATTGCACGAGCTAGTAACACTAGCATTCAATGGCCAAAAAAATATATACATATATATAAATTATAATAATAATGTAACACTGGCATTCTGGGAAAAGAAAATTAAGATCATTAAAAAAAACTAAAAATTAAAAAGTCAACTCTAATACAAATATCACGTTTACTATTATAAATGAGATATTATTACTCTAGCCGAATAACTATCATTGAGAATGAAAACAATATTGTTTTTACTTTTGTTTAGTTGGCTAAATGATTTGAAAGAAGAAGTCTTGGAGAGCTACAATAGTCTCACATACTCCTATATGTATTTGTATAACAGTGCCATTTATATTTGATGATCTATTATTGCATGGTTAAAATTTATAATATATCAAATACGTAACGATAATTAAATTTTATGAATGTAATAAGATGCATATATTCTACATTAGTAAATATTATAGAATGAAATATATTTATTATTATTATGTCTTAATATATTTACTAATATTTATATTATTATTGCAATACCAGGGGGGTGGGGTTATTTTACTAAGCATTAGTTTGGTTGCAATAGATGATATCAATGGTTTGGTTGTGGTGGTGGGCATTGTATCCTTTAAAGATGGTCATGAAAACTCTTAAATAGGAAAATGATAACTATTTATGGAGGTTCTTTTTTAGTCATCTATTTATAGAGATTATATACTCAAAAATGAATTTTCCATGATAGGAATCTCTATGAATAACAAAAAAGTTCCATCTTAATAAGTACACTCTCCTTTGGCCAAACAAAAAATAAAGTACACTCTCCAACCGTGATTC